>CAKLNU010000074.1:1070000-1575000 GCA_922788865.1 Poeciliopsis turneri
TGTGGAGAGGAGTATTCAAGGGAAGGACCAGCGATGGGACCAGCGAAACCAAAGCTTTTTCAGTGGCTTCAGCCACAGCTTTGGCCGGAGGTCAGTCGCAGACAAGTCTTCCCCAGCCGGGGGAGACTTCTCTGCAACCATGTCCTCGCCCTCCTGTTCCGCTGTCTTTGAACAAACTTCCCCCGCTGGGTCAGTTTGTTCATGGACAGTCGGAACCCCCTCAGGACTGTCCCGCACAGAGTCCATCACACCTGTTGCCTGCTCTGAGCAAACCTCCCCAGCCGGGCAGGTTTGCTCAGAGGCAGTCGTGTCGTCCTCTGTGCAGACGGTCCCTGAGGAGGTGGAGGCCGCGGTCCCACTCACACCCACTTCGCAACAAACCTCCCCCTCCGGGTCGGTTTGTTTTGTGGCAGTGGGTGTTGGACCCTCCCAGAACAAATCCTCCTCTCCACGTTGATGTTCGTTTCCCTTGGAGTCCTTCGTTTCTTCTGCCTCCTTCCCGGCAAAGTAATGGTCCGTAATCTTCTTCATGCCGGTTGTAACGGCGTAGCCAATGCCCCAGCCAAGGGGGATAAACAAAGGGACAAGCGCTTTTGCTAGACCGAACATGACTTTGCTGAAGAACGCTGATGCTCCACGAACTGTCTTGATCTGGCTGATGTTTTCAGACTCAGTCATTTAAGCATCAGAACCTCTTTGATCTATTGTGATGTCAATAATGTCATCTATGACCTCATCAGTGAGCTCACTGGACTTCAGCCGCAACTCTTGCTTCTGATCGTTTCCATAGCAACGATCAGATCGGTTCTGCTTAACTCAAGCTGACATAAAATACTTAAATAAAAAGTAATATTTTTTTATTTATTTAACATGAGATTAATAGATTTGTGTATGATTTAATTTTTTGCATTTGGTCTTAAGCTATTTATCCACTATTGTTTTTAATTATTATTCATTTATCATGATTATTCATGTATTATTCGTTACACAGTGCGAGGAACAGTCTGTGACTTATTAAAAATTTTTTTTGTTTTTGTTTTTTTTTAAATTTTCACAGACAATTTAATACTGTGACTATTTTACCAAACATAGGAAACAAAAGCAGAAGAGCGATCTAGGTATGAACTTATACATAATTTTATTGAGGTCCAGAACCCAGAAGTTCTTGGTTTGGGTCGTTCGGGTAACTTTGGGGGTGAAAGATGAAAGTGCTTCATGATTGTATTTTCAGAGGCAGATTTCAAGAGTTTGGGTCATGTGCTATTCTGGGATGAAGACGTGTGTAGGAATCCCCACGATGTCAGTAAAACCGAGAAGCATGCCAAAGTAGGTGTGTGTGTGTGCGTGCGTGTGTGTGGGTGGTCCCGCAGCAGGGAACGGGAGGAGGTGAGTATTTGTCCTCAGACCTGACTGACCTCTTATGTTATCGTTCTGTAATTCATTCCAGTGGCATCTGGACATCTCTGCTGCCTTTAGTGAAGTGTGAGGATCGGAGTCGTGGGTTGCTTGGCCGGGGTGTCGGGATGGGGGTGAAGAGTGTGTGCGTGTGTGTGTGTGTGTGTCATGGTTTCAACACTCCCCTCTGAGCGCATCCATCTGGACATTTGTGGATTTATTGCTTTGACACCCGCAGCACACCGCAGTCTGGAGAGAAGCTGCTCTTCACCTCTTTATAAAAAAAAATAAAAAATAAAAAAAAAACATGATGAAATAGGACAGATCAATATTTTTAACATTAGGGCAGGGCAGATCAATTTTTTAACGGGAGTGTTTGTAAATTACAGCGAATGTCCTTAACATCTCTGATTTGATTTGAACTCTTCCAATATTCCAGACTGCAGTTCTCCGCCTTACGACACGCATTTCATGCCATACAAAAGACTCAGAACCAGATTAGTTCATACAATTTTATTGTATAACAGGAGGCATATAAAGTGCAGTATGCAGATATCACATTCACTTATGCTGGGACGAGATTATAGAGTTTACATTGATAAACTAGCCGTATTTAAGATATAAATGTGATTACACAAAGGGGGGAAAAATGGGACATGATCAGTTTGTTTTGATGTTTACACAATAAAAAATATTCATGTGGTTTCTGACAAACATCTGTTTAAAGTGCTCGGGTTAATCTCAACTTCCATGTCGATAAACTTTAAGTCTTTGTAAACATTTAAACGTTAAAAGTACTCGTTAAAGTGCCAAACAAAGCGGGTGTAGCCATTTATTTTGTCCAGTGGGAAGCGATTGGAGCCCACGGGATTTTTAACAGTCTAAAATCGAACTCCAAGAAAATTATTCCTCATTTACCACAAAAACAACTACGTTTGTGAAGGACAAATTGTGCAGCACCGTATACACCAACTTTAAATACCCATTAAAACATCAGCATCAAGCAAACTGTTGATATTTTTTCCCTTTTTGTTGCATATTTTTGAGTTAATCTTACAGCATAAGAAGTGAGGCGAAAAGGCACAAAGGCTTTAAGAAAAGGCCTTTTGTCGCTTTAATGCCAGGATTCTGCAGCGTAAAGAAGATGATGCCTAATAATACCAGAGGATGCAGGAGTAGCTACAGAAACTGGAAGCAGGCAAGTCCTTTGATGGCTTTCGAGTCTTTAAACAGCAACTGCACCAACGATACACGTATTTAAAAGTCACTGGACAGACACATCAGATCAGCAGCTCCCTGCACAGGAGGAGAAAACAAATCACTCAAACTGTTTCAGTAAACACACAAGACCAGAGTTATTCTATCGCTTCCTGCAGCTCGGCCACCAAGGTTATTGTACACGGCCACAGTTTCCCTCCACCCCACTCATTCGCCTTTTCAATATTCAAGTTCATAACCAAATCCATTAAGATCAAAAAGATCTTTGCATGGGTCCTTCAACGTTCTTGCCATTCCTTGGAAATGACGACAGTTGAGGAAGGCGTGGCCCCCAGCCCCTTTCCAGGCTGACAGATGTTTTGGTTTCCCACATCTGCAGTTTCCAGGAACGTGTGAGGCTTCAACGCAGCACACACAGGGAGAACCTTCGTCACGTGAACGTTTTGAAGATCATGTCAGCGGGGAAAAAAAACAACAACCCATAAACAAATTAGAAGTGTATTTCTTCTCCTCATGTTTTGACGGGTTCTTTCAAGCAACAGCAGAAGCAAATGTTACAGCATGAAAATGTAGCGCCAGCTCTGCTCTGGCTGCTGAAATGACTCGGATAATCTGATCTCCAAAGATTATCGCTCTGGATTTACAGTATGTGTCGACTTTCTGTCCAACTTGAGCCAGAGAGCGGAATGACATCACAGCTGTTACACCGGCTTCCTGGTGTTGGACATGTTAAAGTTTAGCTAACAATGTTCTGAGTGAAGGTCGACGGCAGACGGACATGAACACTGGCACCAGTGACTCCCGGCTGGAGGAGCTTTTATTGTGGAGGCTATAAATCACTGACCCGAAAGCTTCATAAACAGCATCGCTGATAAAAACATGAAAACATGTGACTTGTTGCTTTAAATGTTCATATTGTTTGAGATTTTCTACATGAAAGCTACAAGATTCACTGTGTTTTATTGTTTATTGTGTTTTGATAGATTAACACAAAATAGGGAGTAGTAGGTGGCAGCAAAGAGATGCATAATCTTAATGTCATTATAAATAAAAATATATATAAACAGTGGTGTACGTTTGTATTCAGCTGCTAGGAGTGAACTTTTTATTATTTGTTTCTACCAACTTAAAACTTATGGGGACTGGCTTGTTTGTCCTGTAAAAAATGATTAAGGGTCAGTCAGATTTAATGTGAAATTAAAATGTCAAGTCTTGCTTCAGTTCTACAATCAGTCTTGGGTCTGGACTTTAACTAGTCCACGGGCTTTGAACTGACCTTGGATTTTAGAAGAACTCTGGTTGCCGTCACTGCAGGGTTTCTTCCAGGATTGTCCCGTTTTCAGCTCCGTCCATTTTCCCCGCCAACCATTCATTGACGGGAAAATGGAGTACAGGTGAAACGAGTACATGTGGACGCGACAATTTTCTCATTTTTAGAAGTAAAAGTTTTTGAAAAATACACAGCCCTTTTTATTTCAGAATAAAGATCCACCTTGTGTTGAAAAATCATTTGAAACTTGCCATCTGTAAATCTAAAAATGTCAGTGGTTCAAATAGTTACGCAAGATAAAGATCTGCTGCTACACTGAAAAAAAAAGGTTAATAAAAAGATCCCATGAAAGTTTTACAGTTGAACTTTTCTAACTTCCAGTAAAAGCCAACAGTGCTACAATGTAAAAATCTGTAGCATCGATCCAGATCGATTCTTTTCATCCTTCTCTAACTGTGCAACTTCTGAGGCATATTTTTCTTTCAGGAAAAAAAAAATGGTCCAATACTTCATGGCTTGTAGCCAAACCTCAGTGACCTGTGGGTCAGTAAGAACAAAAGAACAGCAACTGAACGCAAGATATTTAAAATACAAACAAATCAGAAATAAGGTAGAAATTTGCTGCTGCTTAGTAGAAATGTTGAAATATCTTCTCTCTAATTTCTAAATTCTTTTTGCACTTTTTCTTCCAAACAGCAAAGGCAGATACAATTTTAAAAGTGAGTCTAATCGCACACGTCTTACACAATTTAAAGCCAACGCCGTACGAAAAGGTTGACAAGGCACCGGTTTAAATGTTCATTCAACGTCGTCTGTTCTTGTTCTGGATCTGTGGCCTAAAAATAATCAAGATGGCAAACCAGACAGGAGCAATGTCCAACTCAACTTGAGTGAAAAATGGGTCGGAGATGCACAAAACATGAAAAAAAATGAAAAATAAATAAATAAATGAGCTTCCTTTTCTTAAAATACAGTTTTTATTTGTGAATTTACACAGATTAGCAACACATCTAAAAGCAACTCCATTAGATAACCATTTATATAGGATTTTCACAGGTCACAAAGTAGCTTGGCTCATTCTGACATGCCAAAGCAAAAAACAAAAAAAAAGAAAAATGCATTTTCTCTTTCTGACAGGAAAACAAAAAATGGATAGAGGCATTAGTAAAGCAAGGTGCAAACTGTTAAAAACACAAGAGGAGAAAAAAAAAAAAAAGAATGAAATGCACATTCAGTTCATCTGAGAGCAGGATGAGCTCATGAAATACTTAGGAGGCCTGGAGCTCTCTGCAAACTAAAAGGAAAGATAGCGTACTGTGGTACAAATGGAGGATGGAGGGGGGAAAAAAAAGAAGGAAGACATTTTCAAAAGGAGAGATGTTACGGAAAGAAAAAGACAATCCAAGTGATAAAAAAACATGGTGTGTTAGTTTCAGCTCGTCCATTCCTGCCTCTAGCTACAACACACGAACTCCAGTTCCAAAGTCGCGCCTCGCTTCCTTTCCACCTTCCAGTTGCGCGACTCCGCCCCACACCCACCGTCTCCCAGACCCTGGGAAGCCGCCGTTTAACGCGGCTAAAGATGCTCCCGCTCTCCAAATCCAATATTTCACATTGCTAGCTGGGATATTGGTACATTTATTTAATTGGCGAGGTGGGGGAGGAGAGGGATACGCCGCAAGACATCACCGGTTTGGGCTGAGCAGAGTTCAGCCGAGGGTCATCCGACTGCGGCGAGATTGTTTTGAGAAACGCATAACTGGGCTCAGAGTGGGATCAAATGAAAACCAAAGCGTCCATCATGTCCCATTCCAGTTCTTAAAGGAAATTAGGACAAATCAAGTATGTGGCTATGAGTTGGGAGTTTTCGGAGGCCAGAGGAGAGTCAGTGCAGTCGCCGGGGATTTTGTAAATGATTCACAGAGAGGAACTGTGAAGCCTGAGCAGGCAGATGAGAATCGCAACCTTTGTCTTAATGAAGCTGGAAAAGAAAATACAGTATGGCTTTAAGAAAAAAAACACACCAGGCTCCCATTTCTCAGGCCCCGTCCACACACAGTCGGGATGTTTTTAGGAAAACTGAGATTTTCCGCGCCGCTTGCAGGCAACAAAAACTGAGATATCTTCTGGAAACGCTTTTAAAAGTGGAGATTAAGAGGGAAAAAAAAAGAAAACAGATAAAAAGATTGAGTGTAAACCGGGACTATTGAGTTGGGAAATTTTTACATTTTGTCAAATATTTCCTGAGTGCTTTTTCCAAGAGAGTAGAGCAGATTCAGATTAGCATTTGTCACAACTTACTTTTCAAAGTAAACGTCGTTTTGCGTTTCCACTCGATGCAAGTATTTGAGAAAACAAAACTAAACTTACCAGCTCGTTACACATTTTAATCGCCACCTTAAGAACTCGCTTTCTTATTTAGCCAGTAAATCCAGTTAAAACTATGGATGAACGGTACATCGGCTTCAACACTGGTACTGGTCCGATAAGTAAAACTGAGCAGACATTACAAACTGATGTTCATTTCCATCTTGTTGTAGTTTCTCGATGGAGTTGGTTATGTGGTGTTTGATTGATCAAGTGACAGCAATGCAGCACGGGATTATGGGAAGTTTAACTGAAGCAGAGAGGCGATGTCAAATGGTCTGTAAATATCAGTTTTTGGCTACAGTGGCATTGGATATCAACATCGGCCTACATTTTCATATCGGTGTATCGCTACTTAGAACTAAGGACTTTATCCCAGTTTACGCAGAGTAAAGCGACTCTTGAAAGCGTTGAAGCTGCCATTTGAGAAAGGCTCAACATAAAGAGAGAAAAAAAATCAGCTTAGATTTGAGAAGAAGAGTCGTCAATGCTGACAAAGCAGCATTTTGACGTGTCAAGAACCGAGAAGCATCATTAATGGATTCAAAGAGAGCCGCGGAGCCGAACGAGGTGCGGCTCGCGCAAACGGAACGAAAGCAAGACAGAAAATAAGTAGTTTAAGAGAAGTGTGTTCTCTGGTCAGACTGGACAAAGCTACAGCTCGTTGGCCAGGGAGACATCACTCTTGCTCGGAGGATGAAAGGAGAGGTCTGTGACACAAAGAACACCGGCCTCTACAGCGCCACACGGTGGTGGGAGGACTCTGGACACCACAAAGCACTGACGTGACTCCTACAGCTAGAAAACCATCAATGATGTGCCAGGGACTTAAAAATGACGACACTGGAGGTCTTTCTGAAATAATTTGTCTTTAAATGGAGAGTAAAATAATGTAAGCATCCAAAATAAGCCGGGGATGCTTTCTTTTCCATTTTGATGCACTTATTATTGGTAATGTCGCCCCCTGCTGTCATTGCATTGCAGGACCTTTGACTGGACTCCGAATAAGATTGTGCAGACAAAGGGTTTAATCAGAAACGGATCAAGACAGTATCTGCTTGACAAAACATTCAAGGGCCGATAGGTTGACGCGTTCCGAACAATAACAAAGACATCAACAGGATCCGATCAAAACCTTTTTTATTTCACCCGAGAACTCTTTTCTTTCCGCTCACTTTCTTGGCCCTGACTTTCCTCGAACACCATTCCCCGCTTGCCACTTGCGCAAATTCTACCGAATACTTCATAATCTCCTTCGCCGGTGAAAGAAAAAAAAAACAAAAACAAAACAAAAAAAGAAGAAAAACCCACATGATATTCTACGAGAAAAGTGCTGCACAACAACAGAAGCTCAGATTTGCAAGTCGACAGCCAGGATGTCAACATCACTGCTCTAAGTAGCGACTGGATGTTCCTCGGGAATACGACGCTCGCCATAAGATCCGGTTCTCGCTAACGCAGGCGGCACGCCGTGAAATTTTCACTCCGCAATACCAGTGAAAATACCACGGTCTCATGGTATTTACTCAAAAATCCGTGACATTGATACCACTTGGAATTTTTAAAAAAAGCAACAATTATTTGACACTTCATATAACATTATTATGTCAGCTGTACCTGTCTGTTATTTTGAGACGTAGACCAGATGAAACCTGCCAGGTTTTGTAGTAGTTTGTAAATCCCTGCAGTACCTAAAACGAGTGGTAGGTGGCGCTCCTTTAGTTTTAGCACCTGGACTGAATGTGTGTGTTTAGACCAAGAATTGAGGGAATTATTTTTAAAGTTGGAAACTTCAGATGCATCAGCTGGATATTTAATGACTGACAAATATAAACTTGTCAAACAGATTTCAGTCACGTTCAGGAAATCAGAAAATGTTTCCTGAAGCTCGTTTGTCAGATTAAAAGTACCTTTTTAAAAATAACCTCTAAACAGGCATTAAACTTTTAATGAAGCCCACATTTCTGTTTTAAAATGTTTTTTTTTTTATTATTATTTTTTTAATAGGCTTAGGTAAAAATGAAATCTTAAATGTTTTTAGTTACAAAGATATAACAACATATTTTATTTATGGGATCGATTGCGTGATGTTTATTTCTGTTTTAGGTTATGTTTTATTTTGGACATTTAAAATTACATTACTTGTAAATGATCTCAAAACGACAAAATTATAATTTATCGCAATGATTTCTGGGACAATTTATTACCCAGGAAAATGTGTTATTGTGACAGGTGTAGTCTCAGTTACTGCAATACATGATCTTATAATAATTTATTGAGATGCACCTGTTTGAGACTGAAGCTGGTAACTGGCCCAAGCCAAGTGCAAGACGGAGCTGACGGAGTTAAAGCTGCATTGAAAAAAAAAATAATAAAAATCACATTTCATAAAACAAACAGCGGTTTCTTTACTAAAACAAGATTTTCCTCCAGTCATTTTGGCAAACAAAAACAACAGCAGAGAGAGATGAAGAGGTCGCCATATGAAAATGCTACATAAATATGAGATAATGTAGTTAGAAGCAGCCAGAATTCATCCTCGCCATCGACGCTGACGACCTTTAACCCCATCTATAAACCACAATCCTCCTTCGGAGAAATTAGTCACAAAGAGCAACTTGGGAGCCATCAGCTCGAATCCTCCGACTGCTATTATTTCCCAAAACTAGTTTTCCAGTGTGATGTTACATTTTCACGTTTTCTGTGTAGACAAAGCGAGACAAAATATACGAGCGAGGTGGAATATTAAAAGAATATATGAAGGACAAAGAGGCTTCCAGTTTAGTATTGAGCCGAGGTTAGAAAAAAGGGGAAGAGGAGCCAGTTACTCAGGATCTACAAGTGACACTTCCAAGGAGCGAGTTAAGAGAACCGCATGAGATAATCAGGTGTGTAGACACTCCCATGCCTGCCCTGTTTTTTAATATCTCTTCCTTCTGCTGCAGCTTTAATCGGTGGGCCCACTCACCCACCTACCCCAAAATCTCACAAACATTCTTTCTTTGCAAAATGACTTTTTCATAAAAATCCCAAACTGCTGTTTTTTTGTTTCTTTTTTTCTTGTTAAATCTTCCATCTGCCTTTTGTACATAAAACCTCTGGTTAAAAAAATCAAATATAAAAAAAAAAAAAAAAAAAGAAGGGGGAATTCGACACCCTCTTTCCGCGGGCGCGCTCTTCCCGGCTTCGCCCGCTCGCTCCTCTCAGGCCTCCGTCTTCTCTTTCTTTTTGTTTTTCTTCAGGAACGACGGCGTGCGGAACTTCTTCTTCTTCTTGGTGTTGGGCGACTTGGAGGGGGAGCTCTCGGGGGACAGCGGCTCCTCGATCTTCTCGCCGGGTCGCACGGTGATCTCCACGCTCTCCACGCTGGTGGTCAGCTGACTGACGCGCTTGGAGAGCTCGTCGTCGTGGTTGTCCTTGCCGTTCATCAGGCCCGTGTGGTTCTCTGGAGGGAGGAGAGGAAGGCAGCGTGAAGATAGCGCCTAATTAGAAAAAACATACCATAGATTTACCACTTCTGATGTTTTTTAACCTTCCTGCAGTCCTACGATTAGATCCAGCGAGCTTGTTTTTTGTGTGTGTGGTTTTGGGAACTGACAGTCTCACGGGACAACCGCAGACGTTTTCCACGCTCCTCTTGAGCTATTTTCTATCACCTTTTCATACCTTTTTATGTCTCTTTGAGCCTTTTAAAAAGACCATATTTTCTACCCATGTATTTATACTAGGAATGCGCGATGTAACAACATCAGTCCATCCATCCGTGATTTTAATTAAATTTCTTATTTAGACAGAAATACCGTAATTGCAAAATCGTGTTGGTTTTTTTTTTGACACTGGCAGAACATAAACGATTTGCACGCATATATAATGGAAATGCCGCTTCTTTCAATATTGCCGCAAACAAACCAAAACAATCTGCAATGGTAATTTTATTCAGTGATTTAATGACGAAAACAGTGAACTGGATCAACATCCCATTAGGAAACTTTGGTCAGAATTCAAAAGGGAGCGAAACAAAAAAAGCAAGAAGGGTTCAATCTCAGTCGTTAATATTCCTGTAAATATTGAAACTTTCCATAAACTTGATGTCTTGTTCTATATGAAATATCAGTCGCGCTCGACTTCCCTTTTCCTCTCATGATGCTCCACATATTTTGTAATTTACAGCATGTGAAAATAATGAATAAATTCCAGCGACCTCATGGCCCAGAGAGTCCGCCCTGCTTTCCAGTTTCACAAAACAGCGTCATGAACTCCACTCGCACAACAGCTGCTCATACGGACCTACCTGTATTTACCCCTGAGAACAAGGTGTAACGGTGACCTGGTTTCAGTGCAAGAACTGTCTGACCCCGTAACCGTGGCGTCAGAACATGTGATCCCGGGCGATGTTGGGTGGGGTTTCTCGTGTTTGCGCCGGGAGGAAGTCGACAGGAACTCGATTCCCGGATGGCGTTATTTACGACCGCTAATGGGTCGAGTGTGATCTCTGTGTGTCTTTGAGGTGCATTAACCAGTTTCAGGTGTCGGATGTGAGAAGCAGCGTGTTAAAGGAGAAAATACTGCAGGGCAACACGGCGGTGGGCAGCAAAAAGATGATTTCCCGAAGTTAGTCTTCAAATAAACTTTGTGTGTTTTATTCTGTGGAAGCTTTAAAGGAATATAAAAAAACACTTGAGTTTGTCCCTCCATAAAGTGTCCACCTTATTGAAGACACTTTACGCTCGGTTTCAGCTGAAATAAACACACTGTGGAATATTAACTTTAATTATTTGCCTGTTTTCATAGAGCTGCTTTTTTTTAAACAGTGAATTATTCTAAGGATGCAGACAGCTTGGTATACTGCTAACGGAGACGCAGCGATCCACACGGATTTCGTCTGTTTTTACTTTGTTACACTGAAATATTTCTGACAAAGCGAGTCTGATATCAGACAGTTTTTCTAACATCACCAAATACACAACGCAGCATCCTAGTAGTGATTTTACTCTCAAAGAAAATAAAGGCGAGCCAAACCGACCCGGCCGTAAACCAAACAGCTGCTGGCATCAAGTTGAGAGTTTGTTGTTCGCCATTCTTGCTTCCTGTGTTCATGGCAACCTGGTGCGGACGCTTGCTTCGGTCAGGGGGAGTGAAAAGCTTTCTGGGCCTTTTATAAAATAATGCATTACCTGCCATGTACACAAGTTATAATTTGATAACTAACTTTCTAAATGACAGACATCAGCAGTGAAAGCTTTTGAAAACGAGCAACTCACATTAGCGAGCATGATGGATTTTCTAATTAAAAGCCCCAGTTTCATAATGTTTCATGTTGTACCCAAGTGAATTGAAAGTGCTTATAACTTGATGAAAAAACATACTTTAGAATACATATTTTTGTTTATGTATATGTATTTATATATAAAAAAATATATATGTTGATTAGGACAAAACATCAAACAACTTCATCTTAAAAGCTTTGGATTGTTCGAAAATGATTCATTCACAATCAAGTTAAAACACATGAGCAGAAAAAGCCTCGCAAATTCAAATCCGTTAGTTTTCGTTAGCATCTCACTGGCATGCGCAAATGGTAACAAGCATCAGATTTAAGAGACAGACAGCGGTGCAATCTGCCTCCCTCTGTGTGAGCGATACCTTCTTTGGCCGGAGTGCTTTGCGGAGACTGGGTGACAGACAGAGACTGCGAGAGCGTGGAGCCGTCGTCGGAGGTTAGCTCGTGCTCGCCATCTGCAGGGAGGTCGGTCGGCGAGGAACGGGTGAGAGGGTTGCAGCACGGGGTTGGGAGTGGGGGTGGGTGGGTGTGTTAAAGCAGAGGGACGACAGAGGGAGTGAGTGGGATGAGAGGTTGGAGGGATTTTGAGAGGGAGGGGGAGGGAGAGATTAGCGACAACAACACACACAGACACATGTTAGAATCAGGCCATGCACAGCTGGTTTCCCACAAAACTTGAAAAAGAAAATCCTTGTCTGCTGATCGCCGGGCTCTCGCTCTCCGCCATCGCTCTGTTTCTGTGAGTGGCTGAGCTCGCTTTGCAACAGGCTGGGACTCGGTATCCTGGTGAGGAGGCAGATGCTCTGAGCGGTGGCTCGCTGACCGCAAGGAGCAGCTACCCCCCACGGTGACGCCTTTACGACGCTACAAAACCGAAGCGTCAACTTTGATCCACACGTAAAGCCGTTAAAAAGGCCTGGAAATGAACTGTCGCTATGCAGACGTGGTGAGTTCAACATGGTGGTTCATGATGACAAGCAATCTGACAAGAATCCCAATTCGGCCCACAGCATGACATACTCTCCACCATGCAGAACAACAGAGGATTAGGCTCATTTTCTTTTTTTCTTAATTTCAAGCCAGACGTGTCTGAATTTGTCCAAAAGTCGACTGTGGGATTCCAGTTGGAGCTGCAGCAACATTTGACGAGCTCAAAGTTACATTTGTGTTGGTAGGACAGGAAAGACTTTTATTCTGTTATCATTACAAATAACTGATGTAGACATTAGAGTAAGTGGAATGGTTGTTATGCAGACTTTCTGGGTTAGAGAACCTTGCAGATGGTTTTCCTGCCTCCCTCACTGTCCTGCTGACTATAGCGGAAAGATAAATCTGAGTTTTCATCCATAAATGCAGGCAAGTTAAAGTGTTTTTCCTACAACTTATTTTATACCCATTTTGACAGCGAGCTACTCAGAAAGGAGCCTGTGACATGAGCATAACTTCTTAAAAAAAACACAAACTACAACTTCCCAAAGAATCTGATCAAGTTACTGTAGAAATTAAAAGATTTAGTCATTTATTTTCTTTTTTTAAAGAGAATTTTTATTGTACGGACGATTTTTTTTTTTTTACCACAGAATGAACGAACTTAACTCCTCGACTGTCTCCTTCAAAATGAAGGAGACAGTCATGAAGGAGACATTCAAAATGTCTCCTTCATGATGAAGTTCTGCGAGGGCACCGACTTCATCATGACATAAAACAAATGTTACATTTTCTCAAAAATGGCAGTTTATTGAAAAAATAAAAAAACAAACACATCTTCAGAGAGGTTTCCCCACTGAAGGGCATTAGCGGTGACAAGTTTCTTAGCTCAAAGCCAAGCCTCGCATTAGCAGCTGCGTTCGTCTCAAACGTGAGTCAAGTTTGAATAAGAGACTTTCTAGATAATATATCTGTTTACACCTTCCGTCTGCCGCTGTCCTTTACGGCTCCTCTGAACGGACCATTTACTGCTTGGTGCGGTTCAAATGTCTCACCCCGTTTCCTCCATGTGGGGCATGAGGGTGGAAACCGGTTACATGAGCAATGTGGAGATCTGCAGCATCGGCTTTGCTTGAAGGGATAGTTTTGACAGGATTAGGGACTTTTTTCTTTTTTTTTTTTTTTTTTATGTCAATAGGTAACTTCTCATTGCTGCGGACAGAAGTCACATGTGGAGTACCCCAAGGTCCAATCCTGGAACCCCTCCCATTTAAAATCTACGTGGCCCCACCAGCTCCAGCCACAACCAGAAATGAGATTAGCACCTTATCTATGCAGATTGTATGCAGCTCTCTATCATAATGTCACCTGGTGAATCAGAAACCCACCTAAGCACAGAACAGAGACTCAGAACAAATCAAAGTGTGGATGTGTCATCATTTTCTCAGGCTGAACAGAAACAAAACCGAAGTTTCTGAGTCGGCGTCCAGCTTCAGTCATTACAGATAAAAACCAGCAATCAGGCCTGAAATCTGGGTGCATTGATGAACTCTGACCTGAACCTTCAGAGCCACATGGAGACAGTTACAAAGTCGGCCTTCTGTCAACTGAAGAACATTTCCAGTATTAAACGACTAACGTCTCAGCAAGATCTAGAGAAACTCAGCCATAAACATTCATCTCATAAAAAGTACTTCTCATAGCTGCATGGCTCTGCACTTATATTTTATACCAAATGATGAGCATCCACAACGTACAGGAGACGATCAGAACTCAACCTGCAACCAATTGCACATTAGTATGTGTGCGCGTGTGTGTGTGTGTGTGTGTGTGTGTGTGTGTGTGTGTGTGCAGCATGTCTCGGGCCTCTCCAGACGGACTTCAGCTTGCATCCAGATGGGTCACCGGGGATTCATGGGGCTGTGGGGGCAACAGTGTCATAGCAACGGGCTGCGCTCGTGTGGAGGGTGTGAAGACCTGCTGTTGGTTCAGTCTGCTGTGTTAGTCACGCTGGCCTGTCACGCAGGCGCTTTCATGTGCACACGACGGTGCAGAACATTTGGACGTGTCCCGCACACATGCGTGAACACATGCCCCTCGCCCGTACACACACTGTCTGAAACAGCTACATGGCCCAGCGAGCCCAGAGCTCTGCAGAACCACGAGCGAACCCCTTCACCTCTGTCTGCTGACTATTGACTTTCTGATCGTCAATAGTCGGAGGGAGAGAGAGAGAGATAATGTGATTAGCACCGACTCTGAGTGTGTGCAGGCAGAGCGGTGCTATCGGAAGCAGCCAGGTCTTTCTGCGTGAACTCCAGAGTTTCGACGCCGTCCACTAGTTTGACGGCGCCGCTAATGAGATGCACCGGCTTTTAACCACCGGCTGTGAGGGATCGGTGGGAACGAATCCGACTCGAGACGAGAGGAATCAATCTGCAAGTGGAGACTTTAATCCAGATTTGGTGCAACATCAGCTGGAAATCTGCTCCAGATGTTTGCTCTGATCTGCCGGTCAACAAGCGCTTGACGTAATTGGATTTTAAACAAGCTGAAAGAAATGCACTTGAAACTTTAAACATTCAATCTGAAAGACGCCGACATCTAGCATTTGGTATTTTTTTTTATTTTTTGTACTAGATTTGTATTTATGTAAAACAAGAACATTTAGTTTCAAATTCTAGGAATACTGTTAAAGAAATTCAAACCAGGAATAAAATGGGACTTTCTCACTTTGTTTCATTAAAGGGACATTTACACCATGAGGCCAACTTCTCTTCTTCAATCTCATCTTTCTTTTAATGCTCTTAATTTGAAGGTTGCAGATGGATTGTTGAGCTCATGTTTTTATTTTTTAAGGCTGCCAATATTTTTGCTGTACGATGAACCATCACCCGATTTCCACTGACCACAAGGAGTGTGTGTGTGTGTGTGTGTGTGTGTATGTGTGTGTGTGCGCGCGTGTGTGTGTGTGTGTGTGTGTGTGTGTGTGTGTGTGAGAGAGAGAGTTTAAACACTGATCAAACGGAGTGTGTTTCGTACCAGAGAGGCCAAGTTGCCTTCTCTCCACGTTTTTGTGGTGCTGCTCCTTTTCCAACAGCTCGCTGAACGGGTTGGGAGGAAGAGGAGCCATCTGCTCCTCCTCTGTGGGCACGTATGGCTGAGGAGGAGGCAGAGGAAGAGGAGGGAAAGGAGGAAGAGGAGGGGAGGACAGGGAGAGCAAAAAGGTGAGCACAGGAGCGCCGACACAAACACTGTTCATTACAAAAATAAATCAGATTGCGTCTAATATTCCAACACATATCCTGCAGTCAATCCCATACAGACATGACAAGTTACAGAACACACTCCTGCTGAGATTCAGATGCATAAACAAGTGGAGAACACTCAACATGCTCCGCATAAATTAACATCCCGTGACAATACGTGAAACGTGTCCTAAATAAATGGAAAACTGGTGCAAACTGATTAAGAGAGGTCTGGTCTCCAGGCACGGCGTCATGCGGCGATTCAAGACAAAACCAAATCAAATGAAATGTGTGGAGGGTGAAATAAAACCCACTGCAAACAGGAACGGACAAGAGCAATGCTTGAGAAATATTTACCGGCTCGTTTATCTGCCCCGGATCCTTCGACACAAAACAGCAACGAAGAAAACACAAAGAATCAGCACAGACGTGTCGGGATGAGGCTTTTTAATGCTTTTTAGTGTTCTGTGTTATTCCTGTAGTTTGAGCGAAGCTTTGGAGAGGTTCCTGTTTTCCATACATGCTTGTCTCCCCCTAGTGGACAAATTTAATAATAGATAACAGGCAAGAGACTCACAAGGAGACTTGTGAATTGTTGAGTGTCGATTCCTGTGAATCTCAGTAGATTAGAATATAATATCAAGGATTTTTAATGCAGGAATGTTTTGTGGCGGCCATTTTGAAAACATTCAAATCACAGAGAAGAAACCCACCAGGAGAGAAACCCACAAAAGCTAATCGATGCCAAAGATGACTTTCAGAGTAATGTGCCCAAGCACATGAATGGAAAGTTTAGTAGAAGGAAAAAATGTGGTTTGAAAGTTTCCAATTGTAAAGCAAAGTCCATTCAAAAGCTCTTGGGGGGGGGGGCGGGAATCATGAGATCTGAAGAACCTCATGTCACGCTGCATTGATGCAGTAGTTCATGGAATAAAGTGCCCTGATGAAAATATCGACTCATATAAACCACAGTATTTGGAAATACTTTTAAGTCGACCAACATTTCTGTATTTTTTCTTTTAAATATTCCAACTGATTTTGGGGTTTTCAATCAGCTGCAATCCGTAATCATTAAATCATCAATCAAAATCGCTATCAGTAAATGGTTTGGATTTATTACTGCGTGCAATGAATCCAAATAACAAGAGCTTAAAAAAAAAACTCAAAAAAACAAACAAGGTAAAATGCATTGTGACAGCTCTGAAAGGAAACATCATCGTTCCAACACTGGAACATCAGATTTGGTTTTGTTCATATACACATCACTCATTCATTTTTTAAATTCTTATCAGTAGTTTACTTATTTAAAATAATAGTTAAAAAAAAGAAACATTCATCAATTTATACTGTAAGGAAAGAGCATAGCGGTGAACTGCTGAATCTCTAAGAAAGTCACATATTCTTGTGACAACATGCATTTTTCTGCTGATGTCAAAAGACACAAAGTGCTTCGGCACCAGAGTTGCACAAGTTTGTTAGTGGAGCCGTGATGAACTGCAAGATATTTCTCACCCGTCGCGGCTGATCGACAGGAATGCCGGCGAGGTGCTGAGAGCGTGGACCTGACGTCATCACGTCTAACCGGTTCTGCTCTCTGATCTGGAACGGGACAGACGGAAACACACCACCAAGAGGTCAGCAGGATTATGAAGGGTTCAAGGCTGCTGTCGTGCTTGGAAGGAAAATTTAGGAATTAAATAAAATAATATGTACATTCATTCATGACAAGTTTTCATTTGTGTATGATCCACAAATCTGGAGCAAATTTCCAGAAACCTGCAAAACTGCCGAAGCACTGTTCAGAGTTGCCATCAATCAATATGCTTGATTGATGTTCACTGAAGCAGACATCATAGAACACGTGTTTTCTGATTGTGGGGTCTTCAAAATCTTGTCATCATCAAGATTTTGATGATTTTCGACTTTCTGACCAAACGTAAAGCTTATTGCTCGTTTCACAGTCACTGGCTGTATGACGTTTTTGTTTTTATGCTGCAAAGCGCTTTGAACTGCCTTGTTGCCGAAATGCGCGACACAAACAAACATGGTGTGACTTTTATAGAAACAATCGGAACCACAAATGTAAACACCGCAAACAACTCCTATAATGGAAATATAACGTGTTTTCTAATTTATTTCTACTTTTGAAGTCGTTTAGATTGTGTTAAAACCGACACAGTCTTCAAAACAGGGAAACATCAGAACCAAGTCCAGCAGATGGACGGCAAAGTTTATGCTGCTATTATCCACAGTAATGGGCAGCGTGGCAAATATGATTCAGTACACAAGTATGGAACAAGTGTCCTTCCTTCCTTTTGTATTATTTTCCCAAAACGTCATGGTGAATTGTAGAGCAGTGGTCCCCAACCTGTTCATTATGGCGGACCGGTCAGCACTGGGGGGTGGGAGGGACCGTCAGATAATACTTCTGCATGTTGGTGTTCCCGTTGAAGTCTTTTTTATTTTTTTTTGCCTCAATTTTCCCTTTACGACAATCTTACAACGTCCTGCAGTGTGTGGTGTTACGTGGTGGTGTGTTGAATATGCCTGATCTGAAATCGGACAGATTCAACATCGTCTTGGCCCGATTATCGCAGCCTGTGAGGTATTCCCTGACCGAACGCAGCCTGTTGAATGTGACAGGTAGCCAATCAGAAAGCGCGGTGACGTAAGAACGGAGGGGAATCCCAAACGGTTGACATGGCGACTGAGAGTCCGGTGGACGTCGGGGGTAATATGTGGGAATGTTTATTACTATGTGGTTATGTTTATTCAGTTAAAAATGTTAACTACGAAAAAACATCACTCACCTCCAAATCATATTTCTTTTTGTTTTGCCTTTTATCGCTTAAAATGAATCCATAAACTGTCACTGCTGCTTCTACATCGTCATCGTGTTTGATCATTCTGAATTCTCGTTTGGTATGTTGGAGGTTTTACTGGCTTTTCTTCTGGAACCAGGATGTTCGTGACTGGAATCGGTTCTTGTGGCGCGTTGCTCACTGGCTGGACACACGAACCGATTGAACCTGTTGGACTTTTATCGGCTCTGTTGTCACAGAAGTTTGGAAAATCGGCCGACAATCCTTAAATCGTCCAGAGTGAACCGGACCCTAAACTCACAAGCTGCACTCCTCTCATCTCGTCTTGACCACTGAAGTGAAATGAAGAAGTGAAAATGTCCCACAATCCTTCCTTTCCTTTTGGACTCGCAACAAACACTTTTGTTTTTAGAAACGTCTGTCATTTTAAGTGCTTACTTAAAATGTAAAAGGAAGCCAACATAAACAATTGGACTCACTTTGTTCCTCTTCTGCTGCACCTCACTGGGGTCTGTGTTTAGAGGGACAAATTGATTTGGGTCTTCAATCCGGATCGGAGTTCCTGTTTCATCCGCCCTCATCCACTGCAAAAAGGTAGACGAGATCGCCGCTTAATCAGGCTGTTTGTCTTCTGCTCCGCCACCAGATGGCGCTCTAGCATCGCACTGTTTGAGGCGGACAAGCAGAGGACCGTTTTGGATCTCACCGTGGTCGTCCGGCTGTTGCAGCGCTCCTCTCCTCCGGCCTCCACGCTGACCTTGGTGTAGCTGTTGGGGGAGTTGAGCCAGCGCGTCTTCTCCCTCTGCTGCCGCTGCTGGAGGAACTTGAAGGGCAGCCGCATGGCCTCGCCGTCCTCCTCGAACGTGAAGGCCGTGACGGTGGCGGGGATCTCCACTTCGCTCTTGTGCCTCGGCTTCTCCCGAACGATGGGGTGTCGGTAGGCGTGGCCCGTTCTGTAGCCCTGAAAAGAGAACACAACCTCAAACTCCCTTTCCTCCGACACCCCAAAACAAAATGCAACGGAACCGGTCGTCTTTGGACGCCAGGACATTAGAAAAATATTTGCAGTTTGATATTTATTTGTTTAAGGATCTCCATTTCTAGGCTCTACCGTAGTAGAGCCTCTTCCTCCTGGGGTCCACACCAAACATTACTGTAAAAATCCTTTTCAAACATCACAAAACAAGACATAATGATATTCCTTAAGACGCAAACAAAATAAAATAATAACACAAAATTCAAATCAACTGTTTCAACAAGGAGATAACAAAATACTTTACCGCACAAACCACTTCAGCCACATCAGAACTCAACTAAAACTGAAGAGGAATGCAACAATAAAGTTTAAATGTAAATATAAAGATTTTTTTTAATTTACATGATCAGCCATCGATGTGATTTCAGAAGGCAACATATTTCAGACAGAAATTGCTGGGTGGGTAAAAGTTTTTATGTCAGTGGTGCCCAAAGTGGCTCCTGCATGTTTTAGTTCTCTTCCTGGTTTAAATGGTGGCTCATTAGAAGAACAGCGACGTGACAGGAAGGTTGTTATCGCCAACAGGGAGAGAACTGTTGGCGATATCATGTCGGATGCCGGCCTTTAAGATCCGACTTGGCGCACCGCTGGTTTATGTGAAGTCCAGATTTTATGAAGAGACGACGACATGCCAGTCTGTCCCGAACTTTCATCCATGACAGGATGAAAGGGGAGACCAACTTTGCAACGAGGCGTTGTGGTGGGAACAACTAACTGCACCCTGGACAAACCCACCCCCACCGGGGAAACAAGTCGGACACGGGTTGCCTTTTCCTGCTGCATGAACGTGACCTCAGACGGACGACAAAACAAAAACCACACAGCAAAGTAGCTGCAGGGTTTCAAGCACCACAGAGGACAAACTCTGAGCCATTTCCTCTCACTCTGTTGTGTCACCGCTGTTGTTCCATCAACTTTCCACTTCTCATCTGCACCCCGCCGTCGAAGCTGACCTTTCAACTCGCCTTCGTCGCCCCAGCTGAGCTGGCAGGGAACTTTTTTCCGGCAACATCCTGCTTTCCGCGCTCAAAGCTGGAAGCTTGAAGGGATCAACTCTTTCCTTAAATTTGGGCTGCTGGCGATTGATCGGCCAACACGTTCATGAGAAATAGATCTGATTGACTTTGGTAAAGGTCTTTTGAGACGGAAACAAATCAGTATAGACTGAAATTGGAATCGGCAGGTCAGGCGTTTTAAGAGGTCGGTCGTCGCCCAGAAGACTGCGATCGATGTACAATTCTTCCCGCTATTCTTGACCGAGTCAGCAGAGACGCCGCCGCTCAATGGGAATCAGCCCGACGTCAAGCGAGTCGATAAACTCACCAGATTATCCAGCATCCTCATCAGAGACTCAAACTCCAGCTCGCCAATCTTCCACTTGTACTGGCCGCCCATGTTGACGTCCGCCGCCGCCGCCACGGCGAACACGCGGGATTTGTACTTCTCTGGGTTCAGCACTATGAGGTTGTCCACTCCTCCGGCACACGAGATAGCATTCACCTGAAGAAACAAATAAACAAAGTGCTTTGAGCTTCTGTTGCCGTCTGAGATTTCAGATCAAACACTTCAACTGGGACTCGTCTCGTTTCTGCACAAAATGGAAGGATGTGATTTAACAAAACCAGGGAGTCTAAGAGTAAATCAGCTCAGAACATGCGGAGCTGGAGGCACAGCAAACACGCCCCGGGGGGATTTATTTGCACAATTTAAGCCGGGCTTTGCAAGATGGATTAATGTTTTTCTTTTGGTTGACAGGGTGACAGTCATTTGGGAGATTTGGTGCGCTGCATTACAGGAGACGGGGAGGAGGAGGGGTGAGCTGTCGGCTCAAATCCCTCGTGTTTACAAGCGCTCGCGAAACACATGAGCAAAGACCATCTGGACTTACGTAATTTGAGGATGAAATTTTATTTGAGTAAGTAATTCATGCCCAGTTATCGTCCAGGTGGGATTAGCCATCCTTGTTTAGGATAAATAAAATCGCTACAGTGGCTTTTAATTACATAACATTGAGAAATTTTTTAAATTTTCACAGTTTGTGACATTACGACAAACCTGAATGCATTTTACTGACAACCTTGCATTGTTTTCTTTTGTTTTACAATTGTGAATTTACCTTGTGTTGGTCTGTCACATACAACAAATAATTTAAACTGAAATGGTTAAAGTAGGTGTTTTTAAACACAAACAAAAACGCTAATTCAGGTTTTAGGGGTTTTTTTTTTTAGGTTTTTTTTTTGTTGTTTCAGAAAATACTTGCACTGAATTTTCACAATGACGCTAAAAGTCTCAGGAGCAATTTTAGATTCTTGGCACTTGCAAAAAAAATAAGTCAATAAAATATGTCCATATTCTTTTGGCAAAAGATAAATATTTTTTATATTTATTTAAAAACTCAAAAATATCTAATAGGGGTTTCATAAAAACGAGTGGACAGTTATCAAAACCCAAGTTGGTTTTATTCAGTAGGTCGTGCGACTTCTGTGGCTCAAAATGACATTGATTTATCTGGACCGCGTGCAGAAACGGCTCAGTAAAACTTGTGGTTTCAACATGACAAAATGTGGGGAAAAAACTAATTAGACTGCTCCCCTCTTCACAGAACTCCTAATATTCCACTTATAACACTGCGTTTTGCCAACACTGTCCACATGGCGAGAGATTAAAAGTGTGCGGATTGTTTTTCAAACGGCCTGAGTGGAGCGACATGCAGGCAGCTGGTGGTGAGATTAGATGTGCTGGGAAATCTGCCGGTCGGCTGAGCGACGATGGGAAGCCGGGGGACGCGCGGCAGTACCTGGATCTCGCAGGCGTACTGGGCGTTGTAGATGTAGTGAAAGGCCTCTTCGACGGTTTCCCCGAGAGCGACCACGCCGTGATTTCTCAACACCAAAATCTGCGCACAAATCACACACACACACAAAAAAACTGTAGGTCAAAATGGGAGGTTTGTTTGTCTAGCGTGCTTCGACTCAGAAACACAAAAATGATAAATGAACCCAAACATGGAGGAAACTCCCACAGGATGCGCCACCGCTTCCCATTTCAAAACGCGCCCCGCCCTGATAATTACATCTTTATTTTCTTAACTTGAACTTCCAGATATAGGACTTCCTCCAGTTATATTTTTAAAACTCCTGCAGATAATGCTTGGTGTATGATGACATAAAAAGGCCGAGGGGAAGCCGACCTTCGCTGTCGGGCCCAGGGCTTTCTGCAGCTCCCTGCGCTCCTCCTGGTCGTCCAGGCTGCCCTGGTAGTTGTAGTAGGCGACGTCTCCCAAGATCAACGCTTCCTGGGAGATTGGCAGGAGGCCGCACTTCATCGATGACACCTAAACGGGAATAAGAGAGAGGAGAAGACAGATTATCCCTCTCGCCAGAACGAGCGCTTGCGAAAAGGATGAAGATGAGACGCAGCCTGGCGCTTACAGCCGCCGTGGCGGGAGTGTGGACGTGTATGATGCAGCGGATGTCCGGACGCATGGGAGATGGCGGGTGCGGGCTGAACCCGGCCGAGTCGATCCGCAGGGTGGTGGAGCCCTGCTCGATCACGTCCCCGATGATGTTCACCTTCACCTGAGAGGAAGAGGACGGACGGACAGACGGACAGACAGACGTCAGCACATTCGTTTTGGCTGTATGTCCAGATCAGGTCCAGCCATGTTTTTAATTCAATTCAGTTTATTTATGTAGCAACGATCATCTAAATGCACTTTGTCATTACTTCTCTTTGTTCTGCCACAGTAATCTAATGTCTATCTTTATTATTATTGCATTGAGTTTTTTAGATGTGCATTGCCTTGAACTTCCATTCCTTGGTGAGGAAATGTGCTATAGAAATAAACCAGACCTTACAAAAATGCCCATTTAGTCCATTCAGACATGCATACATATCAACTGATCCTAGACATCAAACAATGCAGTCAAGGTCACTTTATTATTCAAACTAACTAAAATGAGCAACCGGTGACTGAGAATACACAGCACTGATCCAAGAATAGCTTCTGTGCTAAAGAAAACTAACGAGTTAATGACGGCAGCAGCCGATTGCTGAGGAGCTTCAGGAATTAAATTTTCCCTCAGGTTTGGCAAACTCTGTTAAACTCAAAGGATTTTATTTGCCCACACTCTATGCCACGGCAGCACAGGGATGAAAGCGTGAAAACAAAAGTGAGGAGGTCTGGGGATACCGCGGGAAACGCAGCTAAAGTCCGCCTGTAGGTTGTCACTTTCAGTGTCAACATGTATGTTAAAATCTCTGGCTATAATAACCGAATCACTATTTAACACTAAACCAGACTGGCAATCTGAAAACAGTTCAACAAAGTGAGCGTAAGGGTAGCTTTCTTTAACCTAGCCTAACATTACATTAGCATCAAGACTGTTTGTATAGATGTTACATTTACATATCTATGGTTATTGTCTGTTTTGAAGAACTGTTTTTAATTGTGCTGCAGTCTTGCCCCTGCTTCCTAGAAAGATTTCTCCTATCGGAGACTAATAAATTATCTTATCTCTCAGCACAGATCCTCGTCCCAGACCAGCGTTATGGACACACAGGTCAGAACATTTCTGGTAGTAATCCTGGTAATTTAGTCTATTTCCAGATATGTTCACTGCACATTTTTTTTTAGGAAAAGAGCACAAACATCTTGACAGCTCTCCTGAGGGGAAAGCAGAGAGGCTAAAGGAATAACAGCAGACCCAGGAAAGTGGAAATATGCCCACGCAGCGTCGGATGCAAAACCAGACACTCTCCCTTCAACAAAGGCATTAGACCAACTCTCTGACACAAGTCAATATCATAACACAAAATTACATTATCTGCTCCTCTAGAGGAAAGAAACAGGAACACCAGTGGGAACAGTAATATACTCAGGGAGTGGACATGATGTCCTTTGCCTGGACAATTTCATTACCGGTCAATTAGTTGTTACTGCATTATGAGAGAGAGGAACCTTAAAGGGAAAGGGAGCTGGTGGGGGGAAATGAGTCAGAATCCAGTATTAATTTGATATTTTCTAGACTGTCGGTGATTTTCACGTCAAATCAATGCGGGTGAAAGAGAGCTGACTGAGTCACAGCTGGACCACAAAACCAACAGCAGTCTGAGAGGTTTGACGAAATGAGGAAAAACCACAGCGGAGCTGAGAATATTTACACACAAGATTTAGTTTATCGAGAGGAGGGAAAAAAAAGTTACGTTGTTCAACTGGCTACGCTTCCAGACCACATGAATTTTTGGTTACAGCATAACCAAACCCCTTGTTTGCACTTTTACATGAAAGACAAACACAAAGTGGAACATTATTGTGAAATGAAGAAAAATTTGGGGGGTTTTTTTCCCCCAAATTTTGTGCAATAAATATCCTTCAGAAGATAAACTCGAGTCATCAACCTCAGAAATGTGACTTCTTTCCCCCTACATTTAGTTACAAGCCTGATGAAAACAGCAAACTGAGCTAAAAATAACTTTCAATGAGCATCAAACTGCATTCATCACATATGTTTGTTGAGATACATGTGAATTTCTACCATCACATCCTTAAAGTGACAATGTTACACTAATACTCAATAACTTTAGTACGTTATTTTAAATGGTTCATTTGTGCTTAAAGCTTTTATGTTGTAATTAACGTGTTAAACGTCGCAGAGCTTGAATCAGACATTGCTGCTTCCATGGTTTTGAGACCGTCCCTTCTCGAAGAATAAATCAGAGGGATTCAGAAAAACAGGAGAATAAATTTCAAACGCCAGGTTCATCAGACCAGCGACTGACAATATCTCGACTTGCATCACAAAGAGCCGAGGCACGGCAAATCCCGGACTTAAAATACGCTGTTTACTCATTACATTCTTCACGGTTGTTTTTTGGTGTAAGAAGAGTTTGGACCTTAAAACCTTCATTCTTCTTTTTCATCTTCTCCTTGCCGCTAATTGGGTAAAAATCCACGCAGTTAATAGATTTTGCTGTCCAGAGGGGATTGTTGGGTCGACCAGTCGAAGCTCGACCTTTCCGCTTCGACGTGGGTGTTTGGCCAGACGACGTTTTATTGATCCATCACCCACCCAGATGGAGGCGAATGGCACCGGTAGAGCATAAATAACATCATATTCAACTCTGCACAGACACAGACGGCTGGCAGGCTGTTAAGCATCGATTTGGTTACATCACATGTCCAAAATATCGCTTTGCTCCGTCTGTCACGCCTTTTAAATCGCGTCCTGTCAGTCAAAAACAAGCTGCACTTCTAAACTTCAAAACAAAAATAAAGGTGATGCAGCTCAGTACAGAGAGGTGGAAAAAACATCAGTGGCCTGGTTGAACCTGAACATAAAATTCTTTAAAACATGTAAACATGAGTGAGAGAATGGATCAGCAGGAATGTGATTATCGTAATAACATTAAATAATGCTGCAGTTCTTGTGCTTTCACTATTTAACATGACAGGAAAATGTTTATGACTGAATTAAAGATCTGTTGCATCAACCTTCCAGACCTCTCAGGTCTCCTGGTTCTGGTGCTGCTCTACAGAACCAGAACCAAACACGAAGGTTCGCTTCTGGTTCGGCTTCTGTGCACCACAAATCTGGAACAAACTTCCAGAAAACTGCAAAACTGCTGAAACACTGATTTTCTTCTATATCAAGGCTAAAAAGCCACTTTGATTCCTAGTAGGTGAAACATTGATAATTAAATTTGATGCTTATTTGACAAAATAGAATGTTTATTGCTGTTTCATGATTGATTACTATATTATGTTTCATGGCGTAAAGAACTTTGAATTGTCTTGATGATTAAAATGATGCAAATATACTTCACTTAATTGCTATTATTTAAAAAAAAACTATAATTAGTGCTGAAAATACCAAATAATTATCTAATATTACAACATGTATTAATTGTCATTTTGTTTATTTTTTCTTGGAGTTGCACCGAACTGCGATCTTTTTACGGTTTATTTTCAATTTTATTGCTTAATATTTAAAGTTTTCAGCACTCAGGTTTTTCCATTTTCAGATACACAAGTAATAAGACCTTTTTTCAGAAAACAAAAACTGTGAAAGTTTACAGTAAAATAGTCAAATGACATCCAAATGACATGGGGGAAAATTTCAAATTTTGACTAAGAAAAAAAAAAAAAAGTAGTAAACCGAAAATAGTTTGTCCTCTGCAGCTGCAAAACATTGACTAGAAAAGATTTATTTGACATGGACTTTGCACATTATTAGCACCGCTGCAAATGCACCAAAATTACCCAAAAGGAGGCTTTTTTAAAAAAAATCTGCCAGCCTGAGAAAGAAAAAAATAAACAATAGAAACATTTCCAAAGAGCCAAATCAATGACCAAGAGTTTGCTACACGTCCTGTACAGGTGAAGGAAACTTTGGTCACGTTGGAAATTTCAGCAGTTTTGAAAACCCAACGTCGAGTTCTGGCTCGGTAATCAGTCCCTATTATCTATTCGGATACATGATGGAAAATTCTGCTGCAAAATCAAAGTGAACTACAAGAGCTAAGTCAGAGCATTTGACTAAATTCCAATAAAAAGAACAATTAAGTTTTGTATATTTGAAACCTTTGCTGGGATCGGACAGAAACTGAGTAAAGTTCGCCGCCCTGCCGCCTTCTCGACTCTTTTTTTCTCTCTGTTATTCTCTCTACACTCATCTGACCCCGATGAAACCTCCGGAGTCCTTTTTCCGGATGACTTCCTCTTAATCTCCAAGCTTCTCCAAGTCAACCGTGTAACTAGAGACCTCAAAGCATCAACACAGGTTGAAAGAGGAGACGGAAAGGAACGGAGGGAAGAGATTAGAGAAGCAAATAAAGACGGAAAAAAAACATGCAGAGAATGACGCATGTGACCAGAGCTACACTTTAATATCTTTCCCTGACTTTTACGCACAATCCTAAGAAACCACTTTCAAAATTTCCTAGTCATCGTTGCTACTAGAGCTGCAGGATATCAGGAAAAAATTTAAATGCGATAACATTCCTAAAAAAATTGAGAGGACTCTATTGATTACGATCAACTCTCTTCTTCTTCTGTTTTTTATTGCGATGGCACAATGTTTTCACCATTCTCTGCAAACATTAGCCACTCAGCTACTTTAACATTGACTCAAATGTATCCTCAATATGCAGAGCAATAAATCCCTGAATATACTCTCCCACGAACGCAGGATTACTGCGACCAGGCCGCATTTTACTCTGCACACTGATGTTGCAATTCAATAGACTGTGAACGCAAGCAAAGGAAAGGAAGCAAAGAGTGAAGAAGGGACAGTACGAGGGAAGTGAAGATGCGTCATGGAAGGAAACACTGAAATAAAGGAAGTAATAGGAAGAGTAATAAGACAAATCAAAGGAAGGGAAGAAATTAGCACCGCTGCAATACGGAAGAAATTAACTTAGGAATTATAAAGGACAACATGAAGGCAGCGGAACAGAGAAAAAAAACCAATTAGACATGCAAATGTTTCTCTGTACGTCAAATTCAACACAATTTGCTGAGTAAAAAACTTTTGCACATCATCGAGAAAAGAAGGAACGAGACACACCGGAGCTCAACTTTTTCCAGTCACTACAAAGATTGAATATCCAGAAGAAACGCCAACACGGATCGCAATCAGTGATCCAACCCGTTCCGCAGGTCAGACGGAGGAAGTAAAGATCAAGGGTGAGGGCAATAACAGACCTTTGTTACCAAGACGAGAACAGCACTTCTTTTCTCAAGACCGGGTGATTTGAAGAAGCTCAAATGCGAGACTGAATCAACAAATGAAGCTTAAAAGTCCAAGAAATCCAGAGTAACAGCAGCAGAAGCCAACAAATAAACACCTGACTGTTGACTCTGATGTTTGAGATAAAACACTGACACCGAACAACTGTAAACCCCAAACCAAAAACATCTTCTTCCTGTTTGCTGTATCTGATGACGGACAAAAATAACAAGCTGCATTTTCCAGTGTCACAGGTTTCTGCAGATTTCACCAACTCGAATTTAAGACGTTTTAAGAATTTTCTGAAGGCCATTATGAATGGAATTGAAATCAAGACATGAATGTACAAAAGCAGATGTTTGCGTGTGACTCAAGATTTTGCCTGACAGAAAAGTCCCGCATGAAAAATAAGAATAAGAATATAGAAGATTAAATCGTCCTGCCAGGACAAAATTTAGGACCTGCGATTAGCCAGCTTCCATATTTTGCAAATTTAAGACTTTTTAAGGCCTTCATTACAAATAAATGGATTTGAGACTTTTTAAGGATGTGGGAACACCTTGCGTCAACACGAGTGGAGCCAGTGACTCCGAACATAGCAAATACAGATAAACCCAGAGGACACTTTCTGTAAATGAAAGATTCATATCAGGCGTACCTGACATGTCTCACATTTCTCAAGTCAACCGGCAGTAGAGCAGCAGTAACAATAGACAGCAGATCACACTGCAGCAGCCTGAACGTTTCTTACCAGGTTTGACGCAGAAGCTTCAGCGAACGACAGACCTCTGGGGATGATGAGTATGTGGTCCTGTTCTTTACTCACTCGGCCCTAAACGGGGAAACGAGAAGGTCAAATGTTAGACTTTTTTGAAAAAAATGTCAACCTGAAGCAAAGACTGAATTTCTCTAAAATCTAGTTTCCTTTTTTTGTGAAGCTGCTCTGAAATGAATAACTGCGATCTAAGAACGCCCGTGTTTTTTTGTCCAGATATTTTCAAGGAACATGCAGTTCACAGATTTTTCTTCCAATTAAACACCAGAAATAAAAACACTGGAGTTTTTTTTGCATGATTTACAGATTTGAGAAAAAGCCATAAGTTCATATTTCCAGCTATATTTGTAAGCATTAAATCACTGAGTCCATTTGCTCTGTGGGCATTTCAGTCACTTATGGTAAAAATGAGTAAAAAGCCAGAAAATAACTAAATATTTTAGTGCATTACCATAATCTTTAAGTTAAAAATGTGTAAAAAAATCAAAAAAAAAAAAATCAAAACAATAATTCAATTGGGGAAAAGTTCTCATGTTAGAAGTAATTGTTGGTGGCCACCATTAATGGCTTCTCCACAAATCTTACTACATAAATGGGGCATTTTTTTTTATTTTTATTTATTTTCCCTGCACTATAGAGTTAATGTGACAGCAGTTGCAATAAGAAATGCAATTAAATTCGCAGGTCAGTTTTGTTAACAAAAAAAAAAAACAACAACTAACATTATTAACATGCATTTCTTCCCCCACTGACTGAACAAACTCAAATAAAAGCTGTTTATTTCCACTGAGAGATTCTGCTTCTCCTGTAAGAGATTTATTGGTGTTGAGGCTTTTTTTCTCGGCTTCACCGCATACGGCAGGCGCTGTGGTGTGTTTTTTTTTTGTTTTTTTTTTTACTTACTGTGATGTAGGAGTTGGCGAAGTGGGCCCAGCTGAACAGGTCCACCAGTCTGTAGAGGCTGGCCAGTTTACAGCGCGTCAGTTTCTCGCCTTTCACCATGGAGGCGAACTCCACCCCGAACAAGTCATTGATGGGAGTCACCATTCCCAGACCTAAATCAGATAAGGAGGAAAAAATGTAAAAAATAAAATACAAAAAGGCAGGTTATAAATGCTGTTTGTACGGATGAGGAGGTTTTAGAAAGGAAAATGAACTTCACTCAGGAACTAATCCTTCTAAACACATCTGGATTTTTATCTTCTGATCCATCTGGCTCCTCGCTGGAACCCTAAATTACTCTGCGATGTTATTCAACCCTGACCCCTCCTCGGCCGTCAGCCTGAGTATCTGTTAAGGACGATCTGAAATGAACTGCTACATTGCCTTCGACGTCTAATTCGGCATTAGCTGTGCATTCCTGCGCTCTGATTGGAAGCAGACTTCGCATATGGACTCTTGGACCAAACTGGGAGGAGGATCAAAACGCGGTGAAGTATTCCCGGCTCTTCCGGAGTCTGGAGTCGGGACGTCTAAGAGCGTTGAAGCCCTCAGGCCCGCGTTTGGAGATGGATCCGTGTTCTCCCGATACTGATGCCGTGACGTTTTGCTTTTTTTTTCTTTTTCACTTTTATTCTTTGAGGCCGATCCAAAGTGGTTGCTCTCGTGAAGTTTTGTGTCTGGTTGCCGAGGGTGACGGGCCAGAGCACAACAAGCACTTACTGAGAGGGGAAGTGTTGAAGCCGGCCACCGAGCTGGCCATGAAGAAGTCGGCGATCTGCCGGAGGGCCAGCAGTCCGGTCGGGTTGTTCCCTTTCCGCTGCTGCTCCTGGATCAGACACTCCAGCTCCTCTTTGAAGGCCTGGAGACAAAAAGAGACACGAGCCGAGTGAAACTTGTGTTTTAAACGCCGACACCTCAGTGAAACCGGGCTCGCTTTGTAGCCAAATCTTTTTGCACAGATTTGGCTACAATTACAAAATTTCCACACATCGATTTTCATTTCACAATCACTTTTTTTTTTTAAATGGGATTTTGGTTAGAAATTTGAGCACAAAGAAAGTTCACCAGGATTACCTGAAACCAGCCCCATGTCACAATCTGGAGCTGTGGAACTGGACAAATACAACATTTGATGCTTTTGAATAGATGCAAACTCTTTAAACAACTTTTCTATTTGGCGTATTCTGCTACCTTGACTTTACATGCAGAAGTAAAAAAATAAAACAAGTACTTTTCATGATTTGTGCTGTTTTAAAAAGTCCAGTTCAACCTGAATTTTAACTTGAAGACGTTTTTTTTAGGAGTGTGCATTTTGTTAAAAATGAAACAATATTAAAACCACATAATACAATAGGCATAAATAGATTTTTGTCCAATTAGAAAATTGAAGATGAAAAATAAAACGTCAATGTTTGTTTTTTTCATTTTAATTGCAAGACTGAAACAAGTGATTAAAGTGCTGCAAGCTCTTCTTCAGACAGCAGTGTACAGAGTGGCAGCGCTGCTAAGCATTGTGGGTGTTCTGCCAGTTTATGGGCACATTATCCCCATAGAAACACCCATAGAAACAACACACCCATAGAAACAGTGCTGGTTAGTTATTATTTCATTAATATTTCACAAGGCGTTGATTTTACCCATGTTCACATACATGATTAATGACTCTGTTTACTTGAAATTACTGCTATTTTAATTTTATCAGAGTTGTGGACGGGAGGTTTAAAGAAATATTGTAATTTTGTTTTGTTTTTTATCTAAATGTTCAAACATGAACATTTTCAAGTTAAAAATAATTATTCTAACAACAGATTAATCTGATAAGAATAAAGTGGCATATTGTGCAGTTTTACATTTACCTCTGGAGACTAATGAATTACTAAATCAGTTAATTTATTTCAATAATCGATTGATTATAATCGATCCGATTATTGATTGGGACCTAATTAGCATGTTTTTTTTTCCTTTAAGAAAGTCTGTTTGGTGCAAACAGCTATAAACAGGTAATACAAAACATGGACAGGTCGGTGAAACACGTGAAGGGGGCGGAGCCTTGCAGGCCGGATGGCGGTAAAAAGTTGAAACATTCAGAAAGGAACCATGTCAGCAGGAGGAACAGCCAGCAGGACGACTGAGCAGGATGTGTTAATCGTAGATTAGAGATCCTCGTGGGTGTCGGTCGGATCAGCATTGGCTGGCCACACAACAAGACGAGTCAGGATTGGCCGAGAGGCTTCCTTACTCTTCTACGATGCCATTGGCTTATGCGTGTGAATGTGCGTGCGTGTCTTTGTTGCTAATCCTCATGTTCAGGCCACAGTTATCTGCTGAGTTCAGGGACTCCATTTACTGCATTTCATGTGGACAGCGTCTTATGTAAGAGCAAAAACAAACAGCTGGACGAACAACCATTCAGTACTGACAGATTTTACAGAGCAGGTTTTCTGATCATTTTTTTTTTTTTTGCTAAGTATGAAACAATAGAGCAATTATGAGTCTTGTCAGGGAATACGACAATCAACGCAAGACCAGATTGTAGAGGTAACAACACAAAACATTACAGCAGGTATCTGTTGCCTGTGACTTTCAGGAAGGTGCAACAGCCTCTGTTTACCTGCTAATGTCATTAAAGCTGTGACCAATGCCAGGGATTACCCAGATGGACACAGCTTTATGATTATGCTGCTGCAATGCACTACGACATTTTAAGGCTTCACACACTTCATTTTGGGTAACTCCATCCAGATCCTTCAAACTAAGCTTCACGGTCCAGTTCAGCTCCTGATTGTCCATAAATATCATTAAAAACCAAAAAGGCGACTGCAGAGCTTGGGATGAAATGGTGCTCTACTGCTGACTTACAAAATTAAAAACAGATCTCTTTTATAGCAATTCACACTTTCCATTTTATTTCTGGAACATTTTTCACACTCTTTTCTTTTCTTTTTTTTTTGCCATTTCCTGGTCTGCAGACATAATCTTGGGCAGAAATCACTTTGTTTGAGCTGCTGCTTAATGTCGACTAAATTTGGCTCAACGTTTATTGAGGTTTTCAGCAGCTGCGCCTCCACCTATCCATTAAAATTCCAGGCTACAATTTGGAAACACCCCAACTACAAAAAGGTTCCTTGCTGCTACATTTAAGAGTGTTCAAGTATGACAAAATGATGAATGGCAATCAAATTATTTAATAACAAGTAGTTCCAACTATCATAAATGTTCACATGCAAGTACCAAGAGGTATAAATTAAATACCAAACCTGTTGCAGGAAGAAAAAAAAACTTCTGAGGGAAATTGTGCTACTGTAATTATAGCAATCATGCTGCAGGATGAACCAAACACTCCTCAGCTGACAGAAAACATACAATTTTAAGCTTGATCAATAACATGATCACAAGTGTGAATTAACCAATCAGAAGCTTACAAACCAAGACGTCTTTGAGGTTTTCCAAATTTCTTAAAGGCACAGGTGGAATAAAGAAAACACTAGAAAACAGGTCATGACAGTTTTATGGTTTCACCTCCATTATGGCAACATTAAATATTCATGTCTTCATTTCATCTCGTCGCCTCTAACGCAACAGATGACATGCTCCCAGTTAGAGCTGCGTGCAATTACAGAAAGCAACCCGTTAGTTTCCCCGTTCCTCTGCCCACTCATCCCTCCAGTAACCTCATGAGAAAGCCCCATCAGCAGAGACCGCTCTCTGGTTGTTTTCTGTGTTTTTGTTAAAAGCAGAGCAGCCCGAGTGTGACGGGACTCATGCGGTCCAAACATCACTGCTGGTCCTGGACACCAGCCAGACATTCCTGCATCCCAGGTGGTGAGGTTGCCTTAGTTGCCCGGTTGGTTACGAATGCAGTTTTTGTTGCTGAGTGAGAGTTTAGGAAACAATTTTGCCAACAAAAACTTGAAACGTTTGCAATGAAAGTCTGTGACTCGACAAAAAAAGGTGTTTGTGTACATGAGAGATTCGACTGGTTGATTCTGGAGAGAGGAAACTTCCAACCATTAAGTTGTACACAAGTTTTTGTATCGGAAGTTTGGACAAGTTGTGATCATTACATGCCAACAACTTACAACTAACACACAAATACAAGTCTGGTTTAGGGCGCATTCACACCAGCCCTGTTTAGTCCGCTTTAATTAAACTCTGGTCTGTTTGTCTATAAAGTCCGGTTCGTTTGGGGAGGTGTGAACGTCCAATCAAACTCTGATGCGGACCAAAAAAAGCAAACTCTGGTGTGGTTTGAAATCATATGTGGATGCAAGTGCTCCAAAAGCAGGAAGGAGACTGTAGCGCAGGGCATTCTGGGAAAATACGACCGGAGCTGACGAGAGAGTCTGGCGCTGGCCAGAAAAATACCAAAGACGAGAGAGAAATCCTACAACCGCTAAAATATCATGCTGCTCCATTTGTGAAGATGGAAGTTGCTCTCAGTTTCTTCTTCAGGGATGTTCATGTAGTTTCCTTCAGTGGATTCTGAGACTAATTTTATTTGTACAGCATTGGGTCTTCAAGAAGAGCAGAAGGAAAGATTTTGGTTCTAGTAGCTCGCAAAGAATTACCTAAAAATAGCAAGAGTGTTTTGAAAGGAGGAGATTAGCCTGTGGTTCTGGTGAGGTGTTGATGAGCCAACACCAGCAGATGACATGGCAGCTCAGTTAATCATTTGAATCCTGAGCCTCACTGCTCGTCACTTGCATCGGAAAAGATAAGTTTGGACCACTGAGCAGCAGCGCAGTCCTTTCTCCGGTCCAACAGAGAGGTTTGTGTCATCACCTCTGGTTCTGTGACGGTTTCTTCCACTCAACCTTTCATTAATATGCTTTGAACTGACATTTTGAGATCATATAAGCCTATAACGACTTCACAGAAATAAGTTCTGCATGAAATGAGGCCATGAGATATTAATAGACTTTTTGAAGATATTCTCATTTATGAAGAAACAACTAAACTTTCCTATGTGCAAACTCATAGAGAAAATGCATGTTTGTTGTTTTTTTTTTTTACACTTTGATACCAAACTTTTCAAACTTGCATCAGCTTGCAATGACACCAATCAGAAACCATGCGAGGCGCCATGACAACACACATCAAGAAGCGTTCAAGCGAGCAGGCATCTGGTTCCTGATATGTGCGTGCGCGTTCTCGGAGGGATTATGACAGCGGGAATTAGATTCCTCTCATCGAAACAGATTAATCCAGGAACATAAAGTGGATCGTACAGTTAATAATTCAGAGAATCCCTCCAACCCTCACGCTCCCCTCCACATCGTGTCGCTCACACTCACGGACGCACATCTGTAGCAGTGAAAACAACATCACATGACAGCTGTGATGTTTTGGGGGATCTTTTAGCTGTTGTGGTATTTTGAAGCCTTTCATCACCTCTGCTCCTTTAAAAACCAAAACCAGGAAGTCAGATAAGAGATGAAGTTACGTCCTTTCAGCAAACAGAAATAATATCCGTTCCTATGCCAGAGTCAAAGTATTGGCTGAAGCGCAACAGTAAGCAGGTTTGTTCACTCCTGCTAAATCAGATCAATAAGGAAATGCTTATTGCTAATCTTTTAAAATGAGCGAAGGCATTAAAACTTGGCCATGTTGAAAACGTAAAGTCGAGTGAAAGAGCAAAACTCGATTTGATATTATGGGCTGTTTTGATGTTCTGCTATGATTTCCTTATTACTTCACGTGACTGGAAACCTTGTGTTGGTCTTGCCTTTGCTTAAATGACAAAAGTGGGAATCCCTACTTTTTTTATTTTTACCAAAACTATTTTTTTTGCAGGTTCTCTGCTCTTTCCTGTGATGCTAATCTCTGTTTTTCTTTTCACTGCTGACAGTAAAACTGTTGCACGTCGTTCTTCGGGGAAGAAACTTGTTACTTTTATTAAGTTTCCTGAACTGAAGCCAGTCCAACGCGTCTCTGCTTGCTTCTTCCATGAAGGTTGTGTCACTTTCGATAGCTTCAGCATTACATCACCCACACACACATTTATGTCTTCATGTCGAGCACTATCATCATAATAACGTGCTAATTCGAGAATGAAACAGCTGGAGAAAACTCCAGTCACGCTGGAGCTCCAACACTTTCTATGGAGTCTAATTTTTGTGGTTTGGAAATGGTAGAGCTTTGAAAACAGTGGTATAAAGTGTATTTGGGGATTCAGTGAACCACAGAGTGTTTTTCTAAGTCATATCTAAAATATAAAAAAAACCCTGCAGCTTTGGAAGATGAAATGCAGCTGCAATGCTACATGACAAGCTATTGGTGGGGTTTGCAACGCAGCCAATCCAGTAGTTTAATATATTATATCAGTGCTAATATAATACACTGCCTGGCCAAAATAAAAGTCGCCACCTGGATTTAACTAAGCAAATAGGTACCAGCCTCCTATTGGATAATTACTGCATAGGCGATTATCTTTCAGCTGGCAACAAGTTATTTAACCCCAGCTGATGCAATGAGTAACTCCTCATTTCTCAAACAACCATGGCAAAAGACACATCCTGTGGTCGTGGAAAAGATGTTAGTCTGTTCAAGAAGGGTCAAATCATTGCCATGTTCAGTTTGCTAGGGAGCATAAAGATTGGACTCTGGAGGAATGGAAGAGGGTCATGTGGTCTGATGAGTCCAGATTTACCCTGTTCCAGAGTGATGGGCGCATCAGGGTAAGAAGAGAGGCAGGTGAAGTGATGCACCCATCATGCCTAGTGCCTACTGTACAAGCCTGTGGGGGCAGTATTATGATCTGGGGTTGCTGCAGTTGGTCAGGTCTCGGTTCAGCAACATTGTGTGCCCAAAGAATGAGGTCAGCTGACTACCTGAATATACTGAATGACCAGGTTATTCCATCAATGGATTTTTTTCTTCCCAAATGGATCGGGCATATTCCAAGATGACAATGCCAGGATTCATCGGGCTCAAATTGTGAAAGAGTGGTTCAGGGAGCATGAGACGTCTTTTTCACACATGGATTGGCCACCACAGAGTCCAGACCTTAACCCCAGTGAGAATCTTTGGGATGTGCTGGAGAAGGCTTTGCGCAGTGGTCAGACTCTCCCATCATCAACACAAGATCTTGGTGAAAAAATTAATGCAACACTGGATGGAAATAAATCTTGTGACACTTCAGAAGCTTATTGAAACAATGCCACAGCGAATGCGGGCTGTGATCAAAGCTAAAGGCAGTCCAACAAAATACTAGAGAGTGTGACTATTTTTTGGTGGCGACTTTTATTTTGGCCAGACAGTGTATATTATGTTATAACACAATGTAATACTGCAAACACAAATGATGCTCTTGAAAAACACAGCTATTTGTATTTGTGACACTATTCAGAAGTGTGATTTATATCACCAAGCTGCACACAGTAACTGCATTTAATCATATTTTCAAATATATTAATATTTAACAATCTCATTGAACAAATGGTGAACAAATACATATGAACGCACACACCCAGACACGCGCACACACACACACACACACACACACACACACACACACACACACACACACACCCATTCTGACAAACCAAATGGTTTTGGGAGTTTTTACTGTGAAAACAAAAAAATCTATATCCTAAAGATATTTATCATTCAATTAAATTATGATAATTTATCCATGTTACAATAAAGACCCATCTTTATTGAACGTGGGTCTTTTTCCAGACCAATCCAGACCCAGAAAACGCCTGAAAAAGACTTTCATTTCATTCTCACGCCAACAAACGTGCCTCACAGTTCACCTTCAGGAGCACACTGACCTGAATTTCCATCATCTGACATCCTTAAGACGCTCTAACAAAGTAAAACGGATAAGGAGGAACGGCAGGCTCCACATGAAAGCACCGAAACAGAAAAGACAAACGCGCCGCAGACAAGGACACACACTCCGACTCGGCAAGCAGTCTGAGGGCGGACCAGGCCTGTAATTTCAGACACAGTCTCCCCGTTACATAAACACAAGGCTGCTTCTTCAGGCCTCCAACGTCACACTGTTAGTGGAGAGGAGCCGACAAGCAAGCCTGCCAATGGCTTGCTTTCATTTCAGAGTGTGCGTCCCCGTTTCATTTCAGAGTGTGCGTCGGTGAAAACGCTCACAGGCTGAAGCTGCTGCGGCTCAGGAATCCGCAACAACTCTCTGCTCTCTGTTTTACAAGGAGAGCGCAGAAATCACAGGGGGAAAGGTGGGATAGATTTATATCGACCTTTAAAATAAAATAAAATAAAAAAGTACGTTCGACAAAATGAAGGCGACAATCTGATCCAAAAAAACATTGTTCTTCTTCTTCCAGTATAATAATCCTTTCTAAAAATACCACAGTGTCGTCGTCTTCACACAGAAGTTAGAAAATGTATAAAATGTTCAAATCGCTTCCATTTAAAACACTTATTTATAACACTGCTATAATGATTTTATTTGTTGGCTATAACAGCTATAATAATGTTCTCAATTACATTTATTCACTGCTTTTTTAACATTTTGACAGCTTTAAGCAACACATCCAAAACAAACCCAACCTAGCATTGGCAGGGTTTTTCAAGAAAACGTGACTGTGCCACCAACAGATTCGTCACATCTTCACCTTCTGAACCGTCACTAACTCGACTCCCAAAGTGTCTAATCAAAGCTTATGTCTCTAGTCTTTATTTGATCTCGACCAAACACAAAAAAGTTGGCTTTGAACGCAAACTTGACTTTATTCACAACTTCCAGTTGACCCCCGAAAACAGTGTCAAAGGTCAATGGTTTGTTTAATACCCTTGAGGGAAGATACACTTGCAGCTTCCCAACACGCAAAACAACATGAAAAATAATGATGCAAATATAACTTATATGCTCTTTGGAAACAAGAATATAACAAATGATAATGACAAATAATGAAAACAATCCAACAGAAACCCGTCAAAAAACAAATCATTTTCTGCGTCTTACGCTCTCCTGAAGGACTGGGGAGACTTTTGAAGTTTAAGGAATTGCCCCTCTGCTAGAATTTCAACAGCCTGAAATTCCCAAAGGGAGACTCGACCGCCAAAGCCTGGCTCACAGAGGAAATGTGGAAATGCTTAAAGACCCTCTGCAGTAACTTCATTCACTAAAGTTCTATCAGACTAGACCTTCAGGACTCAAGCAGGAAAACACAGTGAACAACACTTGAGACATTTCCTTCACACGCGGTGATTCTCATCTGAGACCATCCAAGTGTCGTAAATCATCCGTGGAACATGTGGGGTACCACAGAAACAAGTGCAAATGGGGGGGAAATCACTAAATCACTTTCATTGGACGAAGAACAAACGGCACCGAGAGCTTCGGATGTAAAGACAAAGAAAAGGAACGAGAGAGAGAGAGAGAGAAAAAAAAGCAGGATGAGCGAGGGAGCTTAAAATAGAAGCAGCATGTGGAGGAACAAGTCCAATTCAATTTCATCTAAATTTAATCTGGTGCTCGTGATGGCTTTCACTCTCCCCGGTCCCAGTTATGGTAAACCCAAGCCACTAAAGACAAACAGAAAGAGAGGCTTTCCGAGGAATACAACAAAAACACATTAATACCCTGATTTAGCAACGGTGACATCATAAGTCTCTGCACCAAATAAAGTCTGTTTTTATGAACTCATGTGCATAAAAATCTTCTGTGTAACAGAACACCATGTAAGAGAGCCTCATAAAAGAGCTCCAGGCGCATTTCATGATGTGGATGTCATTCAAACCAGATGCCAGAAATGATTGTGTTTAGCAGGAAGTAAGATTAAGTATAAAAGGATGATTATCAGAATTTTGATGATGTGGAGGTGCAGAAGAAGAACAACTAGTTTATCATTTCACAAAGTAGAACAAAAGGCATTCATGCATCTAAACTTTATTGCTCAAATATCTTTGAAAGCTCTTAAGCAATGCGAGACGTTATTTCCAGTGACCTTCCACTGTATGAAGAGGAAGTTGCCACCAACTGGTGATAAATTTGCTCCTTCCCAGGAGAGACACAAAAAAAGCCAGCTAACTAGCGGGGGTAAATTAGCAGCTAATTAGCAGTAGCCTCAACCGACTCGAGTCACAATACACAACAACCTTTTGCCTGAAAGAAAAGTCCCTAAAAAACCCCAAAACATTTTAAAAGTTCTGTCATGACTCAATTTAAGGCCTGTGAGTAACTTATTTGACCCTGCTGCGGGCTTCGCGTGACGATCAAATGTCACGGCCGGACAGCGGAGAAGTGTCCTGTCGTCAGACCGTCAGTTCCAGAAACAACAAAAAAAAAAAAACCTCAGTGTGATCCAGCAGAGGTAAAACTCGTCCCAGTGACCCCCATATTTTACGACCATGAGAGGGCGAAGGTCAACTTCCTGTTTAACAATAAATGTAAGATTTTTAAGGCCTTATTTTAGAGACAAATCTAAGACTTTTTAAAGATGCATGAGCAACCTGATGTTTGTCACTTCAAAATGCAAAGTATTTGATTGTATATTCATGTGGTAAACAGACCAACACAAAGAGGAGAATCATGGAAAGTGAAATGGTAAATGGACTGAAAGCATGTATGACTAGCTTTTCCAGTTATACCTACAATGGAAAGTGCTGTATGCTACTGCCGCGCTCGTTCATTCACCCTCAAGCATGCACACATTCAAACGGATAAGTAAACGTGGGTTGAGCGCCTTGCCCAGAGGCACATCGACATCCGGCAGGGAGGGGCTGGAATCAAGGTCCTCAACTTTCAGATATTCTACCCTCTGATTACCCAGATTCCTTATTTACAAATAGATATGGGCAGTGTAGTCTATTTTCCTTCAGAAGTCACTAAATTAGTGAATAAAATTCCCCTGTGTGTGATTTAAACAGCCGTCACAGACAGAGCTACAATTGGACGTCTTAGACTGAGTCGTGTTAATGTGTTGGGATGGCCCAGTCAAAGCCCACACCAAAAATCAATTTAAAATTTGTGGCAAAACTTGAAAAATGATGCTCAATTTTTTTGTAAAATGAAGATAAATACCAATTTGACTTCACAATTATACGCAACTCTGTATTGGTCTGTCACCAAAAAAAAATCAAATCAAATCAAACAATTATATTATATAATGACGTTTGAAGTGAATAGTTTTCCAAGGCTTTGTGCTTTCTGCAATCAGAGACACATTTTCTTTCACCTTAAACTCCCCGGCAGTTTGATTTCTAAAACGTAAACACAGGTGCAAGCAGGAGAGGAGTGAGTGAAGTCGTCCGAGTTTATCCAGTCCTGCCTGAGCTACAACGCGTTGAGCTCAAAATAAAACCCGCCGTCTGATCGGTCGCAACGTGTAATCTGCAGCCGCCACCAGAACCATAAAACGACAGCGGAAACAAGCAGAGCAAAGAATCGGGTGGAAAACGAAAGGAGAGGAAACCCAGCCGATGACGTACTGCCCTTTCTGCAAAATAGGAAACATGGAGGAGCAGAAATAATCCAGCCTGTGTCACACAAGTCATCATTGTTGTGTCTGAATATTGGAAAAGCCCGTAAATTTCTCGTTGCATCCACAATCAAAAATATTTCCCTTTTGGTTTCTAAGAGCCACAGGTTGCAGACCCCTGATCTGAGCTGCCAAGACCAGACAACTGAAAACATAAAGGAAACACAGAAACTAAAAGCTTCACACATCACTCATGTGAAAGTAATGATGTCTGTAATTCTATACTCAGACATATGCTATATGTTTACTTCATATCTAAATATGTAGCTGTCAACATTAAAGACTGTAAAACACGGCTGTGCTGCGGAGGTTTTATTTTCATTCCTGCAGCATCTTTAGAAATTTAAGATTCACATAAATCACCAGCTGAGTAGCTTTGCCTAAAAAAACAAAGAAGGCCGAATTATGAATTGAAGTACGCCATTTTTAATAGCAGCACAGTATTTTATGGTGTAATTTAGCCCTTTCTCTGCAGTACATAATTCTTAATTTTTTTAAATTTTTTATATTTCTTTATTATGTTTGTGTGAATCTAGACGCCTCTTTTCACACCTGAATTTCCCCGCAGTGGCACAATAAAGGACCTTTCTACTCCATTCTGCTACTGATAAAGGACGGAAAAGCGGTTGCTTTGCTAGACATTTTATAGACGGTCGATCAGACAGATAATCAATAACTTCGCAGCAAACTGTCTGCTCAGGGCGGCGCCCTTGCATGCACCCGGCTGCTCGCTCCGCTGCGTGCCAGGTGCACCAGAAGGGAGTGAAGGCGCTCTTTCCCTTTAAGACTGCGGCGGCAGACAGTGAATGCCAAGGAAACCACACAGAGCATGTGCAGAGAGGTAATTACGTGTTAAAGTCAGAGCAAGAACGGGTAAACACAAACATCCAGTCAGGCCAAAATACTTGGAGCTGCACAGAGGTTTTCCTCCAGAAACATTCAACCAGATCTTCACTGGAATATATTCATACGCTAGAACGGCCTAGTCAAAGTCCAAATCTAAATTCAACTAATAATCTGTGGTGAGCTTTGACAATTGAGGTATAAAGACGATCTCCAATAAAGATGAATGTCGCAATGGAAAACATAAAAAGGTGAAACGAAAGAGCTTCGGCAGCGAGAGATATTTCAACTAATTACTGAACAAAGGATGCCACAATTCTCAAATTTAAATTGATCAAAACACAGCGTATAACGTGTGCAGAAATGTTCAAGGGTTGCGAATACTTTAGCAAGGCACTGCGTCTGTTTGTGCTTTTTATGATGTGAACTCCACATTCAACGGAGGCAGTTCTTATCTCAAAGCCGTAAATCTGTCCCTGCCGCTACTCAAAGTACGTCACTAGAACTCTGCACACAAACACACACACCTTCCACCGCTGTCCAGCTCTGAAGGGTTACGCGCTCTTCAGTGAGAGACGAGCCTTAAGTCAATACCGCAGAGCAAATATCCAAGGATGGTGGGCGTGTTGTAAAATGCCCAAGCACCTGTTCAAAGGGCGCCACACAGAACAGCATAATGGCCTGCTGTGTTTACGTGAGCCATGTGAACATGTCACAATACACAAGGACCAATGGGCTGACGATAGAGTGATGCGATGCAAGGATTAAGAAATTAAAAAAGGCAAATGAAAGGGAAGCAAATTTTAAAAGTTTGTCGAACATTTGGCAGTTACAACGACAGCCGTAACTTTCTACCAGCAAAACCACAAGTTAGTTTGGAGAACAACGTTACGTCCTCATGATTCCAGCTGGCCTGGTGGAAACCAGCACATTGTTCTACGCTCTGCTTTGTACAGAGGGTCCGGACAGTTGGCTATTGAGAAACGACTCCTTCCCCGAGGCGTAGACTCTGTTGAAATTAAAAATTTTATCCAATGGCTAACATTTGACCTTGATTCATGTGACGCGCCAGTTGGATGATATGAAGCTTTCTGGAAATTGCTTGCAGCGTAAACAACCATCCTCCACTGCGAAGAGAGATGTGCTGAGCTGAACCAGATTGCTGTTAAAGTCAATTTAATTGAAACATGGACTGAACTGGTTTGTTCACTTCATGCTAAAACTGCAGGCAGACTACAATTCTAAAACAGAAAATCAACATTATTGTTCACAACTTGTGTTCGCTGGTAGAAAATCTACTGAAAAAATCCTCTTCTATTCGCCCTGCCGTTGCCTTCTTGCACAGTTCCACTTGATTCGCATCTCCCTGCTACAACTGGACTTTCTCTCACTTACCTGGATTACCAAGCCAATGGGTGAACAGAAGAAGTTGTGAACGATGACGTCAACTTTCTGCGCTGCTTTAGAATCGTCGTCTGCCTGTAGTTTTTTAAATGGCAGTGGAGGGACTGAACAAAGTTGTTCAGACCGTGTCGGCCACTCTTTCAAAAACTGAATTGTCATTAACCGCCATCTTTATTCGACTCAGCATGTCTCTCTTTCCATTGAAGGACAGTTGCTTACAGCCCAGGCAATTTCCGGTAAGCTTCATAGTGTCAAACTGGTGCATTACAAACGTCACAAGCAAACGTTAGTGGTTGGGTAAAACTTAAAACTTCCAACAGAGGAGACGCCTGCAGAAAGCAATCATTTCCAGAGAGTCCAGACCCTCTGAATGAAGCAAAGCCTAGAATATGGGTCTGGTTTTTATCAGACTACACTTCATCAGCTTTGAAGAGATATTAGAATGGAGCAGAATTGCGCAGGAAGGCAATAGCCTGGCTAACGCCACGCCAGAGGCTCAAGAGAGCAACATTTATTGTGTTTGCTCATATTTCAAATCAAAAAGTGAATTAATTATGAGAAAACACGACCAGACTTGAGCAGACAGAGTTTCGACAGCGAGCCTGAGCTGAGGGGGGGGGCGTGGCGGCTGGTGGTTGCATCGCGGCTTCAGTGAACCACTGACTGCTGCGATTCTGCTGCCAGTGTCTCAACATCAACACACGCAGTTGCACACAGGCGCAAGTGATGCAGTCGCTGCTGGAACTGATTGAGACATGTCTTGATCAGGGCAGAGTAACCGAACAGAGAGAGAAATCGAGAAGCGATTACTCAAGTATTAGCAGGTGGCACGAACGGTTTTATTTTCCAACAACTTATAAGTTGCATCTGCCGGCAGTTTGGAGGTTAAACTGGAAAAGGAAGTAGGAAAACACTAAAAAAAACATTTACTTAGCTTAACTATATTTCACACCCTGTATTTCACATTGCTCTGAATAGCCTTCAGTCAGTCACGACAGGGCAATTAAATAAATACTTTCACCCTAATGTTTACACCTGGAGGCTAGTACTTGGCTCAGTGGAGGAATTTGAAGCACACAGACATGGGCAGGGCACAAAAATCCCACCAAGGAAAACACCTGTGGCAGCCGAAGCATTCCAGCCCATTTCCTTAATAATTATTCACAGTTCCAGTGTGAGCTTACATGTTTCCTCGCCACAATGAAATTCATGAGGGACCAACATGATGTCTAACAACTTTTAATCAGCACAAATCACATTGAAGGTGTTTTTGTCGCAGCTTTTTGAACTACATGACATGAAGCCGTGCATCCCAGGCCTTTCACCTCACCGTGGGGGTCTCACCCAGCAAACAACCACTTAGCTGACGTTGTCCTGATCTCCCCAAAAATAAGGAGTTTGGGTCCAATTTATTGGTGCAACCCTAACATTTGTCTTTGTCCGATTACTTTACTGCTATAAAATACATTTCCGCATCTTGACGTAGCCTGGATGAACTTGTCCGCGTTTCCTGCTTTGCACTTACTGGGCTCTGTAGAATCTGTGTGACGCGTTTCTTCTGCTCCAGAACGTTAAAATCCTGCCGGAGGTCAGGCGACATGTTTCTGGCTCTGATGTACTCTGGATCGTTGACGTTGACCCGGTCAAAGTAGCGCTCCTTGGTGCCCCCGCTGGGCGGCGGAGGAGTGGTCACCACCGCCTGATGGCCGTCCGCACTCATGTCTGCTTCACCTTCGCCGCTTTGCCTGTGGCTGCCGCTTCGACCCCTTTACCTGGAAGCCAAAAGGAGAGGCATTAAAGAATATGCTTTGGTTTACCTCAAAGATAACAAGCTATCGGTTCTCTCAGAGCAAAGGAGCCGAGGTGAGAAGAGCAGAACTGCAATAATGTTGGATCAGAACAGCTCAGAGAAAACTGTATTTTCCTAAGTTCATTTATTTGCTTCTTTATTTCAAGTGCAAAGACTTCATAGCTACGGGCAAATAAGAGTGATCAACAAGCATTTTTCATTTACTACATTTTCAGGCCCTTGAACCTTTCCACATTTTGTCACGTTACAATCTGAACAATCTGTGGAGCTTTTCTGTGATTTTTTTCCAAATTGCTAACAGCACACAAATGCAGTGACCTGTACCATTATTTAGAATGAGCTTCTCCTGTGACTGCAGCTGTACAACTTTTGGTTTTTCTCTAAACGCTCCAGACCAAAAATACTTTTTCAGATTTTGTTGTTTTGCATTACTCTGGGCCCAGCCCTACCCAGAGTAATGGAAAACGCCAGGCATAGGAGAATCACATTAAACAGCAAACAAGATAATGACTCGTTTGTCATTGGCAGATGAGACAAAAAGCATCGCGCTGTGCGCTCGTCAAACAGGAAGGGACAGGCCCTTTAATCGGCCCTCAGAGAGGTACGTTTCATTGTGTCGATGCCGTGTCCCAACAGCCGAGGTTTTGTTCCGAGCGCACACACACACACACACACACACAGCACACCACACACACACACACACACACACGTCACCAGTACGTGCAGGTCATTCAGAGGGGAGAACGTGCAGGCCTTGACCAGTTTAGGAGCTGGTTTACTCCCACTGTTCATTCTCAGGTCAGCTGGCATGACAACAAGTTCTCTGCAGGATGCACGAGTTGCTGCAAGTTAGTTAAAAAAAGAAAAGAAAAAAAGAAAGGCTTTGTAGCTTTGCCAAAAGGAAAATAAAAAGAGAATAGAAAATCTAAAAAAAAAAAAGAAAAAAAGAGAAAGATCGTCCAGGAGTCGATGGCTTCTGTTAGTAATCAGGTAGTGAATTAGGAAGAGGTGGAGCTAAGAAAACGCTGCCAGATGGTTGGAAGGAAAGCAGGAAAGAATTAAAGAAGCATATCCCACTGATTTCTGCCTTTAGAAACCCGACAAGGTTGCAATTTCGTCCTCGCAGTTCCACAAGTGACTCCTTCTGTGCTTTACAGTCTGACTGATGTCACCTCAGTAGGTGGGAGGAAGGTAAAAACGGGGGGGGGGGAGGGGGGGGGGTTTTTTTGGTTTGACAAATGCCACTAAGCAGCTCATTCTGGTCAAATGCCACTTATAGAGATGGCTGGGATTAGCCAAGCGACACGTAGCTCAGCTTCATTCTCAGACAAAATAAACCCTCCCACATGGAGAGACGTCGACTCAATAAGAGTCTCTGATAACATTCAACACATTCATGACCAAATACTTTAACATGACGACTTTAAATCAATCAGTGTTTTTTTTTTTTGTTGCTGCAATTTTGTCCCATTTAAAGAGATCAGGCAAGAATAAAACTTCAGAACAAAACTGAAGTTTTATGTGTGTGGAAGAAAACCGATGATGATCCAAATAACTCAAATCCCCATTGATACATAGTGGTGACAGCATCATGCTGTGGGGACGCCTTTCTTCAGTAGGGACAGGGAAGCTGCAAAAAGACAATGGATGTTCACCTTCTAGTAGATGACAACCCGAGACACAATGAAGTAGTTTGAATCAAACCATCTTAAAGTGTTAAAAAAAAACAAGTCTAGTTAAAGTCCAGACCTACACTGCAGACAAGCAGTATGAATAAGCCTGTTGCAATAAGCAATCGATCAAATAAAGTCTGACAAAGCTTTAATTATTTTGCAAAGAAGAATGGTCAAAAGTTCAGATATATATGGAAAATCTTTGTGGAATATCTCGACCAATACAACAGAGCATGAAAGACCATAAAAGGAGCTCTAACAGAGAACTGAGTCAGAGAGTCTGAACATCAACACGTTACAGTACTTTTCTTTTGGAGAAAATGTAAAACTTCAAAGTTATTCACAAACTTCACGAATCTGTCAAAATGTGGAAGCTTCAACAGGTGACAAAAATTTTTGTTTAGCAAAAACGAAACCCAGTTAAAACCTTCTAGGTGGACTTGGTACACACTGACACAAATAGAAAAATATCAACCATCATCTCACTCAGAGGTAGAATCTGCACACACAAAGAGCCTTGAGCCACAACTTGTTATACACCCATTACTTCCTAAGTGGTTTTTACTTCTAAACATAAACTAGGAAAATAGGAAACATTGTACTTTTTAACCTTCTTCTCCATCTAAGACTGATTTATACCACAGAAATGAATAAAAGACCTCACAAGAAATCCTTCTGTAATTGAAGGCAGCTGGGGAGAACCGAGTTATGTAACCCGATGCAGAATTCATCAACCTTCCAGCAGAGCTCTGCTGACAGAGGACTCACATGAACAAAATATAATACAGTAAAAACAAAACAACTGAACCAAAGCAACAAAAAATACAAACTGAAGTGGGTGATTTAAGAGAGTATATCTGGGATCTTTTTTGATACGTTACTGTGCAGTTTTTGATCTGCTGGTGTTATCTTAAGATAAATCAAAGCCAAAAGAGAGCAAAAAAAAAAAAGAAAAAAAAACAACAACAGCAAAAAAAAAAATTTCTAAAAAGGTAAAAGTAAAATGTATTCAGAATACTTTGTGAAACATCTGTCAGGAAAAGCCCAGGCTTAAAATTTGCTGCATGAGTGGGATTCTTGCAGGGCTGAATGCAACAGTTGGAGCCTCACCAAAATAAAGTAACATCCCCGACTCACACTCAACTCCAAGCAAAACACACACAACACACACACACACGTTTCCATGGCTATCTTTGTGGGGACTTTCCACTGACTTCCATTCTTTTCTACAGCCTAAACCTAACCCTAACCATTACATACCTAACCCTAACCAAAAATTAATTCACACCTTAGTCCTAAATCCAACCCCTGACCCCAAAATAGAGTTTCTCCAAACATAGGCTTTGGTCCCCACAAGGAGCAGTGGGTCCTCATAACATAGTATGTATCAGGAAAATGGTCCCCACAAGGCATTACAAACAAACGCGCGCGCACACACACACACACACACACACACACACACACACATACACACACACACACACGTATAAACTCCACCTCCCAATGTGCTGGTCAATAGATAATTGTATTTCCAAATCCCGGAAATATTGAATGTCTCTGAGTTGAGGTGGAAAGTTCTTTGCTGCATTTTGGTTTTGTTTGTGTTTCCCACACCACCGCAGGTGTTTGGTTCATTTGCACAAAGCACACAAAGAGTGTTCTCTCTCGATCAAAATAAACTCAGTAACCCACTGGAAGTTCAGACACAACGGCCCGTTGACACTGGCGGACTTCGCTGGATGGGAATTGATCAGGACTTCGCAGATGTGCGGCTGATAGATGAGGCGGGCCGTGTTTACTGAAGGGCGCTGGAGAGCGACATTAGCCGCAGGCAAGGTTACCCCCGCCTCTCACCCCGTGATCCTCAGTGACCCTTTCTGCTGAACACGCCATGACAGCGATGCAAACAAAACAAAGACTCCCATGTTTACTCCAAACCACAGATAGATTCAAATAAAAAACAGCATGACTGTAATTTCTGTCGTTGGATGAATATTGAAGGTTTTTCATTACCAGTTCAAACAAAAAACAAGTTTTAATATAAGACAGCTAAGAGTGATTTTTCTTCACAATTGAGTGATTCATTAAATTATCTTTTAAGTAAAAATCGATTATCTAAAAACCAATTTCCAAACTAAATGTCGGATTTAGTCTGGCACCTGACATTCTATCGTGTGAATGTGAATAAAGCTTTTTTTGTTTGACTTAAAAGGATGTGTTTTTATAAGGTTTCATAAGGCTCTTATTAGCAGCAGAGGTGCATCCTAGTAGGAATATTTTATCAAAATCCAGTGTTTGGTATCAAGAAAAATATTAAGCAGCCACCTACAGCCAGATCCTGCAATGACTTGGTATTTCAGACAATTTTTCCACTAAACTGCATTGATGGACCAAACAGATGTATGGAAAAAATGGAGAGCCAATGTAACTTTATGCCTTCCTATCCATAAACGTTGTTTCCATTCGCAGAGGTTACGTAAACTCTGAGGTGACATTAAAACCAGACAACAATACAGATGACGACACAAAGCAGACACCTTGATGTGGTTGTTGGTCATAACCAGTTACTTCCAAACAACCTCCGAAGTTGCACATTAGGGTTAATAACTACAGCTAATCTCTATTTTCTTGTCAATGTCTGTGATGCTATTTTGTGCCTTGACTGCTACTTTCAAAGAAAATCAACTTTTACTTTGTGGAAATGCTCCAACCTGCCTCATGTTTCCTCTTCTCCTTATTGGATAAATATGGCTGAACTGTTAGAGTTTGCTATTTGGAACCAGTGTTTGCATGTCTCTACACAGATGTGCAACACTAGATCAAGAAATAATGTCATTCGCACCAATCACTGAACAATTACGCAACACATGGTTCATTTCTTCTGGGATGGAAACAGGGGGAAAAAAGGCCCTAGTTCTTCAAGTCCTGCACACTCAGTTAAAAAAACAAAACAAAACATGGGGTGCTTTGTAGGAAGTATGGCAAAAGACTCACAATATATGAAAATACACAACTAAGGCAAAATATGTTGTTAAAATAGCAATATATTCCATCAGGGGCCGAGTGGGGAAACACCTGGATTGTTATTCCTCATGATCAGGGACACATCAGCTGTCATTATCAGACTTTGCCTCAAGGGGGCAGTGTTCTGTGCAGCCTGCACAGATCTGGATGACAGTTGCAGACTGAGTCTTCCAGTCTGGTGCATCGGTCACTACTTCAGTGCAAAGCGATTCATTCAGAGGAACCTTCACTGTCGGCCAGAAATTATTAACGTTTCACTTTGAGGAATGAATTTTACTTCTATACGTTCGTTTATTCAACGTTCTACTTTCCTGAACTCCTGCCAGAGTTTTCGCCCCTCTGTGGAGCATAGAGAGCTGCCCCTCCTGCACACTACCAGGAAGCTGGCTGAAAGATGTCAGACGTTTTTTTCCTTTTCCCCGTGATTACGACAAAGGTATATTTCTTCGAATTGAGATATTTACGGTGAGCCAGTCACAACCGTAACACGGGTGCTTCTGATGTCCAACTCTGCTTCACTACATGTCTTATATATGTTATTACATTAGAAGCCCATTCAATTAAGCAACTGATCCGTATCTTGCCGATTCAATTTGCACTGTTAGAAACTCTCCCCATGGTGATGTCAGGTTCGATGCCCGTTTTCTTCTGCCTTCTCTTTCTAAGCTGTTCTTCACCCTCTATGTGACTTTTAGCATAGTTGTCATTTGTGTGTGGTGTGAGCTTTTGCTGCTGTGAGACTCTGACCTACTGGCTAAACATTGCATCAGCATGAAAAATACAACCTAACAACTCTTGGAAAACTATTAGCCGACAATTCCAAACACATTTTGGTTCGACAAAAAGTAGATATTGTACTGTAATAAATATGTTTGATTATTGATAAGGCAGCAGCTTTCTTGTTTCCAAAAACACAAGTAGATGTTAGTTTTACATTCGACTGTAAATACCATAAAACTGAAGTTTTTTTGCTCAGTCATCAAACACATTTGTCTTACTCTCACTGCACGATATAGAGGCTTGTTTCAAGGAAATAATTCCTTACTATTGATGGAAAAGCTCTTATTCAATAGGCAGATAGATTAAATTATAACCTGCAAAAAATGTCTTGTTATAAGTGCAATAATCTGCCAATAGAACAAGAACTTTTTCATCAATATTAAGGAATTACTTACTTGAAACAAGCCTTTATATATTGCTGAAAAGTCTCTTGTAAGTTAGTATACTTGAAATAAAATGAAACTAAGATATTTGCACTAGAAACTAGACCAAAAAAACTTGATAAGATTTTATGTTTTTGTAGTGCGACATCAATCAAACCTGCAAGATGAACGGTGACGTCTTACATTAAGACCTTTGGTCGGTTTAGAGCATTTCACTCTTTTTAAACAACAAATAATTTTTTCATGTTTTTTTTTTATCTCCCTGGGGTGGTGCAGATGAACTAAACAAAAGCAGAGAAGTCACACCCTGTTGATGCATGACTGCTTTCAATTTTCCGTAGTTATTTCAGCTGACAGAAATAGTCCTGCCCTCAATCTCTATCTACCTCACACTCCTGTTGTGTGTCTCTCAACCATTGCGCTGTACTGACAGGACAGGATCCAGGAGATACGATCCACTGACCTAAGACCCGCACACCAGCTATTTACATTCATCACAAGATAACCACCTAATCTGGAAAGTTGCTGCTGCACGGCAATATCTGCTGCTGCTCTTGGTCTGGTGTGACTCATTGGGTTACTTTTTCTGTTTCAAATCAACATCTGTGCACAAACAACTGGAATCCATGATGACATTTCAGGTAGTCGCAAATGCCACTGAGAAAGGCATCAACCAACACCCTCCGTCTCTCCCTCACCAACACAAACACAACCCTCGTATCTTCAAAGCCGGCCTGCTTGCGTCTCCCTATAAATAGACGAAACCAGCCTTTTGGGTTCTGTCACCAGCCAACAGCAACAATGATGGAAACGAATCTTTACTTTGTTGATTAAATCCATGCAGAAGGCAGGACTGACGTGAACCGAAGCTAATTCAAATTCAAGGGGGAAGTAAAGTCGATCTCCCTGCCTAAACACGCCTGCATGACGGATCAAAGCGGGAAAACCGCGAGGAAAGCGAGCGCGCCAAACACTCGGGTTTACGCGATGCGGCAGCGTCAACAAAACATGATGAAAGTTTGTTTCCTCTGGTGCAATGAAACGTTTGGTTAGAGTGTTGCAGAGCTGCATCTGGTTCTCATACGGACGTTTCATTTAAGCTGCGTTCCATCTGTTTGCTTTTTTTTGTGTTTTAAATGATGACCAAACTCAGTGCAAGAGCTCCAGCTTCCTTCCAGACAACCTCCAGAGCTTCACGTTAGAGATAATAATCAGGGCTAATCTGCACTGGCACTCACACTCACTGCACTGTGACTGCTAAGTGCGTTTATGGAGCAGGAGTGTTTCTCTCTGAGAGCAACATGGAATTCCCCCCAAAACTACAACCAGAGGTCGGTTCAAGTCCCGAACCTGGTCGACGGAGAGACGGCCTTTCTGCAAAATGCAATGGGCATGGAGGAGTGCTGAGTGTGTGATCACAACACAAAAGGAAGTACAAAGGTTAAATCAAGTGCACTGACACAAAAGAGCGACGTTTAAACTCGTAGCCCGGAGTCCGACCAACCTTGTGTTCCCCTCTTCTGTCAGTGAACGGGAGAAAGCGGGCGGCAGAGGCTGAAACTCATGTCTCTGTGTTCACCCTGCTGCTGATCCGTGTCTGTACTCCAGATTCCAACGGAGCAGCCGGGACGGACATACGCAAGAAAGAGGAAGAGCGGGATGACAGAGAGTGAAAGCCTTGTAGTTGACCAGAAAAAAGGAAGAAAAAAAAAATCAAAACTAGTCGTCCAGATTTTTCCCGTACAGATGCTCTCTGGTGGAGCCGCCGGTTCCTCCGGACTCCTGCAGCCGCTGCTCTCTGACGGCTCCGCTGCTCACCGGAGAGAGGAGTATAAACAGCTGTGAGTGTGTGTAAGAGAGGAGGTCTGTGTGTGTGTGGAAAAGAAGCTAAAGGGACCACGTGATGCGGGCTTAATCCCCCGCCCACTGGCCTAGAGGTACACACACACACACACACACGCACACACACACACAACATATACAGACCAATCAGAGCTCAAGCTCACACACTAATCACCCCTCCTCCTCTGCTGCCTGCTCACCCTCTCTCTCTCTCTACTACACTGATTTTTTTCAACACTTTTTTCCCTCTTGATCTATTCCCTCTCCGATTCGTCTCCCACATTCCACAATCGCTGCTGTCCGTCTCCGTCTCCACATCCCTCTCCCCCCCCCCCCCTTTGGCCCCTCCACCCCCCTTTGGCCCCTCCACCCCCCTCTGGGCAACTGCACTAAAGGTCAGTGTTTACGAGCCACACAACCTGCTGCAGCAGAAGCAACTGGATGCCTTTTACTGCTGCGTCTGCTACTCCAAAGCAGATTTATCCGACTCGCCGATGAACACACATTCAGGGCCGCTTGGCTGTTCTGAACGAAATGACACACATTCACAGTCAAAGGTCAAAAACTTTGTGAACATCAGTTTGAAGGTCAGCCATCAAAAGCATGATTAGCCCATTGATTTTTGTTAATGTCACAAAATGCCACTTACCCTTACAAGTTATACACAATCAGCTGCAAGCAGATAGAGGGCTGGAGCAACCAAAAATAAATATAGATGTTCAAAAACATTGGGTGGTTACTAAAGAAAATTTAAAAAAAAAGGTAATCAGACATTTTTAAGTTTATTTTAAGTTGGATTGGACTGAATCGGGCTTCAAAATGAGCAGTTGTGTTTGGTATCAGAATGGAATAATAAGAGGTTTAAACAAGTTATTAGAGGCAGTTGCAAATCATCTGTAAACTACTTAATACTAACCAGGATATTGTACATGCAGCATTTTCAGAAATGCAGGGAAACCAGGGCTGATTTATTGGTGCGCCCCTAGAAAACTGTGGTGCCATTTTTGATTTTCTTGAGTAAAAACAACACAACTAAGTGCAGCAGAAAACTATGAAAGGCTGTGATACAGACTTTCTGCTTGTTCAGTAGCAGTGTGATGGCTTTCCTGTGTACCTGCTGCATGATTATGCCTCATAGCATAATGCCAAGGACCATGTAAATGTATGTCAACAATGACTACCACTAATGGTAGGAAATACAACTGGCATCTGGCAATTGTGATCACTGCTGACATAGAATATTAGGGACAGGCAAAAATATCCTTTCTGTAATCATTTTTGTCTTAAGTTTGCAAGATCCCGATTGCATAGGCCGTTCTCCCACTCACACACACAGTGTGACATCGCCTCTGCTGTTAATACAAACAATCACTGACTGCCAACATTTAGAAATAAATATTTAAAGTGAGGCTCTAAAATTAGTGTCAGTAGGTCAAACCTGCAAAAAAAAAAAGGATGAGCTTTAAATCAGCCAAGAAATATTATGTACCATTCCCATGTTGGTGGAATACAACAAAGCTACAAATGCAACATAAATATGTGCAAAATGACTCTAAAAATTCCAACTAGCGCCTCGATTGAGGTGAGAAGATATCATTTTTATCGACAGACTACTTCATAAAAATTAGATGAAGAACTTGACCTGTAGAAGTCGCTGAACTTCCTCAGGTGAGGAATCGTGCAGCGCTGATCGTTAAGCATGCTGGTGGGACAAACATGCCATCTGCATTTCCTCTGGTAATAACTGACTGTAATCCGGTTCACAAGTCACTTACGAGTGAGGAGCCAAACAATCAAAACCTGTCAGCAATCTGTCAGCCAAGGCCTGAATTACTGCGTCGCTGTTTGCTTGAAACAAACTCACTGACTCATTTATCTCTCTGATTTGAATGTCAATCTCTGACAGGCAGTACTTCACGTTTATGTAAAGCTGCACAAAGAAAAGTTCAGTTGTAAGTCTATGAGCCATCAGCGGCCATGTTTAGATAAATTTACAACTTTCACAGTGCTAATAAAATGTGCTTGTTCTCTTGCAGATTTCTTCACATCTACTTTAGGTTACGAAGCCAAAGATGACTTGAGAAAAGTATAAAATGGAGTCATTTTGTATTTTTTTGTAGAGTATCGACATGTGACAGGGGGAAGAATGGGAGGCAAAAACTTTTATTCTGTTTATTACATACAGTCAGGTTGATTTGAACAGATTTTTACCTTTGAAAAGTCAATCAACTTGGAGCTGCCTTTTGATTTTTACGGGATTCAGTCTAAAGTTGATCTAAAACCTTAAATGTATGAAAAAAAGCAAAAGAATAGAGAAAAAAATGTATATTGAGGCAAATACTTTTTCTCAGTATCTGGAAAGTTCTGGGATTTTCACCTTTTATTCCTATGAAAGGATGCGTCTATAACTGTGTTTGATGTTTACTGGACTAAATATGAATTAAAATTGATAAGAAAAACAAAACAAAACTCAGAGACGGTTGCCAAAAGAAATCAGAAGACTAAAATTTTTGCAATGATGCATTAAAAACAACACAAGGCAGCAGAGAAAGTAGGAGAAGAACAAAAAAATCTGCTGAAGCCGTTAGAAAAGCATGATCCATATTCTTTGGCTCACGTTCAAAAAAGACTCACAATATGTGATTTAGCAACTGCTTCCCTGACTAAACTGATACTTAAGCTCCAACGGCCTTGGAAACGATCACTGCTTTGACAGAATAAACCATCCAACTTATGCAAACGTTTGAGCGGGTGTCGGGTTACGAGCCAAAAGCTTTTTGGTTTACGGTAATAAAAAGCCGCAGTCCATTCTGAACGCATCACCTGATAACATCGTAGATGATAAAAGGTCGGGGTTTTTTTTGTATTCGCTCCTGCAAGATAAACTGCATCAACACCACAGGAGACGCCGCACCAATAAGCCCCACCGGGTGATTCACGCCAAGCCTGAAAACCTGCCAACGCACAACCCCTGCATTGTTTTGTGACATCTCTGTCTGGACTCCTGTTATCAGTTCAAACCTGCCTCAGAGTGCACCGTTTGCCATACTTCATACTAAGTGGTGAGAACGCGTCATTGTTCATGCAAAGGATAAATCACAAGAAGAAGAAAGAGAAGAAAGATAGGAGAGCAGTGTTTCTGGAGGTTTGCCTCTGATTCAGTTCCAATGAATGAACTCAGATTTATTCACTTTTGGGGAGGAAAACTTGTGACAAAAACAGAATTTCATCCTGATTTGGTTTTATATGCTGTAAGCTGGATTTCAGCATATAAAAATCCATGCTGAAATACAATACCACACCATGGTATGGTATTGGATACCATACCATTAAGTATGGTATGGTACTTAATGGTATCACCGTGATGTCAGAGGTCTGTGTTTCTGAGTTTCTACACAGCTTGGAAATCTGGAATATGATTTCAGTGTTTAAGTCCAAAGTATGAAAAAGGAAAATATCAGCATGAAACTTTTATTTTCCTTCCTTTCTGCTTAACTGGCAACAAGCTCATTTTCGCTAGTTAATTAGGTGCAAACACCAAAGTCAGGGATTCCCTCAGTGTGTTATAAGCCTGATGGGCAACCAGACTTTACTTGCCATCCCACCAGGCTGAGATGGCAAACTCACAAACATGACGGCCCGCTGGATGAATGACTGCCCTAGAAACCCATCACCAAGCTTAGCAAGTTTTCTGGGGGAAACCTGGAATCATTACAGATATTCTTGCATTCTGGTAAAAACTGGATATTCTGGGATCATTGGTCATTAAGAAGCAGAAAGTTCTTCTCTCACTACTCCGCCACCAGGATCTGCTTCACGCCTGTTCCTGGAACGTTTCTCCCATTGTGCGCTCAGGTTCAATGGAGCAGTTGCTTTGACTTATATTCGTCTGGACAGGTGATTTCATCCGTCACTGAGCCTGGTTTTCCAGCCACAGTGTTTGGTCCTTGCCATTTAGCTGGCAACTTACTTGGTCCAGGAGACGAAGCACCAAAACCTGCTGGGCTTCTCAGTTTGTCTCTCATCTATAGCGTGTAGGAGACGAGATGGATGGGCTGCAACTTAGAGAGGTTCTGCTTTGTGTGAAAAGATGGCAATAAACTGGCTTTTTTTGAGTAATGGCTTCCCTTTTCCACACCACACCTCCCAGTGTAGCATTGGTTTTCTCCTAAAGAAGACCTCCGCTTGAAAAAAAAAAAAAAAGAAACCTACACAACAAACTTGTACAGCTATTTATATAAAGACATCACACACTATGCACTGGGTACAGCTAAGCCCAGACTGTAACTTGACCCGACTCCACCTTGCTCCCATCGCTAAACTGAAACGTCAGCTATGCGTTTGTAATGAAGGATAAAAACGACACATTTTCACACCAACATATCATGAACATGTCTTAATTCCCAATATTTGGGTCCTGCTTTCAATGTAAAGGAAGCAGATTTCTTTGAACGGCGTCACATGAATGTGGAGGAATCAGGAGGGCGGCTGCTGGAGGGGCTGCAGACGGTTTGCATCAATAAACAAGAACTACGAACCAAAGGAGCACCACATGATTGCTTCACTTCTCCATCCAACTGTGACCTCTTCACGGCAAGGAACAATATTCTGCTCAGAGGAATTGCTCACGCAGCTGCTCTATGGAATTAAATTAGAAGAAAATCGCAAAGGAGGTTAAAAACGTCTTCATATGTAGATTTTATTTTGTTTTCCTCTTTAATGAAAATTCTCAGATCATCTCAAACTCCAGAAATTGTTCATTTTTTTACTTTGAAAACTTAAACCTTTATTTTCTTCACAAAACGAGTTCAGCGCTGACGCAGCCCGCTGCAAATCCAGCAGCGGGGACGACTTCGAGACGTCGTCCCTGCGCTCACGTCCTCCTGCCTGAAAACAGCCAGCTTGTCTCTGAACATAAAGTAATTACAGCCCAGCAGGAACCAAAACAACTGCTTTTACTTCAGCTTGACTCATGTGACACAACACAGACATGGTCGGACTAATCTCAGCCGCAGTCGGGTTTGTTTGCTGCATACTCTACCATTACTGCTCAACTACTATCAAGTCAAATGATTAATGAGACCTTTGCACACCACAGCACTTTCAAATAATACGGTCCAACTGTTGGAAGTCGTTCGCTCCTTGAGCTCCGTGATAAGCTGCGGACAAAAACAGAAAAGCGCGCAGCAGAGAGAAGGGCTGGCCTCTGCAAGGCTGTCGGCTTTTTACTGCCAAAGTACCAACAACAGACGGCGTTGCATCAAATGCCAGGCGGTAACACGAGAGGAGCGAGGGGGGCATGTGCAGTGACGCCAGAGATTTAGGAATCCATAAACACTTCAGTTCACTTTGAGGCTTCTCGGCCTCTGCAGAAAAAAAAAGAAAATTGCCTCGGCAGACCCCACAGTGAGAAATACGACAGTTGTGGTATTTTTTTTTATAAGAGCTTTACGATTCGCTTTGTTAAGGGTCGTGAGTCAAAACAAACTTGTTTTGACTAATTTTACTTCGGATTCTCTTGTCCCACAGAACGGAGGCCAAGCTGGACCCTGGGAGGCAAAATAAAGCTTCATGTTGGGCCCCAGATTTGCTTGTTCCTGGTTTTCACCTCAAAAGCAAAATCACAAGGGAAAAACTTGAACAAATTCATGAAGAGCATAGAAATTTGTCATCTGCGACCTCCAATCTTTGCACTTTGTTTGATTATTTTTGCTTAAGAATTGAAAATTTACCTGCAATAAATGCTAACCTTTATGTCTTTACCAAAGTATCTGTGTTACAGATTCAACAGCAGCAATGATCTTTTTTGTTGTTGTTGAGTGTTGCAGTTTTAATCTACAGGAATAAATTAAAGTCGCGTTTCTCCAGGTAAAGAGACGGAAACCTTTAAGGCTGACACACTCCACCGTTAATCCGGCTCTTAGCAGCCCATCTAGCTTTCCGTTTGTTCGGGCGGGATCCTAAGTAGTCACTAATCCACATCTGAGTGGTAAAGAGGTATTTAGAGAGCAGCTAATGTTTAACGCACCGGGATGGGTTCACGTTCACCGAGCGGCAGAGGAACAATGCGGTCGCTGTTCCGAGTAAACGCAGCGAGGTTGAGGAGCACACCGACACAAGGACCGCCAGTGTGATTACGAAGGTCTCTCTGTGCCTTAAGGTTCGAGCGCTAATAATAAACTTCTAAAGAATAAGAGGCGGTGGGCGAGTGAGGAAGCAACGCGTCTCCGGGTGTATTTTTACGGAGATTGAATAGGGGCTGGAAGTGACAGTGGGAAGTCACCACCCAGTTCCCCACCTTGGTCAAATGAGATCTCAGGTCGAAAAAGAAAACTCAGGAGGATGTTTCAGATTATTTTGCTTTTCTTCCACAAACTGCATTTAAATGCGACATACAAGGTCGTGAAGAATAAAACAATTTATCCCAATTAAGTTTGACAAGATCAAGATGTATAAATAAATCCATTGCTTTAAGAGAAAATTTTACAGAGTGAAACACAAACGTAGACCCGTTTGTTTTCCTTGAGGGTGAATAGTAATTCTGCCCAGAGGGCATCAGGGCAAACCGCTCTGAATGACCATGGTCTTGCCTACTAATGATGTCTTTAGGTCCCTTCCAGCTCAACCAAATGGGCACCCATTACTGATTCTGCTGCACAGGCCACTTTTATCCTCAACTGACCGATTGAACCAGCAAATAAAAAGAAAATCTTGAGTCAAAAATATTGAAAACTTTGTCAACACACAGCTTAGTTACAACATGGATAAACTCGTTGCAGCACATCCATGCTTGAAAGCTTGAAACTGAAAGTAAACCTGACAACATGACCTACTTTCTGATTAATTTGGCTAAAAACCATCTGACTGTTTAAAAGAAGCCCAATAAAATGAGATGGTGTCGTAAAGAATAAAAGCAACACCCCAGTTGCAGACGGAGCAGAACACTGTGAACTTCAAACTACTATTTAGGGTGAAAAACCACTAAGGACACTAAAGATGTGACCGGATTTGATGTTCCACTAAATCCTTTTCTCCTCCTTACGCAACAATTTTTTTTTTTTTTTTTTTTTTTGTTAGTTTTTTTTTTTACATCGCTACAGTGGTTAAAGTGCTGTACAAACATTTTTTTTAAAAATTTGGTGGCGTTCAGGAACCAAGTTGAAAGGTGGGAATTATTTCCCAACTTTCAGACTTCATTCTTGTAAGTCATGGCAAAGTGCAGCAGCCTTGCTTCAGCAAGCTGGCCAGCAGTGCACAGCATCAAATATTTTTTTAATTGTGCTGCTTTGCATTTCATGTGCTCTATATCGCGACTGTATATTTTACACGATCTGAATTATTGCAAAAATCCAATTTTTTTTCTTATCACGTATCTGACGGGGATTGTTACAAGTCTGACTCATTTCCCTCCAGCACTTTCCCTGATATCTTATTAAATTGATCTGAAATATTTCTGATGGCTGATAATACTCTGTCTATAGCAATAGAAAAGCTGTTTTTACAGCTGGTGTTCTTTCAGTGCATTCTCACATGCTTATCTGCACTTACGATCGCACTAGGAAGCTCAAAACCTGATCCAAATAGTTCTCTGTACCTGCATACGGCAGCGACAGCCAATCAGACGACGGCTTTCAAACTCCTTTTCCGAAACGCCAGGGAAACGCAGAGTAAATACTTGGAATAGAGCCGTTCATTGCCACAAACCCAGGTTCTTTCACATTTTATCATTTCCTATAATCTGATAGATTTCTACAATAATCAAACAAATGAATAAAGGGACATCAAAGCTGAGCTCAATCAGGAAAAGCAGCAGTGATTAGAAGCACATAGGGTATCGTGTTGCAGGTATTTGCATGATTACAAGAGGCTGGAGAGGAAATGGAAGCCGCGACAATGAAAGTGAGCTTGGAGACAAAAATGATGCTTTGAAGCTTTCCGTCCCACAATTCCTCTGAATCAAAGCTGTGAGACGCATTTCCACCACTTTGTACCTGCAGCATGAAATACTCCACAACCGGACCTCAATGAACACCTGCGGCCGTCTGGTAACCCGAGCAACCAAACCTTCAGCGTTGGTCGACTCTGTTCAGCATTGGCTATATCTCTTTCTACCAATTCGCCTGAAATGTTCTGGTCGATAACACGTTGAGGCTCGTATTCCTACCAAATGGTGTTCACAGATTAATCCTGTCAAGTAAAAGCAAAAGGTAAAGGCATGAATTTCTGCCAAAATATTTTTTTTCCCTCTTTTTTAGGCAGCCAAGAAAGTTAGCAAGACAGTTAAACACACTGATTTGTCTGTAATTAGAGGTTCGCAAACTGAACTAGACTCAGTATTTTTACTGCTGTGTAAACCTCAAATTCCTAGGAAAGCACATTTCACAACTTTGTATGGATTTACTTACAAGTCCGGTATATTTGCAAGCAGCAGAGAGTTAAAATGAATTTCACATCTTTATTTGGGTTCTCTCATCTAATTTGGAAAGGGGGAAAGAAATTTCATACAAAAAATCACGCGGCAAAAGCAGGAGTTAATGACAACAAACAGACAAAGACAGTACAAAAAAATCCAAAAATCATTAATCGCAATGATAAAAAGAGATAATTAAATGTACACAATTACTTAAAAGGATATAAAGATAAACAAAAATTCAATAAAAACATGGATTTACCTTAAACTAAGAGCCTTTATTAACAAAAAAGTCAGCTGGAAAGCAGGACTGAGTTTTGCTTTTTTTTTTTCGAGATGAAGTAAATAAGATGAGGTCACTTATTTTTGCTTTAATTATTTGTGTTAACAGCACAACATTAACAAAAAATAATAATGTATTGAGTTTTATATGCAGGAACAATCTGTTCTGGCCCATGGTTAGTCACCAACGCTTCGCAGAATCCAACTATATTGTCATGGCAATGAAATTTGTTTATTCTTTTAGGTCATTTTGAGGCCCACGGTTCAGCAATTAGCGACCATTTCAAAATAATCACAAACAAATAAGTCCAGATGAAACAGGAATAAAGCTTCTGCACACAAACATGCACAAGCCCAAACACACAGCCGGCTGCTGGGGATAATCACCCTGCAATTACAGCTGGTAATGACAGAGTGGCAGACACAGTTGAAAAAGTCCCAGTTTGCTTCAACCACGCAAACAAAAACAGTTCCTGCACCGGGTATCTCAGCTGCTAACTGCCGCCGTATGCCCCGAGAGCCAGAGGCCCGGCGACCCGGAACCGGTCCGCGACTCCAATCAAAGCCTTCCCGAAGGATTCTGCGCGCGGATTCCTTGAAATGCTCCACTTTAGAAAGACTCTTGTGGTGGCCGCATCGAATTACAAGCTTTTGTTCTGCGGTTTTTGTTTGCAATAAAAGCATAAACTCCTCTGATGCACAACCGAGCGCCGCCGAGCGTCGCGCTCCAGGACGGAGAGCTGCGTCTCTCCCCGGCCAAATTCAAACGGCTTTCCTGGTGGTCTGAAAGTACACTCAGTCGTGTCAGAGTGTCTGTGGGCTTTTTTGAAAAACTTCCAAATCAAAACAAAACAAAAAGAAAAGAGCAAAACAAACTTGATCCCAGACACGACGGCGAAAATGTTTGTTTGACCGGATGACAAACTGCTCTAAACAAGGGTGTGCGAGTAAAGCTTCAATTTGAAATTCCTCTGTTTGTCATTTCATTCATACATAATCAACCTTTCACATCGATTGGAGCCGTGTAATCAAGACTGATTCATTGCAAACCAAAACCACGCTTTTCATTTGAAACCCATCCGTGTAACCCATTTTGGATTTAGCAGAGGATCAGGAGGGATGTTGTTCCTGAAAAAGCAACATCCCACCTCAGAATCTGTGGCCAGTCTTCAAAAGTTGGCAGAACCTCTCCATCTAATCTGACTTGAGCTGCAGATCGTTTGCCAAGAATAAGGGGAAACAAATGAAGTCTCTCGATGTGTAAAGCTGGTTGAGGCATTTCTGGATCGACTTGCAACTGCAGTACAGCGGACCTGGACCTATTCACGGTTCAGTAATCTTTATTAGCATTATTTAAAGATCACATATTTGTTGATTTTTTCAAAAATGCAGCCTGTGAGACATGCTATTGGCTGGGGTTTGCACAGCAGCCAATCCAGGAACACCGTTCACTTTCATTGATGCTGATTGGCCACCAGAGTGGAGATAAGGAAGACTGTTAATGTTAGCTTCGGCTAACACTATTTATGCATATGAAGGTACATTTGGTGTTTGAACAGCTACAACAGGCAGTTTCAGAAGAGCTCTCAAGTATTTGAAGATGTTAGCTATTTACAGCTGCCAGACATTTACCCCTACAAATGTCACAATAATCAATAAATCAATGAATCACATGATAGATTAAAACAACTCAGTAATTTCCATTGATATGATTTATCATTTGTTTCTTTTTTTCCCCCTCTTTCTACCAAAAACTGGATTACAAAGGTTTTCATTCTGGTGCTTTGGTCTCAACTCGCCTCATTTTGAAGGACAGTTTTGTTTACAAACACTTTAAAATTGATTTCACTTGTTTTGTTTATTTATTTTGCATATTTAAGATGTCTTCCAGTGTTAAATGTTCATTAGAATGTAAAGTTGACTGATCTTTTAGAATGTGCCCTTGCATTAGTATTTTACCATTACAGTACTTCAAAATGATCTCAAAACAATATTATCGTCTATTGCAATAACTTGTGGAACCATTTATCGTCAAGGAAACTTGTTATGGTGACAGACCTACTGGGCCTGTAACGGGTGGTACTGAAAGGTATTCAAGTATTCTGATCATTTTGTTATTGTTGTTTAACAAAGAACTATTATGTGAAATCAGTAAGTCAGAAGCTCATAATCAGGGAGACAAACTGCAATAAGCGGCTGGTATTTATCGTTTGATGACTGCTCTGTGGCGGTGAGGTTGAATGAGTCTTTAGATAAAGAAAACTGTTCACAGGCAAAGTCGCCGTCACACGACATCACGAAGAGGCAAAGAGGTTGAGCCCCCATGGCCAGAGCCGATACCAGAGCCAGTTTGACGAAACAAATGCACGATGAAAGGAGCAAAAAACGGGTTTGTTCCAACGTCACCCAAGTAAATGTTTGATCTTTCCTCCGTTCTGTAGAGGATCACATCGCAGAGGCGCAATTTATTTACAGTTTATGGTGCTTATCTGGTGGCTCCTGCAAACAGATGTCGTATTATCACTGTTTGCACACACACACATGCACACACATGCACACACATGCACCCACCTTTATGGAGTGCGTATTTAACACTCCCAGCGCTCACCAGCTGTTCTCACAATTGATCAGTTTTTACAATTGGTTTCTTCACAATGAAATAAACTATCACCACCACGTCATAATTTTACAAGAGGCAATGAAAACCCTGCCAATACATTTGTTTGTTTTTTTTTGGTTTAGTTGAAAACTTACACTGACCACAGTGAAATAATAAACCAATGAAATTAACCCTTCCAGACCGAACGGATCGGCGACGACACACACAAATTTGTAATACCGTAATTCACTTTGTGAGACACTGCACTTTCCAGCCGATCAGGTTATTATGATCAATTCTCTCCTGCTGTAGCAGGGAGTGAAATTAATCTGAGGGCTGTCTTTTAATAGATGGTAAATTACGAAAATAACTGGCTATATACTGAAAGATCCAGTGGTTATGGGTAAATGGGCAAATAGATGCAGGACATTTAAAGAACTTTGTACAATTAAAATAAGCACAAAATATCCATGCAAAGATTTGAAACTTAGGACTCAAAGGGTTAAAAGAAGTAGAGGAAGACCAGAGACGGTGATGAAGGTCTTCTACTCCCGCAAAGTTAAACTGTTTGTCATTGATGACCTATGATTTTTATCCTTTCGTCTCTAAATTAGAGGAAATAGACAAACTTTTATGGCTATGTCACTTTTATGTCAGTTGGAAACTGACAACATTTCCATTAGTTGTCAGTTTGCTTAACTCCACCAATTTTTCAAAAACGATTCTTTGCTCCTGTCGTAGTCCAGTACCAAAGAAAACTCATCCAGTCAACAAACCCACTGTCATCTGGACACAGCAGGAGCACCACAGGGGACTGTACTCTCACCATTCCTTTTCACTCGGTACACTTCAGACTGCCGAATTGTCCGTCGTGTACGACGACAAGTCAGATCGTCGTCATCTGCAGAAATACTCAGATGACTCTGCAGTCACAACATTTGATATTAACAAAATCCCAGGAGATTCCAGGTGAAAATGTAGGAGCAGCAAAGATATTTTAACAACATTAATACCAAAGCATATGAAAAACAGTTAAGTTCAACAGTTCATGTAGAGCTTAGGAGCTTATTGTATCTTTTTTATTTTATTTTTTTTACCAAATACATTATGTAGTTCCTGTCCAGCTTTGCCAAGATGAAAAAATCAAATTATGAAACAATTATAAATCAGTCCTGATTCCAAATGGAGACGGGAAAGCTACATGACTTGTCTGTGGTCAGAAAAAGAGACAAAACAGTGAAGTGTGTCACCCAAGGAGATGTGTGTGTGTGTGTGTGTGTGTGTGTGTGTGCGTGTGCGTGTGTGTGTGTAAGCCATGTGTCTCGGAACTATCCATTACACAATCCGGGGAAACAGACGGATATGGTATGTCAGAGTTTGTGTCTGGATGAGATCATTATGCATGAAACAGAACTACAGTCCCATTTCTGCACACATATGAAGGCACAAACACCCGGACGCTCACATCGAGTTTCCATGGAAACTCCAAACAAACAGAGCGTTCGAGCAGCGACCCCACCCCGTCAGAAAAGAGAGAAGAATCGAGACGCAAAAGCAGAACCAGGAATACGGCGCAGAAAGTGAGAACGCAGATGAAAGTAGCAGTGAAACCAGATGGGATTGTGTCGCTGAATGTGCCTCAGCTTAATTCATCCTGCGGAGTTTTTCAGTGAGACACTCGGGCAACAAACCTCTTTAATCCTACATCCATCCTTCTATTTTGTAACTTCAAAGCTTTTGTTTAAGCCGAGTGGAAAGTCTTCGTTTCACAAGAAGGGCAAGAAATGATGAAACTTCCTCATCCCACCACAATCCCTCTGATGTTCTTCCACCTCGCAGGTCGAAGACGGAGCACAGAGAGCCGCTCACGAACCGCCCTCCCAACAGACCGCTTCATTCAAGCTTGTAGTCCAGGAGCAGACAAGGGAGCACTTTAACAATGGAGGCACGGCTTTGTATCAAAGTCAAGGCCGGTTATTGAGGGTTAGCGACTTCTCAGTTCAATCAAGGTTAAAGACGCCCACATCCGCAGATTTAAAAATAAAAGGCGCCGATGTTTAGATGCGGTGATGGATGAAAAAGAGCCTTTGCCCACTTGGACTTTGGCCATTTTGTCAACATCAAATGTGCCTTTGTTGTTGCCAGAGAAACGTCAGCTGTGAGAAAGAAATGACCCTGTGAAGAATAAAGACGGCAGATTTACAATAAAAATATGTTTCAGACACTGTAGAGACTTTATTTTAAGGTTATTTCTGGTCCATGTACTTCCACCTCATCAATTCTAGGTTATATTTCTATCCCAGTAATCCGTCTTTAGTCGTGTTAGTTGTTCGTAAAATAGATAAAAGCCCTGTAAAATGTTCCTGTCATCAAAATCTGCCTGTAATTTTACTGAGTTTTCATTTCCATAATCATTTCTGGTTTGTGTATTAACTTTAACTTTGCTGGGGAAAATAAAAACAGCCACATAGCATAATGGTCCCTCTATCACGCTTGATGATGTGCGACTTTCTTCTCCGATTCAGTGCAACCTTAAGAGGGAGAGCTCAGCTCAGCATTATTATTTTACACCGATTACAGTCTGAAACTGGAATGAAAATCAGTTTTTTTCAGTTAAAATTTGTAGCATTCACCAATTTCTATTAAATAAAGCCAGGGCAATATATCCTAAAGGAGCATTTACACGTTTCTTTAATGTTTCCAAAACATTAAAGATGATCCATTTGTGTATTTGAATGTAAACCCAGTAAAAAACAAAAACAAAACAAAAAAAAACAAACAGTGGCGTTAATTGTGAGTGGTTGTGTGTGATTGTAAACAGAAATACCTCTTAGCGTGTGTTTGCTGCTTGCTGGTTTCCGACCCATCAATCTAATGTGCAGATATTCTGAGTCCTAACAGTGATCTGCGTCGGTCTAGATTATGAAAAGTTGTCTCACTAACTCCTTGTAAATCAGATTTCTAAGCAAATCTGCATTAAAGTCCACATGCAGTGTTTTTATCAGTCGCTGTCGCATGCTGTGACCTTTGCCCATCACATCTCAGTGATCCATAACAAGCTGTCTGAGGGGGACAAAAAACAAGAAAAGAGCCTCTGGAGGGGAGAGTCTGTCTGATCCAGTTAGTCCCTCCGTGTTTCCGGGCCTGTCAGACTCGAGCCTCTGGGGTTCCGACACAAATTCATACAAAGCAGCCATCACAGAGAAGGAAGTGTCAGAAAAGGGTACAGATGGGATTCAAAAGGTCAGGAGTCTTGGAGAGCTGGCCTTGGGGGAGAGAGAGCTGTTCTTCATCTTCTTACCAGCTGATACACTGTTCTCTTGTGTAAAACTAAAGGCTGAATGACTACGGTTCGTTATCAAGCAGATGTATTAACTCAAAAATGTCAAAGTGAGCGAACTCAAACATGCAATCTTTAAGAGCACAGCTTCATTTAATCTTTTGCCTGAAATAACATAAAAATGAAAGAACTGAGGACAACCTTCAAGTTTATTCACTCGTTCTTTTCACGCATGTGACCACGTTTGCTTTTAGAAGGCCATATGTGAAAGATCTGACTCTTCAGCTTCAATTTTGGGTAATTATTGCTGTACAATGTTTTAGATTTATGTTTTTTTAATCTGTGCCTTGTTGCTGTGATTTTCTGGCTCCCCACACTTGTAGCCCGCAGTGCATCTCCCCTCCTTCCTCTTACGGTCACAGTCTTGTGTTTATGTGTGCTAGAAAGACCACTTCCTGTCGGGATGTGTGGTCCAGCAGGGGAGCAGCGGATCATGACCAGAAGTCACAAGTTTCTGCTGGAATCGACCATTTCAGGGTTTGTATGCGAGGTAATGCGAGTCCGCTGGCGCTGCGTGATGCATTAAAGAGTCCACTCCCCGACTGGTCTGAGAAACGACACACGATAACACACGTCCAATAAATTCAGTGTTTGTAGCTTAAGCTTCGGTGGTCAAAACAAATTCCCAACATCCAAAACTCTTCCTCCATTGCTCTTCTTCAGCCTCATTTCTACTCCCCGATATTTCCATGCCTTCAGCTCGCTAAAAGAAACATTGTTCACAATTTCCAATGGTGAAAACAAGAATTAACTTGTAAAGTACGGAAAATTGCAACCTCCCTACTATCACATGAGGCCTCAAGCCTTTTCATATGATGTTTTTTATAGTTTGACGACTTTGTTTCTAGGCTGCAGAAAACAGAACAGCTGGACAACAAGACGTCAGATTCTGATATTGTAGGTGCAAAACAATAAAAATATGAAAAAAAACTGAAACGATGAACATAAAATATGCATAACTGGCCTGACTGAAGTCGGCCTCCCCACCTTCTTCAAATCAGACTAAAATGGTGTCAAATGTTTGTGCAGCAGAATTTTTCTTGTTTGTGCTGCTTTGGCTTTGAAGATACTTATAAAATTTAAAGGTCAAAAGGTCAACCAGGCCCCTCCCCCCACTTTTACAAAATCAAAATGACCTTTAAAATGTCATTAGTCTCTTTAAAGCCAAAGCAACACAAACAGACGTTTGGGGGCCAGGGGTTGACCTTTATGACCTCTGGAAACATTTTTAATATCTTTAAAATGACGGCAGCACAAACAAAAAATTTTCCTGCACAAACATTGGTGCTTCATTTGGGTCTCCAACATTACTTGTGATAAACTGGAAAAAAAAAATAAAATAAAAATAAAAAATAAATAAACCTTATTGTGGTTTATTTTCAGCAATATTTTTCTCCTTGGCTTTCTTCTCCAGTCCTTTCAGGACAAAAGCTAGCTAGTTACCGGTAGCTGTCTGGCTACTGGTCGCCTCAACTGCATCGAGACACAGATTGCTACGAAGACGTCGGTGACGACTCAAACTTTTGCCTGGCAGAAAACAAAACTACATATATGGAAAAATACAAGATTAGTCCTGACAAAACAAATTTAAAGACCTGTGATTAACAGATTTAAGACCAACATACATTTTCAAAATGAATGCAGACATTTTAAGGCTCTAATTTCAGACGTATGAATTTAAGACTTTGTAATGACGCGTAGACTCAACTATTATTACCATTTTTCCAGGTATGGCGAATGATCTCAGAGTTTATCAAAACTATGAATGAAGTTCAAACACATAGGTCCATTTGTTTCCCTTTATAACTATTCCCAGTGACATTCCCATAAATACAACAATCTGTACAAACTACAATCTGTCTTTATCAGGAAGAGCTTGAAGGATGTCAAAGGAAAAGCTGTGTTTTTCTTTCAGACTCTTATTGTTCCTGACACGCCGTGCGGTACTTGACTCACAGCGAAGACCAAAACCAAATGATGCAACCAGGAAGGAAAACTTTGAATCGAGGATGAACCTTGTAACATCCGCCACAGCTGTGTTCGGAAAGGAGCTTCCCATCATTTCCCAAAAACACACAAAGAAATGTGTTGCTTTCAAAGGAACTGGCTCCATGAAGGACACTGAGAAAACTGCCCTGTTGGTTAAAAAAAACATAAAAAACAAAACATGGTAACACTTTATTTGAAGGCGTGCTCATAAGACTGGCATGGCACAGTCGTAAATATGGAGGAGTTTTTATGAATTAAGTTCATTCCAATGTTTTTCCAGCTATGAACCACATCATTGGTCCTCTCCAGAATTGTTGCTGTGCACTTCTTTCAGCTGGCTGAAAGAAGGCTGCTACACCTTTCCTTCATGCACATCAGTTCAGTTGTTTGAATGTTTTCCAGGAATGGAAAACATGCCGACTCGTGGCATTCAAACACTTGCAGCAACAGCCATCGTTCTTACTAAAGGTGGGTTAAGCAGCTGACTGCAGGCTGGTTACCCCAGCAGCTAGCATGACTCACTAATTAGCTAAAATGACCTTTCGATACAACATTCTGCACAATCAGCATGTTCAGCCTGTTCAGAATTAAACAAACTACTTTTAAATTTAGCAGATTTTTTATCAGGCCGACAGGAAAATTCAAATGGCAATAAACAAATGGCATGAGTGTCAAAAACAAACACAGTGTAACCACACAATTTTACTGAATGCAAAAATCTCCAGCTGACCTCGTGCTCAGCGTCGAGGTGTTTTGCTCATTCAGCTCATTCTTAAAATCAGTTCTTTTTTTCTAAAGTTTTACTTCTTGGCCCCGGTGCATCTCAAGGTATCACCGAGTTCAAAGCTTAGCTGTTGCAGCAGCTGGAGGTCTGCCAGCCCGTTTGTGCTGACTCGCCGCATTCGGGCAGCTTTTCCGTCTTGGCATCTCGACGCGAGAATCTGTACATTCCACATAGTGGATTCACGGGATGCCTGCCTGGCCGCCGCATGTGTCACTGTCAGTTTCAAGTCAGAAAGAATACCGTTACAGCTGAAGACGGCTCTAATAACGCCGCAGCTAATGGGGCGGGTGGGGAGAGAGCCTTAAAAAGGCAGAACCAGAGCAACAAAGCGGCAGGAAAGACAGGATTACACAATGGATGGCAGATCATAAAGAACGAAGGATTATCTCTAAAGCCTTCAGACTTAGACGTCTGATCGTTTTCCTGCAAGGATGAGGATTACTTAGATGTTAATTTAGAAGAAAAAAAAAAAAAGAAAAACTCGTCAGCTAATGGCTACCTGGAATTAAAGTGTGTCACAGTGAATCAGCATGAACAAACGTAGATTTCTTGTCCTGAAATGAAGCCTCAACGCTACAACATGTCATCCTTACAGACAAAAGAGCGAATGTATCCGTGTAAGCTTTTGATTGCAGCAGATTTAAAACAAATCTGGAAAAGTCCTCCTTTTACAATAGCGAGTAAAAAGTTTCTTGTGTTTTTTTCCAGTAACGTGCTACGGAGGAAATAGTTTGCGTTCATTTTTTTTTAAATAGTTGAAATATTTCTTCCAATTTAGTTCATTTCAGGACATGAAAAACATTCGTTTGATGCAGCAACAGATCTACCTCTGTCAGCAACAAGGCGGCCACATTTGTGTAATTGAAGCAACCATCATGAGAGAGGGCGATATCTTGGCCGCCAAACCAGCGTCTCCCACCATCGCGTTAACTGGGACGGCGAGACGGACGATACGGCGAAGACGTGACCTTAAACAACCAGGTGCTGATGTAAATCGGCGTTATTAAATTGGAATTTCACCGTCTGATTTACTTCAAAGCCCACTGCTGTCTTGCAAACGACTTTCGATCAGAGAATCGGACTCAGGTTTCATGGAAATTATCCACCAATTTGTCATGCAGGCTGAAAGCGGCAAGAATCACCTCCAGGCTACATGCTCCGGAGTAAGTCTGAAACAAACAAACAAAAAATAAAACTCAAGCACAGGGAAGCAGGCTGGTATGTGAGCCTCCCGTCTCCGGGAGTGAAAGAGATCGTGTAGACGTATTTCTTTAGCTTAGCACAGCGATACCGCAGCTATCCAACATGACATTCCCCCAAATCCTTTCATTCCCGCTCTCTGAGGTAATGTTCGTTCGTCTGACAGCAGGACATTAACTCCTTTACCTCCTCCTGCCACGTCCTTCAATTCTCCTCATGGGTTATCTCTGTTTATGACACCAAGAAATGCACAGATAGAAAGGAGGATGGTATCAGCCGCTGGGCTGTTAGAGGTTCATCTCCGGGAAGCAGAATGGGCTGGGAGGTGAGCCGATTCACTGGCTGTCTCCTGGAGCGAGCAGGCCTGCCGCTTCAGCTCAGGGATGGACATTCATCGTATCAATTATCATTGATTGTGATAAGAACTTCGTCCATATTGTCAGGATAATTTGCTTCACCATTTTCTCCACTGTTTGTGCAATGAAAGTATCAATCAATGTGAAAACATTTGACTGATAAAGTTGGTGTGTGCAGTTCAGTGACAACAGTCAAATTTCTTTATGAGACTGGTGACCTAAAGAAACGTGTTACAAATGGGAATGTTTTCCAAGAGCAGTATTTTGGGTTTCGCTTGTCTGGTTTACATTCAGAGTCTATGTATTTGTAGGCGCGTCAAGGACCTGCCGCGATAAGAAGCATTTGACACGTCAAGCGCGACTGACCAATAAGCTCGCAACGGAAAACGTCGTCGAAAGCGATTTTGATGTGTCTGATGCGACTCCACACGGACTTTGAATGTAAACCAGATTGCGCTTGACGCTCCAAAAGCGTTTGGTGTGAACACACCATTTGTGTTTGTGGGGCTATGACTGCTGTGAGACACAGTCACAGCCATACATTTACCTTAAAAACAACAGTAATAAGTTTTATCGCTTTCACAGCAGCATCGCAAAATATCATGATAAACCTTTAAGTCCATATCGCCCACCCCGACTTCAGCTCTTAGATCACAGAAGAATCCACTGGTGGGTCCTCGAGGTTCGCGCTCTGCCCCGGTGAAGCTTTCAAGTGTCCCTCTCTGTTTAACCAATCACAAACCCTTCACTCCTTCACAGCAGGCCCATCTCAGATCCGCTGTTTAAAAATGAGCGCAGAGGGATATTTCCACATTTATAAGGAGAGAGCTGCAGATTTATGGCCAGTAAGTGGATAGAGTCGAACAACATTAAGCACTCGGAGGAAATAACTCGTCACAGAAAATGAGACAACATGTGAATCTTATTAACAACCCACACCGCTTATGGCTTTACCAGAACGCTACGGCAGAAATGACCCATCCAGGATTTCCAGGGGGGAAAAAAAGGATCGAATGATCCAACCTGCTCTTTAAAAGCATAACTGGAGTTAAAAAAAAAAAAAAAAGATTACATTTGGACTTAAATCTACTGTTTGATTGTTTAAGTCTGACGTTCTCCAGCTGTGTTTTTTTTTGTTGTTTTTTTTCCGCCTGTATTGATCTGGTCTCCCTTGGCCTACTATACGTCTTTGTCCCCACGCTCTGTTATTTTCCCTGCAGTCTGTGTGAACCCATCCGTTTTTAATCCCCATCCTGTACGGGTGAATGAAAACCTCAGCGTTCATTTGTCCGACTCTTTGTTTGCGGTCCAGGAGAGGGTGTCTCCCTCTCCTCCCCCCCTTCGGCCACGCACGCCCCATCCAGAACCCCACCGTCCATCGCCGTTTCAGCTTCACTCTTCTCCCTCCCGTCCACTAATCCGTCTTTCACCTCCTCGCTCCTCCTCGCTCCTCCTCAGGACTCGCACCTTCTTGCTGAGCGGAGGACGGAGCGGTGTCCTGGCAGCTGTCCGCGCTCACGCGTGGGAGGAAAAACAAACAAGTGTCCACATGTTCCTGAGGAATTTTAATGACTTCCATATCTCTGGCTTCGTTACCTGCCAAAACCCCAGACGGCGGTCTCTCAATGAGGCGGCGCAGTGGCACTCGTGACAACCTTTGTGAACCCGAGCCAAGACGTCTCCCTTGAGGCGCCGAGCGGCTTTCGAAGAGTGTTTTCACACCTGATAGTCCGGTAGACTCGGTTCGATCAGGGAGCAAAGTTGCAACATTTGTTACATTTTCAGCCGCCGAGGTTCGCTTTCACACCGCACTGTGGCAAATGATCCAAACCATTTGAAAAGCCTGTTTCCCCTAATCGCCTGTGGAGGAACTGCTCCAAGAACTACAGAAGAAAACTTAGGAAGACATGGCCACAACTTCCTTCTGCACAAAACGTAAACGAAGATCAAGTAGAATCAGATTTTTTGGATTTCTCTCGTCGTTGGTAAAAGACCACAAGCCATTTCTCCCTCTAGCGCTAGACTTGTGCGTTTATTTGGTTGTATTTACCCAGAATGCTCTCCGCTATAGTCCGCTTTTGGAGCGGTCGCTGGTCTGCTCGCATTCACATATAAATTTGAACCTCACAAGAGTTCACTTCAACCAAACCGAGACCTTGGGGTTTTTAGGTGGTCCAGAGTTTGCTTCAAGCTCAGCGGAATATAAAAAAATATCTATTTTGTCTTTCTGATCTGTGAATCCGTTATATGGAAGTGATGAAGTGACGGCAGACTGAGCTGACAACTCTTCCCGAGCTCCAGTATAAGTTGTTAATGCACACAGTTTTGCACATAGTCACGAAAATGCCGAAAATGAAGAAGCACAAAGAGGCAAGATAAGAAGATATTTAAAAATTTATGTCTGTGATATGATATGTCTGTGATTTACTTTAGGGACTATTAGTAGACTGCAGTAAGTCAAACCTGAGAACAGCCAGGTTGCTGTTTTTTTATCCCTCAGAGTTCCATCTCCATCTGTAATGGAAAATGCAGGAAATACTGGCAGCCATTTAAATTCTTTCTGGAATACTAATTCTTAGCAAAGCTGCACTAACCAGGTTAATCACTAAAGGGTCGTTTTGCTTAGACTTCTCTCTCACACAGCAGCTGCTCCATTGAAACAAAAAAAAAAAGGTATTGTCTTCTAATATAAAATTGTTTTGGTTACATTTTCCTTCATTTCCATTCATAAAGAAAACTTGACGCAGCTCTATATCGGCAGGTGAAAGTTGAGCAAAAACAGAAAATCAGAGAACCCATCCTCTGATTTTCTAAAACTCAGATTAAATTAGTGGAAATATTATTACCACTAATTTAAAGCTTTAAAAGTGAATTAAGAACTATACCCATGTTTTCAACACATAGGACTGCCAGTAAGGATCCAGTAATTTGACATATGTGCCTGTATTTGACTTGTTTACAAGTAATCCATATGAAAGACTCAGACTCTATCAACACTGGTGTCCAGCAGATGCTAGTCATCTTTTCCAAGAGCATCCCAACCGAGAGAGTATTTTAATAAGGTCGTGACCTGCAGGCTGTCGGGCCCCACCAGGGAGACCTGACCTGGGGAAGACGCAGGAGGTTGATTGAGGTTTCTGTCAGGACCTCATGCGAGGTCATAAATCAGGGGGAATTACTCCTGTCAGACTAAATACAGACACATATATGAAAGAGGGAGCCAAACAACGCATCCAACAACATATAAATCACTCCATAATGTATGTATACACCTGTCTATATACACCTGCCTGATTATAAGAAGCTTGTGCTGCTTGTATGTATTTTACTCTTTGCCTGGCAGCTTATTGCAATCATTATCAGCACATAACAAAAATCAGACGCTGTGTTTTATTGCAGGCGTGTCGGTGTCAGCCCACTGGCAGGATCCGTGTTTAGATTTAAGATCTCCTCTGTAATGTTTTATTTTCCCCCCTCAACCCAGCACCAGCTGCAGAGGAAATGACAATGGAAGGGGGGGGAAAAAAAACGAAAAGACATTCATAACATCTCCTCCCACTAAAAATCCAACTCCCTCTCGCTCGTTTCTTCCCCTTGTCTATGCAAAATTGATATTCTTTTTTTTTTTTTTTTTCCCATGTGCAACGTCTTAACACATTCACTCACCTCCCAACCCCCCCCAAAACGTCTAAATCTGCACTTCTCTTTGGTTCATCTGAACGTCGTAACCCTTGACTCGTGAAATTTATACGTTGTTCTGTTTTCTGACACACTCGTGCGGGTTTGGTTTCTTCCGTCTTTTTCCTCTCTGGACCCAATTTTCTCTTCTGCTGGAAGAATCTCGGATGTGGCCTCTTAGAAAGGGGCTGGAGTGATTTGTGGACTTTGAGATTTGGGGTGTGAGGACCTCTTTAAATTTGTACCCCAATAAATATATATATATTTATGTATATATATATATATATATATATATATATATATATATATATATATATATATATATATAGATTCTTATGCCTGGAAAACAATCATAAGCTCTCGTTTTACTATGGCAGGCAAAAAGGATCAAATGTTGGGACGGTATCAATGTTAGTAAAATAATTCAGCAGCCAATTAGTAACTAAACCCCAGATCAGTCGCACATCATGGCATCTTGTGGTTGTGGGGAAGACGGAGAGGTCAGAGGTTGGACTGAGATTTGGTAACAGTCCCAATGTCAACTTCATTCTTGGATCAGATGTTTGGCTGGTGGGTCTATAATCCGATCTGGACTTATTGGTCCCGGGTTGCTGCAGGTAACATTTTGGCTGATTTTATTGTGGAAGTTTAGACTTGGAGCTGAAAAAAATGCACATTTCTACATCAAAATACAAGGTAAAGTCTGTATAAACAAATGTTTAAAAAAAAAAAAAAAAACACAATATGAAGATTTGGGCTGATCTTGATCGCTGATGTTATGGCTGTTTGGGTCGATAACTGATATTTACCAATGTGATTCATGTTAAATCAAGTCACATTTAAGATTTTTAAAGAGCGTCTTAATGCCACTTTGAATTAAAGCTAAGACTGGATGAAAAAATAAACACAGGAATTTACAATCAAGCTTCGAATGAATTGCGAAACTCCTGGGGTTTGTTTTGTGGTTCTTGGTCGTGGCTTTGTGTTTCTCTGCTCTGCTCTTTTCACACAGAATGCACCGAGCAGGGGTTGGTAACAGGAGTGAGCCAGGAGCAAAAACTATCTACGTCCAGCCAACTGGCAATAAAGTTGCACTTGCCGAAAAGCTAGCAAGCTACCAAGGATAGCAGCTAGTTACCAATAGCGTTAACCGCAGTGAAGATGTCTGTGGGTGACTTAAACTTGTATCTGACAGAAAACTACATAAACCAGAATATAGAAGCTTAATATTATCCTTCCACGATAATCTTATCACTGTCACTGGAGCATACAAACACATGACCCCCCACCCCGACCTGAACCAACCTTTCCTGAATGATGTGAGCTGCGATAAATAAGAGACAAAACAAATAAAATGTGAACCATGAGCTCATATTTCTTCTATTTTTCTACCAGTCATTTTGCTCTCATGTCTTGGGATGTCTCTTAAAATAAAAAAAAAAAATAAAACCGCAGTGGTGGAAATTTTCTCCACTTTAGTGACTAGTTTGGCTTAAGCCAAACGTCAACCACAGATGGTTCAGCGATGAGCTCTTCTGATGTAATTCCCCTGGTGGAACAGGGACGTCAAACCAAAGTATCTGCGCACTGAGGTCTACTTATTTATCTCTTCTGGACAGGATAAACCCCAGCACCGACTTCGTAAATGACTTCCAGGCTTTAGTTAAGTAGAAAAGGAGATATTATAAAGAAAACTCTATGAATCAGAGTTAACATCTGACAAGAGACAAAAGCTCTTATGCTGATTGATGAAGATCCTGGTTTGGGGGGAAAATGACGTGGCTGATCCCAGGAATACAACCGTAATGTGTAATTTGTGGTGGTAGCGCCTTGCTAAAGTATTCATAGTGCTTCAAGGTTTTTATGTTTGTCTACATTACAAACCCAACGTCTGACCCAAGTAAGATTTTAGGTGAAAGACCAACACAAAGCCTTCCTGGAAAAGCTGCAAAGATTAACAGCTCAAGTGGGAGAAGTTCCTGATATAACAAAAATTAAAAATCTGGATAAGAATAAAATTTTTGAAATAAGGCTGTTTGATAAAAACTCAATATTTTTGCAGGGTACTATAACCGGGTCTTGCTGCTAACATTTTTTCCTCTTTTTTTGATGTGATTGCACTACAAAGTTTGTTCGCCGACTATTCAGCAAGTTTTTGCATGAATATGCCGTACAAATAATCATGAAATGATCATTTTTAAATATTTTCCTCCCAGAATGGAAAATATCCTGGGAGGTAGGCGAACCATTACTGTTTAGATGCGTTTGTCTCCAAACCCTCTTTTTATCGAGTGTCTGGGGGGAATTGAGAAATTAGCACTCATTCAGGACATTTGAAATAAATTATAGTAAAAGTCAATGAGCTGCTAAACATAAAAATGCTCATAAAACACCTTTCAAACTGTTCCTTCCCGTTTTGGCGCCAACCGCAGACAGAGTGGAACAGGAATGGCATCATTTTGATGCTGAGTGATACAGCAGAACCAAATCCTGGCTCGCTTTTTGAAAAGGTTCAAAATTTGCACCCTTTAAAGAGCCTGTCTGGTCTAATGACAGTCCCAGTGATTCAACTCAACAGGTAAAACTGAAACCACTGTATAAAGGTATAACTTAACAGGAATGTAGGGAAATGTACCCGGTGGTGCAAATATCCCAGGGTTAGAGATAAAATTTTAAAGCTCTTCGATTATATCCTCTCTCTGCAGCTGTTTTCAGAACCTAAATATATATCCGATGACCAAAATTAGCAGCACGGTCTCAATTCACTCCTGCTTCCAAGCTCCCAAAGCACAGACTGTTTTCTCTGCATCTTTAAAGTCATTAATACATACACAGGAAGTTTAAAAGAAAAAAAATCTGCGGTTGATCGAACCTCTACAAAATGAAATGTGAACCCATCAGCTGAGGGGTTCACTTGCTGGAATCTGCTTTTAGAAACTGAAAGTTTGATCCGAGGAGCCTGGAAAAGCTTCACATATCGCTGGGTTTTCATCAAGAAGCTTAAATTCATTGATGTGGAAGCAGGAAGCCAGACAATTACCTCATCTTATCATGTAGACGTTTATGAAGTATTTACTGTATGACAAAACTCAACAAATTACATAAATACCAAACTAAACTAACGTCAATGAAGGATAACGTTAGCTAACTGGTTTGAATAAACCTTGGAAGAGAAAATAATTGCTATGGGGGGATTTGTGCAAATATAACTTTTTTTTCTCTTTAGCTTTATTATTCATTCATTTATTCATTTCAATAAAAGTCTTGAAAAGTTATTTGCATAGCAACACTGCATACAGTACCACAACTGAGATGTTTTCTGTTTTCTTCCTCTCATTAAACTAATTTAGAGTAATTTAGTATTTACATTATTGCCCTTTTTTTTTTTTTTTTTTTTTTTTACATTACTTATCAATATTGTCTTGATCACCGTTTGGGCCAATGATGACTATATCTAAATAAATTCACTCTGAGCCGACATCTACAGGAGGATAAGGTTTGTTGAAGCCATCACATTAGTTTTTTATTTGTTTTTTTCAGTATGCAAAGCACTAAAGAAGAAAGTCTGATTGAAGAAAGTCATAAGCAGACATCGTTCAGATCCAATGTTTACCATTTGGCATAATTTTACTTTTAATGATCTGATGGAAAAAAATCTGAACTTTGGATTAACTTGTTTCCAGTCTCTATTCACCAAGATGAGCAGTTTAATCAGATCCGAGTCGTCAAATGAAGTCATCCATCCCGTAAAGTGAAATGACCCACCAGGTGACTCTCTGCTGTGTTTTTAGTTTTGAATGACAAATCCCAGGTTTATGAAGGTGTGATTTTTGTGATGGGATACATGCACACAGAGTCGGTGGTTGGGCATGACGCTATAGAAAACAAAATCAAGTCCAGCTGGTGCAGACAGCTGGAAACGATGCCGATGACATAATGATGGCAAACAACACAACATACACATAACCACATATAACCAGACCCAATAAGAACAACTCCTTCTGAGAGTAATCTCAGTCACTCTCCCTTTTGTATCAGACATACAGTAATTTGCAAAAGTGTTTAGGAAATATCTCTTTAAAAGACACCAAGTAATTCTCACTCCTTGGAATGAAAACCTGTATAGGAGCTGATTTGAAATTTTTGCACAGAACTGTGTATCAACTAAACCATAAGCAGTAGTAATTGGAAACAAGGAAAAGAAACCAGAGAGGCACTAAAGTTGATTTAGACAGGATTGTATTTCACAAAAACAAGAAATATTTGCTCGGTCCCTCAGCCGGGAGGGAACACATCCTGACTTTTAAGGACGTTCTCAAAATTATAAGAGCTGGAGCGAAATAAGTCGTAGAGAAAACGTGTCTGAATCGTCATCTCAAACCCCTCGACCCGAGAACAGGCATGCGGAGTTAGATTTGTGGGGATAGCGCAGAACCTCGGGAGGTGAAATCAAGACCAGCGCAACTGCAAATCATTTAGCCCAAAGCAGCAACATCTTCTCTCTCTCTCTCTCTTTTTTTTTTTTTTTCAAGAGCTCAGCACGCAAAGTCATTCATGAAACAATGTGGAACCCTCAGAGGAGAGCAAACAAAGCCTGCAGCAAGGGTCCTGCTTTTATTGCTTCTCTGGAGAAAAAAAAAAAGAAAAAAAAAAGAGCTGCACAAATATTTGATTAAACGAGCTGAAATTTGTAAAAGCGCGAGGCCGTCGCCATGCCGACGAGTGCGAGGTGTGCACTTCTGGGTGATTCTTGAAGTTAATTTTGACTAAAAGATGTATGAGGTTGTGTCATTGACATGAGTTACTGACTTATTGGAGCAGATGCCAGACTTCAATTGAAAGCAGCTTTTGAAGAACTCCAGCTGTGCTAACCAGGAGGGAAAAAAACAACAAAAGATAAGAGGTAACAGACACGTTTATAAACCGAATCCGTGAGGAAAACATAATATTGCAATAATATTGTTGAATATTAAAACCTGCTTTGCGATTAACCCGCATTTCTCTCCCTTATTAGCAATTAACACGACAAACTTTGCCTTCGTATCAGAGCTTTATAGAAGATTCACATCATGTGAGTCAAAACAACATTGAAAGTTAATCTAACTCACAGGATTGTAGCTGACCAAATCCAGAAACATCACAATAAATTGGTATATCACCAAAAAGTTAGGATATATAGAATTTTTGGGAGCCCTTGGGATAAGTTTGTGATATATTTCAAGCATCCGTTTGTGCTTTTGGGTCAGGAAAGCGTCGAGCTGGTAAAAGCACAAAAATGATCCATTCAGGATCCTACCGCCTTTTCTCAACACCAAATGTCTTTCTGAAAAGGACACCAGGACGACAAAACCCGAAAGAAACAACAACAACGCGCAATAAAATCACATAATGTGACGTTCACTTCAATAAAAATGTATGAAATAATTAACTTTTCTACGATGTTTCCCGACATCGAGGTTACAGATAAACTTTGCTAAGTTTGAATTCAGGTATCAATCAGAAGCGACTCGCCTGCAGATACTGTGATGTCGGCGCAAGCAGAAATCTCACTCCCCTCCTTAAAAAACAACTCCGGCTCAAACAAGATTCGACTGGGCCCAAAGCTGATCTCACCCAGCTTTGAGCGAGATCACAGCATCAGAGAGCGCGGGGAAAGGTTAAGGGTGAGAGTCGAAGTCAGAAATGCTTGATCTGAAACGTTTCCAGTGATTTGGGGGTTTTTTGCGCTCTGCAGAGGAAAATAAAAGTGGCCTTCAAGCAGCACTAAATTGCTGTGGAAAACACTCCAAGCAACACACTGCAACAAAAAAATAAGGGTCATTATGAGAAGGCATTTTGGGGGCCGTGGAATTAAATAACAAAACCACAAACCTCCTCATCAGTCAGATGATTATACAGCCATTAAAGGGGATCTTTTATAAGGGAGGGAGGAGGGCAGAAAACAACCGTCAAAAATAAACTGGCACCTCATAAAAGTCTCCTTATCCCTACTCTGTCAGCGGCAGACAAACAGCTTTGGAAATGAGGCGCTTCTTCGATGCAGCACTTCCCTTTCTGTGCCAGCGGTTAAAAGTTGGGACAGCAGCCAAGCAGCTCCAGTTATCTCTGATGATAAAACGCAGATTTTATGACATGTACAAGACAGAACACAGGTAACAACTCATCTCTTGTGGGTGAGGGATAGAGGGATAAAGCACCAGCCACACACACACACACACACACACACGCACACACACGCACACACGCACACACACACACACCCTCCTCTGCAACCCCCCGCCACCTTTCCAGAAGCATGCTGACACTTGAGAAGGCGGCAACCTCTCTTATGCATAGCGAAGCCATTCAAAGCTCCCAGCTCTATTCTTCTCCACAGTAAAAGAACTCAATCTGAAAGGAGGGAGAAATGGCCTCTGCTGCACTGAAGAAAACCCAACTAACAAAAATGTAAAAAAGAAAAAACACACACAGCAGAAACTTCTGTAAAGTTACCATGGTGACCGAGGAGGCTTAATTTCCGAGATAACAACCAATGAGCTCGTCGTTAGCACTGCAGGTCCAGAAGATAAAAACGACGAGCGTGGAAAGTTGAGCTGCGGCAGCCCTGACAGATGAGGAACAACAGCAGCATTCATTCATTCATTCATTCATTCATTCATTCATTCAGACTAGGGCAGAGAAAAGGGCGCCGTCCGTGATCCGGGCGGCTGTTCAAAGTGGGGGGGCTTTTGCCCAACAAACCTGCAGGACAGCCGAACAGAGCGTTCCTCCTCAGCTGTGATCCACCTGCACTGCAGCGAGTCCTCACTCTAACACGCCTCTCCCATTCAGCCAGAACTCAGTGCAAAACTGTTGCTGCCCTCTTTCCCTTTTGCGCCCCTCCCACTCTGGGTTTTTTTTTTTTTCTTCTCTTACCCTCCTTTTAGCGCTCTCTCTTTCTCCTCCCTCTAAACCGGCAGCCTCCGCTGGTATGTCTGCTTTGGTGGAAAACACGACAGTATCTGCAGCAGGCACCGCAATGGACTGGTCAGCACGCTGGGGGAGAGAAGAGGGAGACAATTGAGAGGGAATAAGGGGGAGGGGTGATTTAAATTCACACATGCATCACACAGTGTGAGGTGACAGGGCTTTTTTACCCTCCCTTTTCTTTTTTTTTTTTTGCTTAGACTGGCCAAATGAAGATGTCAAACGTGGCCTTTTTTGGTTGTTGCTCCTTGAGGTTCTTCAACTTTGAGCAAAGAGGTTCAAAAACCAACAACATGGTGGCAGAAAAGATGAGAACAATCTTAAATAAATTAGAAATGTTTTTTCTGCAGTTTATCGTCCTCCTCCTGCTGAGTTAACTTCACATTCCCAACTCAGTGAGGGTGTTGATGTGGTTTTATTTTTTGTGATTGTTGCAGCCGTGATGTTACTGATTTTGCAGCACTTTTTCAAAATGTGGCGGTCAACATTGTGGATTTTTCAAGCTTCATTTTTCCCATAACACCGCATCACAAAAAACAGTAATTGCTGCAAATGTTACCATTTAGCGTAACATTTGCTAAATGGTAACATTAGCAAATGTTACCATTTGCTAATCTTGCAGATTTGGCTTTGAAAAGTTGTGAAACAGGAAGTTAAATAAGAAGGAGGCTAAGAGGATTGGTCAGAATTCAGTTCCAGTGATTGGTCAGAAAAGAAGGAAATGAAGGAAACAGTAACGTGATTGGTCAGCTCGTGAAATCTGTGCAAAATGTGCGAATGACAAGTGAATATGCTTTTAGAGTCATGATTGCAACTTCCTGTAGAGGCTGATTATTATTTTTTATATTCATATAAAAATATAGAAATTAAAATGGTTAATCCTTTTTTAAATAATCAAAGAATAAAATCTTGTTGGCATTCAAAAACTTGCCAACAAAAAACTTGCAGACCATTTGTTTTTTTTTTGTTTTGTTTGTTGTTTTTTGCTCGTTTCCACTGGTTTTTTGATGACTTATCTGTAACTCCTACTTCTTTGTCTGTCAAAGAAGTATTTTACATGACACGTAAAATACTTTTTTTTACATGACACGTACCAGATTTGATGCTCAACTGGAGAAAGTATCACCAAATTCCACTGAGCTTGTGCACTCCCTCTGACTTATGCGGTCTTTCATCACTGAGACTTCAACTCAATGCAAAGGATCGAAGCCAACGACTTTATTGTTTACGCATGATGAGACATGCAATTATTAAAAGGTCAGAGAAGAAATCAACTGGAGTCTGACCTAAAAGCTATAATTGAAGTAAATCCTTTCGGTGAATCTTCAATTGCCGATTCCTGTGCAAACGTTTCAATCGAGGGAGTCAAACCATGAATTTATAGGTGACCAACACCAATTAGAACCCAATCAATGACAAAGAGCAGCTCCAAGAAAGGCAGCAATCTGAGCCTGTTTCAGTTCACAATCACTCAATCAGGGAAGAAAAAAGAAGTGGGGATTACTGAAGACACGGGATCACTGATGTGCTGCATAACCGGCTGTTAGCGTCTTAGCGGCAGGGACTCCCTGCTAGCTCGGTTTGTCCATGAGGTAAATGCGGTTTTCTGTTTGTCAGGCTGCGTCTGGGAGAAGCGGATCAATCTTTCATCAACCCTGAAAGCAAGTGAATCTCCCACGCTGGAAACTATTTGCGAGTGTGTCGAAGTGAGCGAATGCCTTATCATAAGTAATTTGTAGTTTGCAAGTAATAGTTGAGGTTGGCAAAAAGAGAAACAAAAATATCCCCAGAAAACCGCTTTTTTAAATGCAAGACATGTAAATGTATTAAACGGCATACGGACACAGAAACGAGCCTTGCATGTATTTTCTCAAAGTGTCTAACCAGGCACGTAAGACGGAGCATACCTGTCCCAGAATAAACCTCACCATCTGGCCTTCTGCAGCAGAGCTGGAGCTGGATGCCTGGTCTAACTTTAGCACATATTTTTGTGAAATTATGCAGAGGCTCGGCAGCCTCTGTGGGTTATGAAGGGATGTATCTCTATTATTTATTACTAGGATTGCCGGTTGTAAATTTTTCGCAGTGACTCCTTTAAGAAGGGAAAGACATAAAGTAAGTCCCATTAGAAAAGGCAAATGAGATCTTTTCAAATTTTGAAATCTAAACTTAAATGACACACTCCATATTTTCTTTCTGTTTTTCTTTTCGGTTGTGTTTAGGTCTGTAATTTATGACTTTTCTATTCATTTTTATGAAATATGACAGTAACATAGGATTCACATTGGCGTTAGTAGCTATGTTTCCGTCCAGCTGTCATGTGAAGTTTGAGAGAATTTTTTAAAATGTCTCAAAATATTAAAAAATAAAAATAAAAAAATTAAAAAAAAGGCAAGGTAGGGGTATTTGCATCAACACCCTGCAATTTTGTCATATAAACAAGAATAGAGTTCTGGCCAATGTGCTGGAGGTTTGGATTTTTTATTTACCAAGTTCTGGACTTCTACACAAGAAACCCGGAAAACACAACTCTTCCAGAGAAGCTGCTGCCACAAGTTGTGACCTTGGCTTGCTGCGAACCCCAGGCCACCAAACGTCGGCCTAATCCACGTCAGCTGGCTGAGGTGGGACTCATCGCAAGCAGTATGTGAGGAAGCCAGTTGCCAATTACAGACCCTGCCTGTCTGTCTGCGTTACCGCAGCCTCCCGCCCAGATGTGCTGAACATCTTCTATTGTTCAGCACATGTTCAGCATGAACAGCTGGTCACGGTTCTCCCAGACATTTTCAATATGTCCCTGAACACCACAGTCACGACAATTTTTCCCTATTGAGCGTCATCCTGTTGCCCATATTTATGAAATGCTTCAAGCGACTCAACACGAGGAACATAAAGTCAAAGCATTCACCTTCACTGGACCCTCTGCAGTCCAGTCGAACAATGGCGCTCTGACATCTGGTGAAGAGCGACTCAGACTTCAGAATTTAAAATCGTCGTTCCATCTGACTAGGAAGCTAATTCTGTTAGGCCTGAACACCTGCCTCTGCAATTGGGTCCTACTCAGTAAAGGTAAAAACACTTTCAACTCCATCCGATGGAGTGCTGGAGATGAAATGGCAATCACAGAGGAGGTGCAACACTGAACCGACTGGTATAGACCCAACATCTCTAAATATTGACAAAACTAAAGAGGGGAACCTTTCACCTGTTGGTAAGCTGAACAAGATCTCAGAACATACAGACCTATCAGACAAGAACTGATTCATCCGCAGAGAATATTTGTATTTATTTATCAATCAGACTCTGTGCATATTTCTGCACAGCACTCGGTCACTTTTGCAAATCGCAGTTTTCCTCTTTACTCTTCATCTCCCAGGGCAACGACTGTCAGCTGCATATTATGTTGTTTTACTGTTATGAAGCATCAGCATTGCATTTGCGTTCTAACCTTAACATGGCTCTAATTTTAGATTCAGGCTTAGTTTTTAGCTAAAATTTGCCTCTGACTGTACCACTGCAGTCGTGAATATTGTTGTTTCACTCCACTTTTATTTTTTGTAAAAGAAGGCGAGTCACTACGACGTCATTTCATTGGGGAGTCCCTGGTGGTGTACGTTTGTGATAGACAAAAAAATAGGATGTTCAATTTGATTTCCACTTTTGATAAATCTTTGAATGTAAAAGCTTTAGTTGATTTGATAAATCAATTTAAGAAAAACTTGTTTACAATATTTTCTTTTAATTCGGTGTGGTTCTCCACATAGGACCAAAAGAAGCCCAGAAAATTTCTTGGACATACTCGGCGGGTCTTTCCACTGGTGCATGTGAGTAATCTTCAGCATTGCCTAATCAAAAACATAAAGAGTAGTGCCAAGAGAAATACACACACACGCACACGCACGCACACACACACACACACACACACACAGCAAGCTGCAGCATCAAAGTACAGAACATTTTTCCTCAGGATCTGTTTCCATTTAACAAGAACAAAACATGCATGAATACATGCATTAGTGCTCCTTCACACAACACATACTAGCAGATACACACACACACGTTCTCCACATAGAAACGATCTGCATACAGACTGAATCAATCCTACTCACTACCAGGAGGCGCAATGGGACAGCAAAGCTTGCAAATGCTGACATAAGCTAAATTCCCCTAAAAACCCCCAGAGCTGTTGCTGGGATTCACCTGCAGCCGCCTGCACTGGCCTGCTGGACGGTGTCCTGTTCTGGAAACAAAACATGACTTGGCAAAAAAGTCATGTCTGTCTGTTAAAAGAGTTGGTTTATCATGTTAAATCACTGTGTTTGTTTAACAGCTTTAATAAATTTAAAAAAAAAATCCCACATGTGGTCAGACTACAAAGATAAAGCAGCCAGAGAAATGGACGTAATGAAATCTACCTCTCACTGCTGGCTAAGAAATAAAAGTAAATTACACCCACATTTGACATCACACATCGAACATTGAGAACAGATAGTCTAGAAAAAACTCAAATTAAAAAGTTGCGCAATTCTAAAAATGAAACCCTTTCTGCTGCATCTCATAATTATTCTTTAACTCAGGATGCCTACATGTTTCAGCAAAAGCTTCACATGAACTCTACAGTACTCTGCCATACAGAAGGACTTATAATAAATTCAATGACCATAAGATACCCAGAGCTTATGACTGTGAAACAAGCACTATCTGATTTATACCAATAAATTTGGTAGTGATTGAAGTTTGACTTTGCATTATATCCAACACTCCAGTCATATCTGGTCATCTAGGAGTGAATGCAGCACTAAGTACAAGTCCAATTGTGACCATCACAGAAATCAACTAGTCCTCATACAGTACAGCAACAACAACACTTGAAGCATTTGGTAAAGTTAACACTGAGGATGAGCACAATGGAGGACAAGCCAATTGTCAGAACTTGAAGGGAATACCCAAGAAACAGAAAAATATTTAACAACAGGATCTGAAAACTGTGAAAGACTCCAAGGATTGGCTGAGCAGACACAATAAAAGGTGAATTATTCTGTCATGCTTTAGTTGTGCCTCTTTTTACAAGTTACAAAACATACAAGTCTGGTTAATAACAACAACTTAGTGATAGTTTTAGATAAATGCTTTAAATAAAATTTTTTTTAACATTGTGCATTATTCATTGAGCCACCTCATGAACTCATGATGTTTTTTACCCTCTAAGATGTCAACAATTCTGACCCTAATGCAATATTCATGAGCAAATGTGGACTGTTGTAATAATTTAACATGAAAAATGGCCCAAAGCGTCTGGCTTTGATAATTGTACAGAACATTTATTTTCTAACCTCATCCGAGGCTCAGGTGGCGAGGCGAGACGTGGTTTCGGACCGAGCGTGGTGGGATGCGGGGAGGTCTGCCTCATCTGTTCGTGTTGACTCCGATGCATTGTGACAGCAAAAGAAATAACAACGTCCCCTAATGAGTTCATATCTGGAGCAAGACTGGGAGGTGTTTATTACTATGACATAAAATTAGGCTCCAAGCAAAATCCTTATATCTAGGTCTTTCACTTCAGCTGTAATTTGAATGGGAGCCAAAGGGAAAAGACCAAATAAATGTAATGTTACCGATATCGTGTTAAACAAAAAGGCTCACGGTAATTAAATACGGGCTGGAAAAGTGACCGACATTCAGTTTCATCTCAGTGCGATCCAGAGGGAGACATTGAGTCACAAAGCAAGACTGAAAGATTCAGTCAAAGAGAAATCCAGACCAACGCGCTTCAGCGTCGAGCGTTTCTGTCTAGAACAATCCTCACGAGAACAACTTTCTGCTGCCAATCTTACAGACTTTAAGTTAATTAAATATAATAGAAAGGTGGTGAAATAAATGTATAAATGCTTGGACCAACAGCATGGGAATGTTTTCAAGTGCTTGCACGGCTTGTGAAATACTCCAATCGTCCCCTAAATGTTGAGACAATTGGTAAATGAGACCAGGACGACTATTTCTGCTATCAACAAAGGAAATAAAAAAAGAAAGAACTTTACATTATTTATGAAGACACTCCAGCAAAGCCGCAGCGTCAGTTCAAAACATATTTGAGGTTTCAAATTACCAGCCAGCATGTTGTGGGCGTGCAAACCATTCCGGTTTTCTTCCGGAGAGTTGGAAACTATAACACAAACTGGAAATGGTAGTCAGAGAAGCATGCAGACTGAGCCTGTTGAAGACCATTTCAAAAGTCGCTCCGAAACCACAAGATAAAAATTCTCCAAAGAGGAAAGAGCTCACTGTCCCCACAAAAGAAACACACACAAACATTCTCAGAAAAACATGAAAAAAACCGTAATCTATTAAATATTTGTTATGGACTGTTGAAATTTCCTTATTCTGGTTATCTGAGGTTATTGAGGAAAGGTTTAAATGATGGAGAGAAATTTTCCTTGGGGATTGAAGGGAAAAAAACTCATTTAAAAATCAATACCTTTAGCACAAATGTTGAATATATCTTTCGAAACAAATGGCTTATATCTATGTGTGTGGCAAGGTTTGCTCAAATAGTCTCCAATTACTAATCACTGATTCACACAATTCCTCTAATGCTTATGGAAATATTTCAATTTCTGACCCTTTCATTCATGAATTGTGATTCTTTAGGTCAGGATTTTGTTTTCCAAAGTGTTTTTGATTTTCTTGAGTTATAAAAAAGGTGGAAAATCAGTTTGTAAAGAAAAATGTTTTTCTAGATTCTTTTTTTCGGTTGCAATTTTCTCCAAATACCGAGTTGTGATTTGGAAAATACATCAGTAGTATTGTTCTTCAGTGGTCACTTGATGTCACAATATATATATATATTTCTGTCAGAGTCCTCTACAGTAGAAGGAGGGACTGGGTCAGTCTGTCCGCCATATTGGACTTAACAAAAAACGATCTTGTACTTGCAGTGGACGGCCAGTAGTTGGCAGTGTATTGTATGATGCACTAGTGTGTTCACTTGGACGATAAAAATCCACAAGAAACAAGAAAATGTCTTGTACATGATTGTCCACTGCAGTGACCACTATGCATGAAAATGATCCCTAAATTCCAATGGGTAGTTTCTACTTCCTAGCAACATTTACACAATTAAAACTACTATTACTAGTCCAGGCAAACAACGACTCTGATAAGGTGAGTTTGTTTTCGTATAGACAGTGTGTCGGGTCATTACTGCTCCCTATTTCACACACACTGACCGCTGCCAGGTCATGTCAGCCTCACAGTGCTGAGCTGCAGCACTCCTGACTGCTCATCCTCCCCTTCACCGCAACTCCATTTTCTCTTCCAGAGCCATGAGGAGGCCTCAATGAATCAGCCTATTGAGCAAAACAGAACTGGGCACTGGCTTTGACACTGTCAGATTGTGTGTGTGTGTGTGTGTGTGTGTGTGTGTGTGTGTGTGTGTGTGTGTGTGTGTGTGTGTGTGTGTGTGTGTGTGTATGCGTGTGTGTGTCAGTGTTGCCCCACTTTCCCAGCCTCCTAAAATACAAAGCTGTCATTTGTTGCCTCTCTGCTCGGCAAGAGCTCCAAAGGCCAAGAGAGCTGAAAGTGAGTTCAAATGAGTGAGTTGAAATGGGCGTCTTTGCGCCCGCACTCCTAGAAGAACGGTGAAATACGCTGCGTTTTGCTCGTTTGTGCTCCAATCGGTGACTGCAGCCTTTTTAGAGTTCCTTGCTTTGAATGACTTCATGAAAGCACTGAAATTCAATATTCGCTTCTTAACATTCCTCAGCCACAAGAATCAGTGAGCAAACACTCACGTGTCCACAAACCAGAAGATCCAGAGTCACATCGGTAAGATCAGAGCCGTCGCTGGGTTTTTTTTCCTCCCATCCTAACACAACAGCAATCAGGATATGACAAATCATATCAGATGTGGCCTTAAAGCTCCAACCAAAACCAGCACATTAACAATTAGCACAGACACAAGCGCGCACAAACCAACAAAATCTGTTTCTCGTCAGCGAGGCACAAAGGAAAACTCCCACTCGGAGTGTAATTAAAACCGTTTGCATCTGAGAATCAGGAGTGTGTCAGTTCTTGGAAAAGACACTCAGACAATAAATAATCAGCTGACGGGGATCAGTGCAAGTCAGTCGAGGAGAGAGCGAGGAATAAGCAAGTTCAATTTAGTCCGTTTATCCTTGCCAAATAAATGTTGCTGTAATTAAGCTTTTCTCAGGAAATATGATTTAAATCTACCTGTCTGGTGAATTGTAGACAGATCTGGTTATTTTGCAGAGGGTTTTTTTTTGTTTGTTTTCTTGTACATTTAAAATGCTAGAAGTTTTCGTAGCTCAGAGTTACTTAATCCGCAATCAGTACACTTGTCTTCATCATGTGACCAGTCTCTCAGTGGTTGTCAGATCCTTGTTCTTTCATTCTTAATAGTTTTTTGGAGAGTTTGTTTTGTTACTTTCGTTTGTCTGCATCCTTTCTCTGTCAGAGGAGGCTGCAGCAGTCAATACAGTCTCTCTTCCAGTGACCCGGTGGTTACTGGAAGTAAACTGTACAAAAATAATTCCTTGTGAAACACAATATTTAAAAATCTCACAGCGAATATTTACATAGATTTGAAATATTTCTTTACGACAGATGAGTAAATATGAGTATCAATTGAATTACTTTGGGGCATGAGTTCATTTTAGCAGATTACTTGATTTCATTTCTACATTAAATGCCTACAAATACAACTGCCATACATTTTCAAACATTTCAACTTTAATAAGTAAATCTGGTTTTCATTTTTCAACATATCAATTACAGTAATGCAAAAATATCAATATTTACCAACAGATTTTGTCTAAAGCATAAAAACCTCTGTGAAAAATACACGAGATAAACACTGTAGCTTCACTAAACAACGGCAATAAAAACCAAAAATGAAAAAGAATAGCTGATTTGTCCTGTAGTGATGTTACTGTACATCATAACAGAGGACAACAGGAGACATCTGACAAAATAAGACAAAGAAGCGTAAACACTTAGTTTAGAGGAAGATGGCTTCCAACATTTATAAATTGGAACAAATCACAAACTCAGAATGAGTGTTCTCAATATTAATAAGAAAAACTGCTTCATTTGTAACAAATATTAATAATAATATTAATATTATTTAGATTCCATGCTACTACTGACTATCTGGACTTTAGACAAATATTTACACACAAGATATGAGCATCAGTGGTGATCTGATGTTCCACTGAGTCGAGAACTCAGCAAAACGTACGAGAAATTAAAAATGGAGGAATGGCTATGCGAGGCTGAAGAGAAGAAAAGTGAAAATAAAAAAAGGGGGGGGAAAAAAAAAACAGCAGACAGAAAAAGACAGACGGAAAGTCTGAGACTCATTTGTATAAACGGTTTACGAGTAAAGTTACTACCCGTCTCAGTTTTCTTTGTGTACGCAGCTTTTTCCTCAACCTTTATATTAACAGTGTGGCATCCGCTGGCTTCTTTAAAGGATGCGACGTCCTTCCCTCTCTTTCACTTTCATGTTCTCACAAACTCGAGTCACACCAGACCAGTTTACGAGAATGACCCAGCAAAGAAGAGAAAAAAAAGGGCATTCTGAAGAAATTGGGGGTTCGTCTCATGAATCACTGCAGAGCCAGTTAAATAAAAACAGACAGGAATTAAGTACAATTAACTGGTGAGTTTATTGGAGCTGAAGAGCGAAGTTCAGGGTTTAATTATGCTATTTCAGGAACAACAAGAAAGCATAAACAAAGACTTGACGACGTTGAAAAAGCCCAACCGGGAACATGTCACAAGTCAAAACTATGGAAGAGGATAAGGGCCACTGGGAAAAAAAGAACAACAACAACAACAAAAACAGATCTCTGACTTTAATCTCAGATTCTGAGATTAAAGTCAGAATTCTTTTTTTTTTTTCTTTTTCGGTGGCCCTAATCCCCTTCCGTACAAAACCGATTCAGTTCTTCATTGCATCTAAATTTTTGCCATCAGCCCAGGAGAAACTGAACATAGAAATCACATTGAAACTCATTAAGGGATTACATGGACAGCTGCTAATCCCCTTTCTATTGTGGAGTAATTTATAAATTGGAGCATTAGGAGCTTAGCTGTGGTTGTCATTTAATATGGTTCGAAATCACAAAGATGGCAGCTTCAGTGGGAAGCATGGGGCAAGGTGAAAAGACTGAAGAGCTAATTCACTACAGCAGGGGCAAATGTTAATATAAGATGTTTTAGCATTAGCCAGCTTGTTATGATACCACATGAATGAAACCCACTGGGTTAATTCACAAAAGAGGCTTGAATAATAATTTTAGCAACACAGATAACTGCGGCAGGAGACCTGCCGCAGACGGAAACTTGCTGCGTTGGAAGCAGCAAGCACAGCTGCGAGAGCAGTCATTAAAAAGTTATGACAGCTAAGCGCTAACTTTATAAAGCAGAGACGCCTTTCTTCCACACGTAATTAGCTGGAACAGCGTTTAAAAGTGCTGCCAGTCGAATGATCCGCAAGTCATATCGAAACAGAGCGAAATGACAAATGGCACTAGCCTAGCGCTTCAGCGAGCCCCTCCACATCGTTGGCAGGAGCAAGATGGAAATTTGCTAAGGAAACCAAACCCAGTTGAGGAGAGATGGCTGTCTGATGGGAACCTCATGGCAAATAAAATATTAATAATAATAAAAGATTCAACTTACCTGTTTCACCCTTACACTAAAATATAAGTTTAGAAATGACCAGCTCATATCTTGGAAGTCAAACATGGGATTTACATTCTGTTAAATCCGGTGAAGTTGTACACGCTTGCTGTTTGATTAGACAGATAATGTCTGTAGTATGTTTTTCTTCACAAAATAATAGTCATCAATACCATTATGAGCCAAACAAAGGCGCACGTTGGACACTCAGACAGGAAAGCACTTACACTTGTATGTGCTTGCATGTGTAAGTGCAAGCAAACTAAATGACGAAGCCTGAAGAAAACGCAAAAACTCAGATGATTACAGACAAAGGAGGAGATTCAATTCAACCATCAAAAGGAGCAACAAAGTTGATTTTATCAGCTGACAGGTGGGCAAGCGGTGTTTTAATATCTGGGCTGAAAATAACAAGAAGGTGAACCTCAGGACACCAAAGCAGCTCTGTTGTTGTGATTTTATGTATTATTTTCCTTTCAAAACTTACAAGCAAAGTGGTTCAGGGAAGAAATGATTGTGTTTCCCTCACATGCAGACGCGTGCGCGCACACAGGTGAGTGTTACACTGACGTGTAATCACAGATTTGCTTCGTTAGTCACATGTGAAGCTGCTCGGTTTCCGAGCTCCATCCCCGTCTTGTTGTTTCAGGCTTTGACAGAGATTGATCCACATTCCACTGCCACAGGAGACATAGGGATGCAATCATAATAATATTGTAGAACAAAGCAGATCACAAGGGGAACGAATCAGGAGAGATCATTGGATTGGAGCAGGGAACAGAGCGGGACAATGAAGGAGCGACTGCAGTAGATGAGTTTGAGTCTATTTTCAGGAGAGCAGAGAGCAATGGACACTGATTCATACATTTTTAGTTATTCATAAAATGTATGAATAACTAAGGAGCCTACAGTATAATTATTGTACCGTTTTCACATCTAAATGAAATATTTGCCAAATAAAGTCTATCATGGATCCCTTTAAGCGCAAACCACTGTCGTTTGTTCAAGGTTTTCCAAAACGAGCCCAAAACTTCCCTCCTGGTAGCTGCTGTGTCCTTGGCAGAAAACCACAGAGAAGGAAAGATGGGAAACTGAGGGAAGAAAGGCCTCATGGAGCACTTTGCATAAACATTCCCCTTTTTTACTTTATTTCCAACCTCATGTACTTGCTATGTGTGAAGAAATACTCTAACCAGAGCATCGCTGTCGCTTTAATCCACAGGTGTGGAAGTTCAGTAGCTGGAATGAGACCCATGAAATTCTTACAAGGATTGCTCTTAATCCCGTCTTGTAAGATACAAAAAAGAAGAAAAGAAAAGTTTTTTTTACTTCATGTGTTTCAGTCTTCAAGGACTTTTGCAACCAGTAAAACCACAGTAGGTATCTAAAGGTTAAGAAATCTGAAACAGTCGTTCATCCACCGCAAGTTTTCTGAGACCGGAAATGGAGAGGAACAAAAACACGAGAAAACATCTTCAGTGGTCTTGAAATCTCAGCATAGTGTGTAATTTAACAAAGTGTAAGTAAAGACCAGAGGCACAACTAACAAGCTCTATGAGATGACCTGGACTTCACTCATATCTGTGTAAAGGTATTCATACCTCATGAACATTTCTGCATGTTATCACACTGCAGTCACAAACTGTGATGCAAGTTACACAGATTTTATGGTACAGAAAAACAAAACAAACAAAAAAACACACAAAGCGGCACAGGATTGGGAAGTGTAAGGCTTTTAATATTCTGATTAGAAAATAAACATTGTTCATCTGCAATGAGCCCAGGCTTTTTTTAGAAATACCTTCCACTGGGATCATAGCTGCGAGTGTGTTGGGCAACATCTCTGGCCTTTTTGCAAATCTATAAACTAAATTTTTACCTCTTCGTTGCAAAAGTCTGGCCACAGATTCTGGACTGAAGAATATTGTCAAATATCTCAAAGTTTATAACCCAACCCTGGTTTTACTTTCTCCACAACCTTCTCCCTGGTGTGTCTGCTGTGTTTTTTTTATTTTTATTATTTTGCTTTCCTGATGCTGTTTGTTAAGCAATGTTCTCAACTACATCTGAGGCCCAAAGCAGCTGGATAATATTGAGATTCAATTACGTCCAGGTGGACTCAGCTTTCAAATAAATGGGGCCTCTGTAGGCAATTGGCTGCACTTGATTTCAGTTATCAGAAGCCGAAGTCAAATGCATGTCACACTTTTAGAAATTTATTTATAAGAGATTTTCAGCACACAGTTATTTGCCACTTTGGTGTTTGGTTTATTGCATAAACTACCAATGAAATACATTAAATTCTGCTGATATAATGCAAGAAGTTCAATGGACGTAAATGCTTCAGCAGACGTTTAGATTCAGAAGAGCTTCACCTCAGTTACAGGGTTCAATGATTGTATTCGTGACAGATCTGGAAAAAGATTAACGATTCCATTAAATTCTCCAGTTTCCTTTGATGCTTTAACCGGTTTTTTTTTTTTTTTTTAAGAATTTTGACAGAAGTGGATTAACTGAACAGCAAAGCTTCTTCGGTGAGCAACTGTTGCATCTTAGGTGCACAAAAAAGCATTTATATAGATCCTTCCTCCTTGCAGCTGTTCGACTTCATAGACATCACTAAAATAAGTGTTTAGATCAAAGCTGTTATTAGATGTTTTTCCTCAATCCACCAACCCTGCTGCTGTTTTTCTTTTCACATCCTTGTTTTTTTTTAAATATTTTTTTAACACAAATATTGATGCATATTTTGTACTTTTTTTTTTTAAAATCAGATTGCATTATATTTGATAAATAAAAAGTTTTTTTTCTGATGTTGTAAAGTACAGTCTGTCATTTTTCCCTTTTGGAAATGTTGTTTTTTTGTGTAATATCCACATGCTTGGACTCGTCTGTCACTTTGCTGCTGGTGCACCTGAATTTCTCCACTGAGGTGCAAAAGGTCGATTATTTTCTGTTCCGTTCCACTGTAGTTTACGCTCCGCGCCGACAGAACGGTCACACCGCAGGAAGCCCAGAGGAATCGGTTTTCCCTCAGTGATCGTCTGTGTCATCCACAAAAACACCAACTGTGTCAACACCGAGCTGCGCAGCTCGCCATGGGAGAGCAAGAGTTGACTGATGACATGTGAGCTGTGTTTTTGTTGAGGTCACTGAGCCTCACTTCCATGAAGATGAAGATGATGATGATGATAACTCTTCAGCGGGGAGTTTTGGGACCGGTCCCAAATAACACTTCAAAAATATTTGGAACAATTTCAGGAGGGTGAAAATAGGAGGCCTATGTTTGCGGCACATTTCAAGTTGGTGGTGATTATTGACGACTGGTGAACGAAGTCATTATTGGTCGATTTTCCTACTAAAATGATGAGATGTTTTTATCACATCACTCTCTTCTCCTAGACTAGAAAAGTAGTACAAGTTCTGCGTGGAATAATGTGAATTTGAAATGTTACTGAATAATTACCTGAGTTAAAAAAAAATTAAAATAATAATAACAAAAAGAAATATGTTTGCACTACATGTCCACTTAGAGCTGCAGGGGTTGAAGAGCATCTGACTGAAAATAATCGTAATATCAAGACGACATTTCTATCTTAAAATATGTATTTTTATTGTTCTGATACAAAACCCTTGTTTCCATGAGGTGTTAACAGAAATGAAAGCTTGAAAACCTTCTGTGTGTAATTAATCTGTAAGCGTTTCAGTTAATGAACTGAGTTACTAATATGAACGTTTCGATAAAATCAAATTCGTTGAATACGACTGCATTAGCAAAGCCCTGGAGCTGTCAGACAGATCATGTCGTACCGGAGGGGAGACGCAGGGAGACGAGAGAAACCAGCACAGTTACATAACGAGTGTTTCTGCTGACCGCTGCCGTGGCCTTGGTGATCTGGCAGACGTGACTGTCCAGCAGCGCAGCACGACCCTCTTTAGCCCCGTTACATAAGGCCCAGACACGTTCTGAGAACTTCCATTTTATTAACTCATTATTGGTTCAGTGTCATCACTCCATATGGATCAATAGCAGGTCAGACTTACAATAAAGGAATATAAATTGGTACCATTAAATCACACAGATGAGACATTTTGTGATGTTTTATCACGCAACTCCTCATTGATCTCCTTAAGATGCTGTCGTTCTCTGATAATAATCTTTTTTGTGTGTTTTTGTCTTTTTAAATCAGAGTCTGGTTTGTGGTTTTTTAAAAGATGCAGTGATCACTTGTGGGAAAAATAGAGCGTCTAAATTTTAAGAAATGAAGGGGAGGCTTAGAAAAACGCTGACCATGACACACGAGCAGAGTCACAGGGAAACAACGGGTTGGCAACAGAAGAACTTTGGTCCAGAAGCAGAAGGGAGAAAAACAAATGGATCCAAATGGAAGAAATACAAAATTACAAGTAATACACCAAGTACAAAAGGATGAACTTATTGTGAAAGACTAAACTAGTGAAACTAAACATGGCAAAACCTGTTGAGCAATAATGTATGTAGAAACTGAGCGGAATATGGCGAGATGGAAGAAAGGTAAATAAGCAAATGAACAAAACAGAAACACAAATGAAACGCAATATTTTACAGAAGAGAGCTGAGTGATTTGAAAAGACACAAAAGGCTGTAAAACGGCAGAATTTGACTGTTAAAAAGCTATAAATAAAATAAACGTAATAAGTGTTACACTTTTATATTATACAGAACATCCAGTCGTCTATACCCGCTTATTGTCGGGGAGACTGGTGCCTCTCGCCAGCAGCCACTGGGCGAAAGAGAGGACACCCTGGAAAGGTCGCCGTCCATCACAGGGTAATAAAGACACACAGGACAAACGACCACACACACACACACTCTTAGTAACCAATTAACTCAACAGTCTAATGTTTTGGAAAGTGGCAGGAATCGAGAAAAGAAACCACACATGCAAACGCCAACGGAGAGGAAACCCAGGCTGCGAACTGCTGCAACAAAACAGAGCTGACCACTGTTCCTCTGCCTGAACAGTGCACCTGAATGCTTATTCACACAGCATTTTATTTAAAAATTTAAAAATAACTCTGAATGATCATAGTTCAGCTGTTTTGCAGAGACTGATTCCCCCCCGAGAAACAATCACAGGTGAATCAGTGACATTAAAGGTTGCGAGTGTTTGTGCAACCACTCACCTACAACCCAAAGGAGCTGCGATGGCTGAAGAGCTGCCAGCAGAACATCACAGCTCATTGCAGCATTTGTTTCAGAATCTAATTCAACTCAAAACTGTTCTTATTAAAAAGGACTCTCATTATCTATTAGCCGAGTCTATTGAAGAGGCACAACATGTACATTGGCAACTCAAAAGTGATAAAGGCAACAATCAGCCAGTGTTCTTTATGTGATTAAAGTAGCATAATATATATATTTAAAAAATCTCTAAAAAAAACCAATACCTTTATTTTCGCTTCATTTATGGCACCACAACATTGTTCTCTTACTATTTTTTAAAGGTGGTTAGGCTACATTATTTTTTTATAGATGGAAACATTTAGCAGCACACTCTCAGAAATGAATTGCAAATTCGCGATCAGTTTATTGCTAGAATCAGCCGTTAAGACTTGACGTTCTTTTGAATTCAGTAACGCGACACACACTGTGATCGAGGCACACGCAGAAAACGCTGAAATAGTTCAAATATAATTAATGAATCCTCCGTCTGAGAGTGAACGATCAGGAAGCAAACACTCCCGAGTCTCTGGCATTAAACAGATCTGTTTGGATTGAAACGTAATCCGAAGAAGAATAAGCACAAATACTCGAAAGCAGACCTGCGAGCAACTAAACCCTCCCCATCCTAGACCAACAATATAATTATCCAAATTATGAACAAATGGGTTCAAAAACTCAGAGACCTTCAAGGTTTCCAAGTTTCAGACTTAATGGAGCCAAGAGTCATTTTATCATCAGACAATAGCATGAATTTAATCTCGTGGATGATATTAAAACATGTTGTTTCTCATCTAAGTGAAATCTGTCTCATGAAGCACCATTCAGTTGGTGTCGGTGTGTGAGTTCAAAAGGTTTAGATGTTAGTTTCAACCAAAGGCTCATGAGGGGGGCTGGCGCCGAGAAGCCATTGGCCGTGATGCACCCTGAAACCGTCCACCGTCGTTTGTCCATCGCAGGACATTAGCTACTCACACATGAGGACAATTTAGAGAGACCAACTAACTTAACAACAATGCAAGTTGTTCAGTTTGTTGTTTTTGGACTGTGGGAGAAAGCCAAAGTACCCGGAGAAAACCAACGCAAGAACAGGGAGAACACGCAAACTCAAACCCAAGGCAACAGTGATGCTCACTGCGTCTCTGTGAGGCCCTGGAAATAAATAACACACGTAGAAGACAAAAAACGCAACATATTTGTGCATTTTGTTTGCAGCTATATACTTTCAGAAGGTAACAGAAAAGCTGAACAAGGTGTAGAAAAGTGGTGTTCATTCTTTAATTTTATCCTGCTATTACGGATTGTTTAGTAATTATTTAATCCTTACTTTATTTGTGTAGCAAAAACTAAAATACACTTTTCATTAGCCAGGATTTGCTTATTGTACTGCAGTCAGATGTGTTGCTAAACCCCTCGATGCCCCAAACAGCCTTGCTGAAGAAAGGGCTCAATAGGTCTGCAAAACTACAGATCGATCCATTATAGAAATCTTTCATATGTTAAAAACTTTAACCCCATGCTTCAACAACAAGCCTATTTCTTCTACTTTCCACTCTCTGTTAAGTCCCAAAGCCATGAAGCAGATTTTCCAGGGTATAGCATAAGAATTTGGCCAGGACTCAAAACATCAACTCTCGGCCACTGTAGCAAAGCCTTCCTGATCCCAAGATGGATGACATCACTTAAAGCTGAAAACAACCATCAGAGAAATACTATAGCAATACAGCAGTCCATGCAGAAACACAGTAAGCAGGATGTTGAACAGCCTCATGTTTGTGCTTTTTTATTTTCCCCCCCTCCAACCCAAAATGTATCTTTGACCATCCTGAGAAGAGAGAAGACAAAAGTTGGGTCGCATCCCGTGATTTCCTCTGCTGAGGTAAAGGAAATTCTGCCTTCACATACTTCCCATCCAGGGACACCAGTCCAAGACATGTGACACATCATCAAGCACATCTGATAGGGTATCTCTCCATGGCTCCAACCAGACACATCCTCAGTGGAAACAGAGTGCGTGTGTGTGTGTGTGTGTGTGTGTGTGTGTGCGTGTGCGTGTGTGTGTGTGCAGAACCCTCAGGACAGTGACCTTTTCATGCAAGTAGTATATTTGTTGGGTGACTTCTTGCCTCAATGAAAGAAGAAAAAACAAGATTTCAACTTCAAGTTGATGGACATAAAACTCTGTCAAACAATCTATTAACAATCTATGATGGCTGCCACAAAAAAAATCGCAAACTTTAAGTCTGATATCTACCTGGAAGATTGATGCAATTATGTATGCCTTGTAAAAGTCTAAGACATTCTTGAGCAACTTTTATCTCCTGATCGACGTTTGAAATTGTCGCCTTACTAAAATAATGGCCAAAAAGAAATTCAAGTAATTTTTGCCAACAGTCCACGATTTTAGAAAAGCGATTGAATATTGCTGTAACCCCAAACTAAAGCTAGTGAAGCTGAACTGAAATCAACTGAAATCAATACATTAACCAACAAACTCCACTTTTGTTTTCAGCCAAAAACAGTTATAGGGTGGATCTGTCTTTCACAAATCCACAGTGTTGCGATCTGAATGCACAGGATGTAATGCAATGTTGCTCCTTGAGTAACTGAAACTTGTAACACTTCGGGAACACTGGGTGTGACAGCTTGAAAGGTGCTTCAGCTTGTTTATTTCTGCTCAGGCTCACCAGGTTCCCACTCGCAATGAAAACGTAACGATGGTGGCGGATAGAGCAGAGGAGCCGTGGCAGATGGTGCTGCTGTATGTGCGCTCAGTGCACTGTAACTACATATCGTGTAAAATGCAGACAATAATATATGCAATACTGCTGCTTCGGTTTCTAATGACAAAATAACAACCTACTGCAGAACCAGAACCAGCTCATTGGAAACAGTGTGTAAAATTTGAAACAACCACTTGGGCCCAATCAAATGTTAGCGGTCCAATTAAACGGAGACGTAAACGTACTTCACATGCACACGTTAAGGAAAACACACACCGCAGGCGTATGTAGAGATTGTTTCGCAGTGCGAAGGTTAGGAGGAAGGGGGATTTTGAACCAAATGCAACATGCGTCACTAATGAAAAACAAAGCCAGCAGAGAAAAAGAAGTACAAGAAGATGGCACATATATGCCGTTAGTGCAGCATGAACATTGATCTCAGCATAAAACTGGTACATAACTGCAAGATTTACGTGTGACCAAACTGTGGCGTTTGGTCACAGTTTTCAATATAACAAGACATTGCAGCAGGAAACGAGAGAAAAGCTGATGGCATTGCAGACTGTGAGCAAGTACGTTTCATCTGTTGTAAATAAAGGCTCTCTTCAGCTACTCAGTATTAAAACCGTTCCACAGCCAGTGGTTATTTGGTACCAGCCATGTCCTCCATCGCTGCGTTGTGTTGCGTTAGTCCTGGCCACAGATTACGTTGCGCTACTTTTTGGACTCTGGTTCTGTCCTAAAGCAACACTTCCACCCAATAGAGCGGCTAGCTTAATTGTAATAAAATAAAATAAAAACATCCAAACTGTGACCCGAGTCGAGCCATGCTTTAGAGGTGCAAGTGGAAAAGGGTCGTACTGCTCAATACAGTAGTATTATGTGGAAGATAATCTGTTGCGATTTCAACACTATTATGTCTCTGCCATTGCATTTTAATGCTGTGCAAAAAAAACAAAGCAAAAACAAAAGACGCTTTCAGGTTAATAATTGTCTTTCTACCAATCTTATACCACATCATCTGTAATGACAGGTCAAACGTTAGAAGTGGTGACATGGAGAGAGGGCTGGCTTTGTTTTCAGATAAATTCAGCAAATCATGCTGTGGCCACTTGGTGGAAATTTCTGCTCAGAGAGAGTGGAGATTAGGGATGGGCAGTGTGAACTCAGGAACTTTCTGCATACACGTTTACAAATGAGGTGCTTACTAATGAGGTCAACAGGTAGAAGAAGATTCGAGAAAGGAAGATGCTTTTTACAGAAGTGCGCAAACTGTTCATTCAGATAGATCACAAAAGGGAGGGAGATGACTGCAGATAAAAGGAATCTGAACATAAAACACCAGAGATGTTCAGTTCTGTGCTTCAAACAAGTGCAGCTTCATCTGTGCTGGAACAAGATGGATTTTGCAAAATGCACGTAGCTTTTTGAAAGCCTCTCATAAGGATATGTTAACTCTGCTGAGAAAACACAGTTAAGAGCACACCAGAGCCGTGTTATTTTCTGTGAAACAACCAAGGCACGGAACCCAAGTAATCCTTTTCTAACCTACTTTATTCAGGAGCAGGACATCAGCATAAATCCCACTACATTCCAGCTCCCATAACTACTCTTCTTCTTCTGTACTGCTTTAATACTTCATCTCCCTTGGCTGAATTTTAGAGCCGTTTTCTGGGGAGAAAACAGTCTGAAATGGAAAGTTTAATGTGAAAGACATACAAACAAAATCTTGTCAAGGCAAAGGCAAATAATACATTGCTTGATTATTCATTTCTCACAAGATTGGTTTAAGAGAAGAAACAGATACTAAGATTGGGGTTTGAAGTGTTTTAGGTCACTTTAAACCCTTCACTATTACAGTAAAACAGTGAACTTTTTGCCATAATATACCCATTTTATTTATTATTAGGGAATAAAACTGTAGACTCGCAAAAATGGTTAGCTGGAAAGTCCATAACCTGAATTAGCACTAAGTGCTAATACTAAAATAGTTCAAAAAACATAACAGGGAATAAAGAAACTGAAAGGACTGGAAAATGTGACCCAACCGTAACACATACATATCTACATAGCAAAGGGAGAGACAAAATTCAACGTTTCAGCACTCCAAAACACTGCACATCAAGGGCTAAAACAAAAGGACTTTGCATGTTTACAGACATATTTCACCACATAACAAACACCAATACAAATGAGTGGAAAGTGGCGTCTGAAAACCAGCAGAGCGTCGACGGCGCAATGATGATTCAGGATGAAATCACAACGTTCATCACGGCCCAAATGCCAGCACAGATTTGAAAGATGACATTCAAATTCACATCCTGTCCAGTCGCAAATGCAAATCCGGCTCACTGAATTGATGAGACCTTTGACTGAGTCACTCAGCACAACAGATAAATGCCAAAACATGAAGGCTCAGCAGAGCTGACCCAGCACCTCGTCTTGGTGGCGAGTTCAATGGTCTTTTTGAGAAACAAGCTAATGTAACTACAGAAGACATTAAAAAGTAGATAGCTGTACTGACATCAGGATTTAGCAGCTAGCTGAGCTCAGCGATGCCAGCTGGGATTTGTTACAGGGCGAGTGATTTAACAATAGCTTGGGGTGTGTGCTTGTGTGTGTGTGTGTGTGTGTGTGTGTGTGTGTGTGTGTGTGTGTGTGTGTGTGTGTGTGCGCGCACAAGCCGGAACAGATACATGGGTGTGCCCGCCAGATGATGTGGTAAATGTAGGTGTTTGCTCACAGAGGCAGCAGAGAGTGCTTCCTGGACACACGAGAGGTGAAAAAGACTTCATAAACAAGCACACAGAGATTCTCATTTCCTCTTTTACAAGCATGTCATGACAATGTTTCCAGAACCGATGGTAAAAACTTTCTGTGTGGGACACCAGGTGGCTCATTGGTAGAGCAAGTGCACCGTAAGCAGAGAGGCCTTGTCGCAGGGAGCAGAGAATGACACGCGGTAAACGGCCTGGGTTTGATTCCCACACCCAGGTCATTTACTACACGGCCTCTGTTTATTCCCACACAGCGAGGGGATCAACACCCACTACACAGGCATCCATCAAAATCTCCCCACAGGTTCAGAAATACATACAAACACATTTTGGCTCGCGTGGACACGCCTTCAAGAACACGCTCTCAACTAATGAGTCTCCCGTTTCGTAGACTTGACATGCAAGTAATTACGCTCTGCCAGTAAATACGTGAGATGAATAGATTTAGTGACCTGGAAGTTTTCATCTTATATGCATATTAATCCAGGCTCTCGGGGAACAGTAACAGGGATGGACGTTAACCAACGCGACTGGCAAGCAGCCCAGACCAAACCACACACAGAGTCAGTGTCATTCTCTGCACATCCAGGGTATTTTTCATACTAATTCAGCTGATTAAAGACTCAAGCTTGTTACGGATCTAACCTTCCGAAGAATTATTAGATGGTTATATAATCCCAGAGCTTTTAGAAAAAAATAATAGAGTATTGGAGTTAGGATAAGAAAAAAAACTCCTGACTTTCAACTCATAAAAGCTCTAGTTAATAAAGCATGCCGTCTTGATAATAACTGTAATTATGAATAAGATGCGATCAATCACTCCAGAAGATGAAGAAAACTGCAGCCTGGTCTAGTCAACGTTCCCAAGTCAGCTTTCATGATGAGAAACTGAGTCACAGAGACGTTTTAATAAGAGGACAACAGGAGAAGGGTTGGGAGATGAAAAGAGCCGCTGTTTGTCCGAAAAGCTCCTTTGGCCAAAAATCCGTCGCCTCTCAACCTAGCGTAGTCGGAGGTTGACCCCGTTACCGTGGCTACCGCACTGTAATATCTATGCGAAACTGTCTAAGCTGCATGGGAAGATCTACTGCTGTGTAGCCTTCGGCTACGCAGACAAAGGCCTGTGTGAATTCATGCTGAATGTGAAGACAACCAAATGTTTACATTTGAACTTATGCACATACTAGAGATCCGATGTTCTCCAGACGGCTCAAGTAATTCCTTTATCAAATGATCTAAAGGTTCTCGACATTGGAAAATATTCGGTTTCAATTCAGTTCAGTTAAACACCAGCAACTCACAACTACATTGCTATTGAATTATTGAAATGTTATTGTTGAATTCTGCAACGACAAACACATTTTTTTCCCCTTCGTCTCAAAATGTCCACCACTCTTAACGTACGGTTTTCTTCTTGAGAGATTCTTCTGCTTTTATCTGCGTTTTGCTGACTTTTAATGGGTTGTAGCTGAAAATTGCACCGCCCCAAATCAGCATGTCTGAGTCGCCCTGCTCTCTCCTTCATCCATCCAATGAGCAAGACCTCGTCTCTTCTTCCCATGGAGGATCATCCTATGGGTTTTTCCTTGTTTACAAGAAAGGCTAATTTGGCTGTTGAGAAATATTTTCCGTCTCAAAAACACAGAAGGTAATGGCATGGAGATCTGAGGAGGCCCATCCACCACAGATTGAGGTAGCACTGATTTAATGCTAGTATACTGTATTATATTAGATGTCAGGATATTTGTAAGACTTCCAAAGGAACCAAAGTGTCAAATCTAGAAGGTAAAGACTGAGTCGTATTCAGATACGGAGCATCCCCCCCTCCGCCGCCACGTTTGTCGTCTGGTCTCTCTGGTTGTAAAGGGAATTTAACACAAGCTGTGCAGCATATGAGAAAATATGCATAGAGAGCTGAGAATATTGAGAAAGGCAAGATTACACAACTCCACTAGTTTTGTGAAGTCATGTCCTCAAACAAAGAAAGCAGAGTCCAAGGCTTCATCAAATTGCAGTTGTGCAGGGAGAAAGGAGCCACATGTTTTTGATAAGTCCTCTAACAGAGCAGGGTGAGGTAATGATGAAGTCATCTCTGTCCTCTGGACAGGTTCAAATCGTCGACACTGGGCGTAAGTTAAATACTTTCAGGCTTGTCTGTGGAATTTTGCATAATGGAAACTGGTCTAAAAAAAAAAAAAAAAAGTGGACGGGTCATCAAAATGAGCTCCTTTACATTCCAGCTGATTGGATAAATCATCTGTTGCGTTGCGTTTCTGTGCATAAGTTAGCTTCAACCAATCAGGTCAGTTGACTGATGCTGACAGACAATATGGGTGTAGCGATAGTTTTCCAAACGGAAACATTCTTGCATTGTCAAAAGGGTTTTACATGAGTTACATGCAGGATTTTCCAAATTGCATTTCTTTTTCTATAAGCCTCACTTTGCTTTTTGACAACCATTGGATATTGATTTATGTCATTTAAGCATGGATTTGTATGAGAATCTGAAATACAAAGATTGTCTTCATAATGAAGACTATTTAACTAAAATTTGTTTGGGATATGACCTTGTTGGATGATGAAGGTTTAATGAAAACAATGTTGAAGAACAAAAAAAACAAAAGAAACTCACATGTAGCCACAGGGAACATGGGGAACCAGAGTCAAACAGAAACAGGAATCCAGAACAAAAAGCCAGCATGATTAAAAATGGAGACGCAGTAACGGGTTTAATAGGAGGAACAACGAGGAGGAAAGAGAGAGAGGTGATTAAATACTGGGAGTCTGACTGCTGGAACAATAGAGTAATGGAGTAATTGACCACCAGGTTACAGGTGTGAGGGGAGAGAGAGAAAATGGCAAATTAATCAAACATTAAAGACTTAACATAATTAAACCAGAGTAACAAAAAATAACTGGACACAAGAAATAAACTAACTAGAATCACCAAGAGAGGACTGAAATAAAGTAAGCACAGAAAATAAGAAATAAGGCGCAAACTCCAAAACAAGTCAAGATCCTGATACTTGTTTGGGGCAGAAAAAATAATTAAATGCTGTTTGTTCTTTTTTGAAAGAACAGCTGCTCTTTCACGTTCAGTTTTAGTATAATATTGCGTTGTTTTATTGGTAAAGGAGGATGTGCAATACCAAAGATAAAGGGAGCCAAATGCAGAAACTCAGGAGTGTTATTATTTTTAATAATCAAACTAAAACAAATTAGAAAATGGAGAAAAGGCGAGTAGGGTGAGCAGAGAATGTGATGATTTAAGGTCAGACTAAAGAACAAAAACATAAATATACTGAGAGGAATGAAAAGTGGAAACAGGTGGTTCTGAAGACTAAGGACACATTGAGGCAAAGACAATTACAACTGAATAACAAAATTCAGAATACCCAGTGAGCTATAAGTATAACAAACAAAGATCAATTTAAAGGACAAAAAAAACTGATGCAATCATGACGAAAACCCAACACAAAGCTGTTTTTCTCTTTTCCACATGGAAAGCAACTCTGTAAATGTGCCAGAACATGATTAATAGTATGAAGCCACTAACGCCTCCAGAGTATCAGACAAGGCCAGAGTTCGCAGGGATGTTAAAAAGTTGAGATATTCAAAAACGCAGCACGGAAAAAAAAAAAACTTCTCGCTGTCTTTGTCACTAGTTTGGCCGCGGCACCTAGCTTTTGTTTCACTCTTCATCCGCCAGCTAAAAATAAATCTTTTTAGTTCCTGCAGCTTTGTGCAGCAATTCCCTCTGATTGCACTGACACGGCCTTCGCTCCCCACATCTTGATTTGTTTTGCAGATCCCCAGTGGACAACAAGCACGGCCTGTGAGCTCCTATTGAGACGGGGCGTTTCAAAGGTTTATTTTGATTTGTCGGTGAAATCTCCACACCTACCCTTCGCTTCAAGCTGCACGGCGAGATATCAGGTAAAGTACAGCAGGATTCTTTTACCGCAGTAGTTTTAATATATTTCAAAATGATCTGATTGCTATAACTGTAAATACAGCCCTAAATAAACCTCACATTTAGATTACTTAGAAAAATATTTTTTAACTTGTATTTCCTTTTACTTTTATTGATTGAAACTGAAGTTGCTAATAACCCGATCGCACTCTAGTATTGGATATTAGGCTGAGGTCACAGATCTAGACATCATAGAACTGTGTTGTTCATGTAGAAAAAAAAAAGGAAAGCCACATATTAAAATATACATAATAATATCATAAATTGCAAGTAATCACACGTTTCATGCGCTGAAGATGTGATTTTTCTAATATTCAAGTCAAGATGAATTGCCAAAATTGACTAATATGGACTAAACACTCGAGGTTTAATTTAACAAATGAACATTTAACAACTGTCTTCTAATGTTTAAACCTCAAGTCAGTAGTCAAAAAGCTGTTAGGAAGTGTTTTAAACTATTGTAAGATAAAAGTTTTGCCACAGAATACTTTTGAACTCATGCAAAACCTTCAGAAACGCTCACAGTCAGGGTGTGTCAGTGAGATCATCATGAGAATGGAAAAGATTGATATTGTGATTGCGACAGCATCACCACTTTTTGATTTCTCTAACATTGGAGAGCCTTAAATCAGTTTCACTCTTCATTAATACTCATTTTAAAGTAGATCTCAAGTCACAAAACACAATTAAGATTCCCAGCCAGATGATCTCGATCTCTAATATTGTGATTATAACTGTATTGACCTGGGATGTCACTGGATTTGAGTCGAAACCTGATCGATTAGAGCCCAAAACAAGTTGGACTTCATGTAACAAAATGTATCTGTGAATTGTTTACATTTTTCTACAAATGGTTTTCTACAAATAAACTGACTCAAGGTTGATAAAAGTGACTGTAAACACACTCAGCACTTGTGTTCAGGTTAGTAATATGGTCTTTAAAGAAACATTTCGGTACAGACTCCATTCAAACAAGGTGATGCACATCCAAAATGGCAAAATGCAAGGTCATGTGACATCATATCATAAAACTAATGATTACCTGGAGGCGCACACCAGCAGCAGAGATGAAGACAGAAGCTCTCTCTTCCTCTGTCTCTCTCTCTTCTTGTTTATAGTTTGAACCTGGTGCTTTCGCGTCTCCTTCCTGTCACTGATTTTCACTGAAAGCTGTGGTCGCCAGCGGGGCTCGGCGGCCGGCTGACATGCTGTGTAGATCTGCTGCAACCAGCTGCCGCGGAATCGCCGCCTCACAATGTGGCAGGAAGTGGAGTCTCCCTCAGGCAAAGCGGCGGCGCACTTTTTCGCAAATCCCTCGTTTCAAACGCAGCACACGTGATTCAGGCGGGACGTCAGCGTTTATTATTTACGTTTGTCCAGACTCTGCCGCAATGAAAGGAGAAAACAAAACAAAACAAGTGTTTAAAGTGTTTTAATGTGACGTAACGTTACGTCTATAAAGACGCTGGAAATGGGCGGAGTTTACACTGTAAACAGAACAGCGTGCAACTAACTTCTACCTCCTTTTCGAACAAATTGTGTAAAAACTGCATGCCATGATCGTTTGTCTTAATCTTTTTTTTTCTACTTTGACTTTGTATTGTCTTCTTGAAACAACCGACGAAATAAAAATATATAATGTATGTAAAAATGTTTGAATGAAATAAAGATATTTTTGCTGCAGTGCACAGGCTCCCCCTAGTGGTCAGAGTCATTTCTTACCCTCAGTCCGTCTGACTTTTAACTCCGTGTTTTTTCGTTCCGCACTTTAGTCAGGATTATTGGAAAAAATGAAGTTGTAGGATGAAACACACAGAATCAATGTATATATATATATATATATATATATATATATATATATACTGCTCAAAAAAATAAAGGGAACACTCAAATAACACATCCTAGATCTGAATGAATGAAATATTCTCATTGAATACTTTATCCTGTACAAAGTTGAATGTGCTGACAACAAAATCACACAAAAATCATCAATGGAAATCAAATTCATTAACAAAGTATTCAATGAAAATATTTCATTCATTCAGATCTAGGATGTGTTATTTGAGTGTTCCCTTTATTATATATATATAATTATATATATATTAAAAAGCCCAAACTGAACCAAACCGGTTCAGATGAGTTCAGGAAAAGAAAAAAAAAAAGAAAAAAAAAACATCTTCTCCCAAAACTTTTATCAGTTCCGTTTTCCCCAGGAAGTAAGGCAATGTTTATTTTGTCACAACACCTCAGAATGTCGTGCCAACAGTGCTGCATCCTGTTACGGTCCATGTGGGGGCGCTGTTTCTCCTGATACGCAACCTTCAAACTGGAATACAAAGTAGTGTGGGACGGTAGTGAATAATAATTTGTATATTTGTATGAAGAAGAAGAATTAGAGCAAAATGGTGGCTGTAAGACGTGGGCAATCAGTCAAAAGTTTGTTTTTTTTTCTTTTTTATTTGTTTTATTTAAACAGTTGCAAACAATCCATACTTGCAATCTGCATAAATTCCACTGATTTGGGGCAAAATGTCACACGACACCAGTGATGACAAAATGACTAAAAGCTCAAAGAGGGGAAATTACACAGCAATAAATCCTCCAAATTCTACACGTAATCAACAAAAAAAGACTCTGAGACGACGTGTGACTGTACACGCATACATCATACAAAAAGAAATAACTTAAAAATAAAGCAATAAACCTCACACATCTAATGACTAAACTAGAAACACTGTAATTAACCTCTCCGCCAAGGCAAATATACTTATGGAGGTTCAGGACATACCATGGTGACGCTCTCAGTGACTCAGCAATCCAATTAACCGTAATGCACAGCAGTCTGAAATGCCAAAACGTCGACATCAAATGCATTCACTCAGAGATGCTAAGTAATAGTCGGTGCCCAGAAGGAAGCAGGAAGTCTTTACCAAAACATGAGACAATAAACGTCACACGATCATATCAATTAGTACAGACAGGTTTTCATTGGCAGAAAAACACACTGGACTTCATGCCTTCTCCATCCAGGAAGTTGTAGGTGTTCCAAATTATTCTGCAAATTGGATTAAAGTGTCATGAAGATAATTTTTTGTTGTTGTGCTATTAAATGTATAGATGATATTGTGTGTCAGGACTCTTTGAATTGCTATAATTAATTTCAGAGAGCTGGGTTGATTAGTTTATCTGGTGAGCTCAATTAAAGGAAATCTACTTAAGAAGGATGTTCCACATTATTAACGACACCACAGGTTGCCTTCTCTTTCATTATGGAAAAGAGAAAGAATCTCTCTGCTGACGGAAATCATCAGATAGCGTAGTGCCGTATGACAAGGCATGAAAACTTTAGATAGTTAATGCAAACTGAAGCGTTATGGTACTGTGAAGAGATTTGTTGCTGATTTAGAACAAAGATGGGTTGGTACAGATGAAGGCATAATGAGGAAGGTTTCTGTTAGACAAATTCATCGGATTAAGAGAGCAGCTGTTAAAATGCCCTTACAAACCAGCAAACGGTTATGAGAAGCTGCTGGGGCCTCTGGAACCTCCAGGTGGAGGATCCTCCTGCGGCTTTCTGGTTGAAATATCAGAGGGCAGCATCAAATTCATTCACTCAGAGATGCTAAGTAAAATTCCATGCCCATGAGGAAACAGGAAGTCTATCACAACATGAGGAAAATAAACATCCTACGATCATGTCAATTAGAACAGACAGGTTTTCATTGGCAGAAAAACACACTGGACTTCATACCATTGTATCTCCATCCAGGAAGTTTTTCCTTTTTTTTTCTGTTTTAGGGATGGCCGCCATTAGAGAACAATGGATGTATTATGATCCGTGTTTAAATAGTTAAACCAATTAGTTGTAAGTTTCCACTCAACTTGTCTTGATTGGTGAGGTTAAAGCAAAGATGAATTAGTTCCCATTAAAGATTATGGAAAATAACTTGACAAAGAGAACAAAAGAAAAAGAAGAGCCGTACCTTCAGCAGCAAAATCATCTTCATGCATGACAATGCGCCATCTCAAGCTGCAAGGAATACCACTGTGTCATTGGCTGCTATGGGCATAAAAGGGGAGAAACTCATGGTGAGGTCACCACCCTCCTCTGACCTCAACCCTACTGAGAACCTTTGGGGTTTCCTCAAACAGCAGATCCGAGAGTTGAATGCAGTTCATATCAAAACCGCAGCTCTGGGAAGATATTCTGACATCCTGCAAAGAAAGTCAAGCAGAAACTTTCCACAAATTCACAAGTTCAATGGATGTAAGAATTGTGCAGGGGATATTAAAGAAGAGGTCCTATGTTAACATGTAACTCTGTCTGTTAAGATGTTTTGGGTTGAAATAGCTTTTGATTTCAGTACATGTGATCCCTTAATTCTGCACATTCAAAGAATGACCATTTGCAGTTCTTTGTAATCCATATAATGTTATAATTTTGAGTTTTTTATTTTTGAAATAAATTCTGTTCTCATGGGGAGCTTTGATCAGTAAAATTCAATTTATACTGTAATAGTTCATGACTTTAAAATTATACTGACCATCATTTGCATTGATCATTTGAGAAAATCTGAGAAAATATCACTTGCATAATAACTTGGGACAATGTGTATTTTGACACTGCAAGTCGTGGATTCTCTATTTCTTCTTGTTTCAGTTCTTTTTATTAGTAACCTGTCTGTTCTTAGTTCCTCAGTGTCTGTTGTTTTCCAGTAACGGTTTATTCTCTGTTGATTCTGTTGAAAGCCGTTTGCATTGAATCTCTCTGCTTTGTATTGACCTTGCTTCAACTAAGTGCACACACCTTAAGTCGAAGGCCGTTTCTCGATGCTCAAGTACGTCCTTGAGCTCTTGGCAAGTATGCGGCCTGTGATTTCAGCTGAAAGTCCATTCTTGCTGAGTCCACAGGGACACTGTGTGCCGGTTCTCCAATTGGAGCAGAGCGTATGTGATGATGTCACCCTCGGCTTTCCTGGAGTTTCTACAAATCACCAGTTTTGCTTGGGTGTGGGCTTCATTTTACATTTACATTAGCCGGTAAAAATGTTAATTTGACATATCAATTATACATAAATTACCCAGAAGTTTTAATTCTAAGTAGAATGACCTTCAAATTAATAGGCTTAAGACAATTATTGTTATTGATCATATACAGCTTAATTTAAAGGTAATGTGCATTCTAGATCATGAACTAGATTGACACACATCTTGTTCAAGCAGAAAACATTCCGATTTTATGCTGACTCATTTTTATTTATGTATTTATTTTGCTCTTCTTGCTTTTCAAGCAGAATTATAATTTTTTATGAATGACTGGCATATTCCAGGAACCGAATGTCCAGTGTATTGTGACTCAGCTCACTCCTCGTTTTCACTTCATTAAAAATTAACCCATTCTGAACAAAACCTTCTGTTGATGAATCAGGAGAACAGCTCTTCTAACAATAAATAATTGTATTTGTACATAGAGACAAATACGCTCAATTATTTATGAATTATATCAAAACAGAGAGAGGAAGGAAGCTTAGCATAGAACTCCGGAGTAAACGTGAGCCAAAAACACTTTGCAAAATATCTGTTTGTGTTATCTGTGGTTTATTAATTAATATTTAATTGAATGTGTTGGTCTGTTGCCAGTCGGAATGGTCATCGTATTTCATTTCTGCTGCATCTTACGGACAGACTGTCGGTCGGATAAAGTTGTTGTCGGCACAAGTTGTTTCATACCTCAAATGATTTAGCTGTCGAATGTAGGAAGTTGTTGCAGCTCTGCGGGTATCAGTTTTATCCACAGATCTTTCTGCCACTTTTTGTCAGTTTCATGTCATATTGAGTATAATTTCAAAGCACTAAACTCTTTGAGTGTTGCTTCACTGCCAATTTCGATATTATTTATTATCAAATAATAAATCATATTTTTTATTTAATTGGTTATGATATTGTATTTCCAGGTAAAAGAACAAATGATGTTAAGACGTCTTTTGTGAGAGTGGCTTACAGAAGAGTGTAAGTTGGAAACAAGCCAAAAGAGCTTTGCAAACCTGAGTCATCCAAACCTGAGTCATCCTGTGTCTTAGAATCAAAGGAAGGCATTCCAGCTCTAATCAAGTAAAGGCAAAACATATCTAATATCAGAACCTTCTGCGCTCTAAAGGAGAGACCAGTATAACATGGAGATCAATTGTTTAATGTGAAATTTAAAAGGAAGCTCACCACAATAATGTAACCCAGGTAACTATAACTGGAGACTCGTGAGTTTTACATTGGGCAGCTCTTAATAAAGGGATATAGTTTGGATTCTTCAACATTTCATACCAATTTTGGTTCTTTGAGGTGAATCTGCAGTGCATGAAAAGCAGACTCTCCAAATGTCTGTGCGATTGAGTGTGAACAATAGTAAATTACAGAATCATCTGCAGAAGAATGTTTGGAAGGATTTGACGAGTTGCCCACTGATCAGTAATGTGCATTGTGAACAAGATGGGTCCTAAGACTGAGCTTAGACCTCAAGAACGTTGGGACTTGCTTCGACCATCTTGCACTTGTTGCGTCCTACTTGCCAAATAATCTGTAAACCATTGAGCAGCTTGTTTGGAGATGTCAGTTTTGTCTAGCCGGACACCTTACGCTCATGTAGAGAGGAAGGCTGAGTTCACATGCACTTTTTTTAGATGGTGGAGAGAAGTTGCAGCAAACAGGAAAAAAGATGCAAACCAATCACAGCTGCTTTCAAACAACCACAGCTTGATACTTTGGCTCCATTTACAAATGAATTACACTCAATGTGTCATTTTATAAACAACAGCAACTTTTATTTTTTTTTTAACTGCGTCCACCATTGTTCCGATCAATTTACCAGAGAATCTGATGGTGCTGCCAACAGTTCACAGTTGCCAAGTCTAAATAGCTGATGACGGGACAGAGGTACATGAGAACCAGACTTCCTCATTCAAAACAATCACCTGTCACACTCACCTTGATCAATCTGCCTCGCCTTCTCCCGAGGAATCCCAGACCTGACACAGAGAGAGAGAACGTCCTCATTATTTAGATTCTTGTCCTCATTATTTATTCAAGATAAGCACTTTAGAGATCTTGAATAAATCCTTTAACTTAGCTTTTATTTGGAAAAAGTGGAAGCATCTGAAGAGGCGTTGCTTCATTCTGGCAAAACTCACACACACAAAAAAATAACAGTTTATAGATGGTTAGTTAGTTAGTCAAGCACAATTCATTTCTGCGGACGACACCAAAAAAACACAAAAAACAAAGATGACATCAAAACTGCCGCTTTGAATGTACCTTTGTGGCCAGGAGGGGTTTTATTTGCTTTGGTTAATGACAGAGCAGCCTCCCTGCTTTACAATAAAAAAGGCCAATAAAAATGTCCCAACCGAAGTTCAAAGAAGACGACCCACCTAAATGCACTTTGTAATCAGAGGACGTTTCTCCACAAGTGCTCCAGGATTTATGCTTGAATTCTTGTCCCTGGAGTGTGATGAGACGGAGAGAAGCCTCATCACGTGTGTCTCCATGACCTTTGATCTTTGGACAAAGATTTTATTCAAGATCACCTTTTTTTCTCACATTTTTTTCTCAAATGTGAGAAAATCACATTTTTTTCTCTAATTCTTATTTTTAACCCTGTATTTCTGACTTTTTCTCTTTTTTTCCGAGTCCTTTAAAAGACTGCTGGTCCAATCAGATAAAACCACCGAAACTAGAACTGAGCAGCAGGTTTTATGCAGCCAAGTGCAACAAAGAGTATGGAGAGCTCTTCGTAGCTGACGTAAAGCAGCAGCAAACGCATGGCAGAGCACAGGAGAGGCAGCTTCTTCTACCAACACTCAGCTGTTTAATCTAAATCAAGCCTCTCAAACATGAGAGGCGCTTTTCAGTTCGGCGACACCATGACTTCGGACAATGAAGGAAACGCTTCGGTGCAGCTCTCAATCTCCTCCTCAGGGGATTTCAAAAGCTTTCGCAGCTCATCTAGAAACTCTTGTTAGGAAACATCTCACAGGTGAGATAGGACAGGACAGGACAGGTGGATGGGGCACAAACAAGCTCCCCAAAATTCAGACGTTCACATGGAGGGTTTCAATTTTTCCACAAGAGAAAAGATTCAGCTTCCCTCAATTCACTGTTCAAAAGCTCTACGAGAATACGCTCTTAATACAGTCAGTAAAAAGACAGCTGCTGCTTTTCTTTCTCTTTTTTTTCCCATATATGTTAACATATACTCACCAGGACGAATGCGTGGCGTGTTGTTCTGACCTCTTGTGGTTGGCTTTAAATTGTTCTAGAACCTGGTGAAGATTCTTCAGTATTGCTTCTTCTTCTGATTGTCACATTAAAGCAGGCTTGTTGAAAATCATTCCCGGTTGTTGAAGTGGTTTATGAGTATTTTGTTGGACATCAGGTGGATATTCTTAGAAAGGGGGACAATTTTTCTCCATTTTCCTGGCATGCTTAGTCACAGGAAAGCTGCTGAATGCGTGAGTAAAACAGAAACAAAAACCTGAGCTATGTATCCATGACAAACATTGGCTCTCTGAAATAAATACTTAGCATAATATAGGCCAAAAGTCTGCAGTCGTCACCCTGTGGTGTTTGAGAAAATTCAATTGTTTCATAACAAGGAATCCCAAATATGACAGAAAACATTTCCTTACTTACTCGATGACACAGTTGCCTGAAATTATATCATTAACGGATGAACATCTAACTTCACTTGAAACATTTGTGTTTGAGAGAGAAAAGCATGGTTCAACCTCCTCAAAAAGATCCAATAAAAAACAGTTTTATCTAAAGTTGTTGGAGACCACCTTAGAAACAATCTACATCATTTCTTTTAGTTTTTCCTTTTGAAATCTTAAAAACCCTTGAAGCAGATACTAATCCTCTGGATGTTGTCATATAAACATCTGAAAATAGGAACATGTGGGAATTTGTTTTCTGTCTTTTATATAAAAAAAATTCCCTTCTCACCCACCGCGGGTGGTTCTTATCCTCTGAGCTCGGGTCCTCTACCAGAGGCCTGGGAGCTTGAGGGTCCTGCGCAGTATCTTGGCTGTGCCAAGGACTGCACATTTCTGGACTGAGATGTCTGATGTTGTTCCTGGGATCTGTTGTAGCCACTGCTCCAGTTTGGGGGTGACTGCCCCGAGGGCCCCGATGACCACAGGCACCACTGTGGTCTTCACCTTCCAGGCCCTCTCCAGTTCCTCCCTGAGGCCCTGGTATTTCTCCAGTTTCTCGTGCTCCTTTTTCCTGATGTTGCAATCGCTTGGTATTGCTACATCTACCACAACGGCTTTCCTCTGTTGTTTATCCACTATGACAATGTCTGGTTGGTTCTGATCTCTCTCGCATCTCTTCTGACCTTCTCTGGTCATTGACTTGAACCCATGAGATAAATACAACTTATTTAAAATGCAAAGATGATAATAATAATAATAATAAAAAAACATTAGATGAATCTGAAATTATATCAGCAGTTTTGATTTTTAATGCTTCCCTTACCTAAAATGAATTCAACCTATTTCTTCAAGACTGTTTGGTGCAAAAACAACACATTTTACTCATCATGACTTCAGATGCTTTTGATCCATGCAACATTGTAGGTCTTCTCCTGGGCTTGCTTCACCAATATGGATGTCACTTCCTCTTTCAGTCACACTGTTCTCAATTTCGCTAGAATCATGTGCCCCTAACCACAAAGCCTATTTTCACCCTATTTTCAAAAGGTGAAAATAGGTTTGCATCTTACATACAGAACACATTCTCTGCCCTCCACAGAAGGAGAGCAACGGTGAATAAACAACGTCACAAAGATCCAAGCAGGCATGTCAGCAGTGGAGATCTGCAAAGGTTTGTAGTTGTGGTTATGAAACAATACAAGAAGCTTTGACCGACATCAAAGTTTCTCGACATCTGAAAATGGAAAGATAACCGCAAGTTTACAAACACAGGGACGTCCAGCCTGAACTGAAAAGTACAAACTGTGCATCACACGGAGCCATCTGTCCAACCTAATCCTACCGAGGAACAGGGCCCAAGAATACAAACACAAAGACTACCATAAATGTTTGGCCTTTGAACTGAACCGTTCAAGCTCATTTTCTATTAGCAGCTTTACAAATCTTTCACATTACGTTACCCAGGCACATTAAAACAAATGTTTATCTTGGCTTTATTTTTCTTCTATTCTTCCTCTTTCTTTTCTCTCTCCCTGAAGGATAAGTCCTTTTTTGAGACATAGTTTTGCTAACTTAACTTCCGGAGTTTTGGACGTTTGGATGTGAACTTGGCACGTTACCGGCGAAGCGTGCAGTACCGACCGCGGCCACCACTTCCTCAGTGGCGCGACCACAGACTGGTTTGATGACCTAGTCCACACAATAAGATTTAAATCATTGTACTTTATTGTATGTTATATATTGTATTATGTCATATCTTCAGTTAAATTAAAATATATATTTGATATTCTTAGATAGAGTCAATAAATAATGTGAACATGCACCATAAAGTGAAAATTTAAGTGGACGTGTTTGGAATGAGGATGCTTGTGGACTGCAAGTTTTTTTTTTCTCACAAATTTTCATTCAAAAAAATAAGTTTCTCCCAACATTTTGAAATTTAAGCCTGTTACGCTTCTTTATGACACGACTTCTCCTTCTGTAGAAACAATGAAGTAAACAATACATTTATATGAAATAATTTATAGAAAATCAACAGAGTACAATGGCTGAGTTTATCCTGGGACTTCATTCTGATCCCCTATGATGCCTCAGCACTGAGGAGGTTGATTTATTTAAATAAGACAGTTCTGTCAAACATATGCATCACTTAACCTGCAGAACATAAACTTCAGCTGAATTTGGATTCAGACAGACCAAGTACAAACCGAAAAGAACCGGATGAAACAACAACCAAGTGAGAACCAACACCTTATTTTCTGATGTAAGATCAAAATGGTCCCAGACTGCGAAACCTTTCGTTCGCCTTAAGGCTCCGTAGTTGATTCTATACCGTAAAAGATCAAGAATCCTTTTGGCAAATCTAGTTGCTTCCTTAGAAACACAGTTTGGCGCCAAGTGTTATTTAGAAACAGTTCCTGTATCGGTCACGTGACTTGCTGAAAGCAATGCGCGCACCGACCCATTGACGCATGCGCAGACGCATCGGCGTTTCCGGAGCCATCGCTGCTTGAATGAAAAGCCTGGCTTTGCAACTGCAGAGAAAGGTGGTTCTAGAACATACTGAGTCACACTAGGATTTCCAGGATTTAAGTTTCAAGACAGTTTGAAATTTATCAACAACCACATTGTGGCGATTGTTTTGTTAAACCAAACATCCAGTAAAAGGTTCCATCAGCCGCTATGAGGCACCGAGGTCAAGATTCTTCATGCAGGCAAAAGAAGTTTAATGTCCAAACTTGTTGACTGTCTTGGATTGCTTTTATTTTCCTTTTCAGCAAGCAATTACAACTTTCTAACTTTCCTTTGCTCTGGTAAAAACCACAGGCCTCAAACCCAAACGCCTGCTGGTCCTTTACCAGGCCCCGACATTTATAGAAAGTGGACTGACCCACATTACTTCCTGTCTGGCTCAAAAAGAATAAATAAGAAAAATAATAAAACGAAACATAAATAAAATCAACAATTATTAGCCTGCAAATAAACTCTGTAAATAATGCAAAACAATGAAATTTAAGAATAAACTAACAAGATGCAAATGGATAAAGAATAAATAGCTCCAACAACAACATTTGACCCACTTCATGTTTATGCGCTTCTTTGTGCTATAGAATATTCTGGTGAAAATTTGGTGATAAAATAGGGAAAAGGAAGCCTTCTGTAAGGCACTGTTAGTACAGATCCCATAAAATGTTTGCTTGGAAATGTTTACTCCTTGCATTTCATCCCTAAGAGCCGACAGGCAATAAGCAGAGTGAGAAACTGAACAAGCAGGTGCGCTGGACAATCAGTCTTTTGCGTTGTCTTATTTTTGCTCTTTTATTTTGCTTGCTTATAAGCACGCTTCTGCAAGTTGTTGTTTGAGGAATCCTCTCTGCTTCGCTTTAAATCTCATGTATGCTGAGAACAAACCGTGATGCTTTTGACCACATACTCAGATGGTGACGCGGGTTTTTATTTTTCGGCAGATTTCGCATGCGAATTTCAAAACTTTGAAAGTTTCAAACCAGCTTCCTTTTGTGTTCTTCTTTTAACTTTTCGCACGTTTGTAAAAATGCAAAGAACATAACATTGAGACATTTGAGCAAATTGAAAGCCATTTTATTATTTTTATCATTAGATTTTAATGCTGACTCAGTATTAAAACCTGCTGAGTCAGTCAGCAGGGTTTTTTTTGTTTGTTTTTTTTTTTCCACCTCCACCTCTATTTTTAACCAGAGCAGATGTACATCGTTTCCAACTAAATAAGACTGCAGGTTTCCTCTTTCTCCCAGCCCTCAAGAGGCATTGTCAGCCGCGCAGGGCCAATCACAGGCTGTCACAGAGTGGAAGAAAAAAAAAAAAAAAAGCAAAGGGGAGGCTGCACGGTGCTTAAATACAGCCGCACTTGATGTGCTTCGATAAAGACACAAGCACAGATTCTTCTCCCCTGAAACATCCCAGCTCTCATGTCTGCAGAGAGGTTTTGATAAGACTAATAACTTCTCTGCCAAAATGGGCCTTTTCAGAGCAGCCCTGCTGTTTGCTGCACTGGGTGAGTAATTTTTTTTTTGTTTTTTTTTGTTTTTGTCTTTTGAAAGCGAGTCATAGCAGTAATTAAGACACCCAGGACTGTTTTTAAATTATGGGTTATGCAGAGAAAGGTCTGGCATGGATTTCACCACTGTTATTTACTGAGAGATAATTTATTTTTTATTTTTTCTTTGTTTTGGTTGTTTTTCACTGCCCGGAGACTTTTGGCTCAAAACTGTGAATGAGTATTTGTAATGTTTAACTTTTTTCTGAGAACCCTGCATTCGTTGCATCGTCCCCTCCCCCCCTCCCCCGCCCCTCGCTGCTGTGGCAACGAAGCTCAACTTGATACCATGATACCACAGGGAAACGATCTAAATTCGTTCTTCTGCATCGATGAAAAGGATCCTTCGCCTAGATTTCAAAATGATAAACGGAATCTGGGTCACGTTGTGGAAACGGCGTTTCAGATGTGGCTTCAACGTTACACCTGATGCATATCAAAGATCAATCCGGTTCAACATGTCGTGCAGAAGAGCAACTGGATTGTTAACAAATTAGGCCATTTGTCAGGTTGCAAAAACTTGCAACTTCATTTTGATACCAATAAGAGGAAATATTAGCGAGGTATAATCTTCACTGCAAAAAGGAACTTAGTTTTCACAAGTTAATTACTTTTCGTGTGTGTGAGAATATGTGCTTGAATGTTTGGCGTGGAGAAGCGGATGGGGTTCGAGCCCACTCGAACCTAGTAATGACGTCATACCGAGTTAATAAAAACGCTGTTTTTTTTTTTTATGTCTAATCATGTTGCTTTTGTATACTAAACAAAACGGGGCTTTTGTAAACAAGAAATGAAATGGATAAAGACAACATTTTGACTCGCACTTAATTATTATTTTTTTAAAATAATGATCATTTCTCCATCCCATACAAAATTTTTCATCAACATTGCAGTGAAATCATTTCCTCCCTTTCAGATTTGACTTTTTTAAAATCGGACAGTACTAAAAATCTGTCCAGTAAAACTTTTCCCTGTTTGGAGACGATGAGGAGAAAACTTTGTGCCATTAATTACGGCTGCACGCCGTCCTAAATGAAACGAATGTGTGGTTCGATCGGTGCGTAGTGGTGAATTATCAAGTGAAATTTTGCTCCAGAAGAGTCAATATTCTGAATATTTTTGGATGTTTCCCCTGGTTCCACACCCCTGATTTAAATGAAAGGGTCCTGATCCGGCTCAGTAGAACTCGATGAAATGCTTTGGAGGGAATTCAGGTGTGTTGAAACAGGAAAACCTCTAATGCATACAGAACCCTGACCCTTCCCTGTCTGAAATCTGACCCCACTGTTTTACTTTGTATCGGTTGAGATAAGAGGAGGACGAAACCAAAAGCTTTGTTTCTATATCTGCTGGAACATTGCAGCTATTGGCTATAAATTGCACTTGTTCAAGAAATGGATTCCATTAAATCTAAATGGGTTGATTTTAAGTTCAGCAAAATAAATGGTTATGTGCAGAGTTGTTTTTTTTCTCCCTTGGCATATGTCTAAAGAGTAGATGTTAAGTTTGTGTTTTAAGCCTATGCTGTTGAATGTAGGAACTGTATTTGTGTAGTTTCAGTTTTAACCACAAACTTTCAGTATGTTTTAGAAAAAAAACATTAAATGGCAGACAGTAGTCAAAATCCAACCCTCAGTTGGTTGTTTCTACATATTGCAAGGCATATGAAGAAACTAAATTCTCTTGAGATAGATACTGAAAACTTGAAATGATCTTATCAGAGATGTTAAACAACTTTTTGGGAATTTTTAACATTTTTAATCATGTTAAAACTGTTCGACAAAAGAAACCGTTGGATTTCATTAATTGTTTATTAATGACAATGGATTCCATAAGTTTGTTAGAAAACTGACTAAGCATAGCTTGAAGAAATACCTGTTAAAAATTAAGCAATAGTAAGACTCAGTTAATTAGATTTGGTAGATTATTTACATTGTTACGTTAACAATAGGTCTCCTCTTCATCTTGTCTTTTGCAGATTTCATTTCCTGTGCCAAATTTCTCGCACCTTTAAACATGGGAGGAGTCACAGGCCAAGTGCAGTTTGACTCCGACAACCAGACAGCCACCTTAAATGTAACGGGTGTCGGATCGTGCACCGCAGTAAACGTTTCCCTCACTGTGTTCCCTGTCATGTACGGCCACTTTGCTCAACCCTGTTCTGAGGCAAACATTGGCGCCAGCGTCTTCACCTTCACTGCCAATCCTTCATCTGCCTCTGCCATCATTGTGTCACTTCTCTTTCAACAAATGTCAAACTTGGATGACCTGTCACTGTCTTTGGAGACATGTAACGGCATTAAAGTATGCACAGTTGTAAGTCAAGGTCAGACACGACTGACACGCCAGGCGAGATTCACAGATTCTGTTGCTGGTAACATTTACATACGTGCTAATGTAAATAATGCCAACCCTAGGCTTCTTGCTGACCTAGTGACTACTGGTCAGGTGAATGCCCCAGAAACCAGCATCATCATCTTTGGATCCACAAGTACAGCAACTAATTGTGACATACTGCTTCAAAGATTAGATCCAGCATCTTTAACAAATCTGGGCAGAGTGAAAGTTGGAAACCCTCTCAGTCCTCAGAAATCCCGTTTGGATTTTAGTAGCTTTACCGACTACTCGTATCTTCTCCTCAGGGTGGGGTCCAAATATAAGTGTGCTCAGACATACAACATGCCAGAGAAAGAAGTGAGAGCTGTGATGAACATGAGAGGAATCAGTGGACATTTTAACTTCCGTCAGGCTTCACCGTTTGACGTGACACAGTTTAGCGTGAATCTGACAAACTTGAGGGTATTAGTTGGCCCCTACCACGTCCATAATTTCCCCGTTCCTTCGGTCAGGTCCGGCCAATGTTCAAATGATAACGTGGGTGGTCATTGGAATCCGTTTGGAGTTGACACAACTTCTCCAACATACCCTGCAGGACCTGGATCAACTCATGACAAGTATGAGACAGGTGACCTGAGTGCCAAACACATGTCTCTTTCTGGTAGAAGTGCATTTGATATGACATTCATTGATTTCAACCTTCCTCTGTTTGGACAGAACAGCATTGTAGGTCGCTCAGTTGTGATTCACCTGGTCAATGGTGATAGGTATGCGTGTGCCAGCATAGGCTATCCTGGTGAGGTCACAGTAGCCAGTGCCACATTTCAGACCCCTGTGGTGGGAAAGATGATCTTTACTCAGTTGATAAACAATCCCTTGTCAGATGTGTCGATCTTTATGGATCTGTCATACGGAGATCCCACAACAACACCGACCCAAAACCATAACTGGCACGTTCATGAATTCCCCATTAGCTCAGAGAGGGACGATGACGAAGGGAGGTGTGTCACAACAGGAGGCCATTGGAATCCTTTTAAGATCAACACAACTGATGGCAGCTACGCCCTTCATTGCAAACCATCCTGCCCCCTATGTTGTGAGGTCGGTGACCTCGCCAACAAACATACCACCATTAATCTTGATACCAACGTAGGCGGTGTGAACTCCAAACACTTTTTCACTGATGTCACTTCCTGGTTAGACATGTCTGGCATTAGTGGTCGTTCTGTGGTCATCCATGAAGCAGAAAGAGGAGGCCCAAGAATTGCATGTGCCAATGTTACGAAGATGCGGGTCCCTGCAGCCAAGTTAGGGAATTGGTTTGGCGCTGGATCATCCAGTGGCCAGGTGACATTCTCTCAAGATGTCCCTCAAGGCCCTACAGGAATCACGGTGTCCTTAAAAAATCTGCAGTCCTTAGCTGGAGGCTACCATGTCCACATCTTGCCCATTGTTGTTGGCAGCAGTGATCCTTGCTCAAATGCAAACATCCTTGGCCACTTTAACCCACTGGCCTGGAACACATCTAGTTCTCCCTCACCTGGTGAAGGCACAGTGGACCAGTATGAGATCGGGGACATCAGTGGGAAATTTGGGATGCTTACTGGCCAGAATGACTTTGAAGCTATCTACATGGACCCAAACATGCCGCTTACTGGACCTTACAGCATTATGGGAAGATCTATTGTAATCCACTACACCAATGGATCACGGTAAGAACCAACACGCATTCAAGTTTATGATAATAATAAAAAAATAAGTTGACCTGGATAAACAAGAATGGTCAAAGTTATGAAATGTTTTGCATAGTACTACCACAGGTTCCTTCTTCTCAAAAAGAACTGGGTAGTAGTTCTTTTTGATCTTTTGCACAGATTTCTTGTGCAAAAGATCAATGGTTCACAATTCTGCCAAAGAACAGGAAGTACTTTTCTCCTGAAAGCATTTAATGAAATAAAGAAGGCGAGAAAAAAGTGTCAGAAAGGTGTAAAAAACACACTGATGCCTTTGCAGATAAAAGAGAAATCGAAGATTCACTCTAATCTGGCCACAGCAGCATATCATCCCGATCTATTGAGGGTTCCTGTGTGAATTCTCAAGCTATGACCTTATAATCCTGGGTGTTTTGTTGTGGTGCTAAGATTCTGTATGTTCCTCTTTCAGAGAAGACTTCTAACCAGAATATTGCGACAGAAAAAATCCAACAGGGTTGAACCTGCTGGGCTTGGTTATTTCAAGGTGTCTGTGTTTTCTCTACAGTATGGTGTGTGCAGATGTCTTGCCTGACACGAATACAGATGGACAATGGACACTTGCCAAGGCTACATTTAATGGAACAGTGACTGGGACAATCGCACTGGTAAAATAAAAACGCATAATTACCTTTATCTCATCTCCTCCTTGTCTGCTGCTGGATGCCAGAGTTCTCTGATTTCAAACAATTTTGTGTTGTCTTTGTTTGAGAACCACAGCCAAAACCGTATTGTATGGGCATTTAGTTTTTTTTCTGCACCACAAATGAAAAATTGTGCAAGCTGTGGCTCATGTGGTTTTAGGCCCGAACGGGGATAAGATGTTCTGTGGCAGTAAAGTGTGTGCATACACACTTGAATTTATCACCTTCTAATCCCAAACGGCAACCTATGTTTTAGCTTATAATTTATTTTCTTCTGTGAAGAAAATAAAGATGTACCACTGTAGAGGAATGTATCTAAATTCACTAAGTTCAAAATTTAGAAGACTGATAATGAGGCCCACAAAGAACCCTAACAGACATGGAAAGCATGAGTATAAGCTTAGCTTAGCATAACTGAATGTATGTTCACTAAACTCTGAGGCTCACCCTGATATCAGCTGTTTTTGTCAGCTGCCATCCAGAGGCCCCACACTGAGTCTTGCTTTACACCTAAACCTCTACAGAGCTATCAAGGCGGAAACGACAACATGAGCTTATTCTGGACTGGCCAAATAATTTGGGAAGTGCCTCAGCAGTTACTAAAAACAAAACAGATATCCACACATCAGTATAATCACTTTAATCAGCTGACAATAATCTGTACGTCTACTAATGTCAGGCACCTTTGGTTTCTGTCTCTTCAAGCGCCAGCAGATGTTTCCTGATGGGAGTAGCGGTGATGTCATACTGGATATGGACCTTAAGTCATCCTCGAGTCAAAGTGTAAGTAAAGAGGAGTGGAGTTAAACACAGTTAGTGCTGTTTGTATCGTCACTTTACCTTCTTGTAGATGGATTAGTAGTGATTGTACAACCCAGACTAACCAACTAGTCCAGGTGACAAATTTGTGCTACTGCTGTCTTTAGTGTCGGGGACTGAAAGTTTCGTAAACACCCAAAATCCTACGATATCAAAACTTCCTTAGGCATTTTCAGGGATGACAATATAAGACACCAAATAGTGTACAAGTTATTGATGCTACTGATAGGAGTGTCGAAGTGTCCGTTTGCTATTCCTAATCATTTGTGTATTTATGTCTATCAATGCAACAAATAAAGGCAGCAAAACATGGTTTGTATATTAAATGTGCTTACAGATTCCTGCGGCCTCCCTGTTTATCGCATGCAACCGTGTGAATGCAACAAGGGGACTGTGTACCAGCGTGGGAGACACTTTCAACCCCTTCAGCATGAAACTACTGGTGAGGCGGGCTGTTGGGGACCATTGTAAGAGCAGGTTGAAACTAATATAAGGGGGGAGGAGGGTGTGGAGCTAACGTGACACAAATGGGGAGAGGAACAAACGTTCCCCATTAACGAACGATGGGGAGGGGGTGCCATAATGCTGGATATTATTTTCCCGTAAATTATTATTTACAGGAAAATAATAACGCGTCCCTTTTTACCTGGAAGACGCTTTAGTCTAAAATGACAACTGCTAAAAGAAACGGCAGCAAACTAAGAGCATTCCAGATTTTATCATATCTTATAAGAAATACTTAATCTCTTCAAAGGACACTGATGCAAGTAGTTTTCCTCTTTACAAAAACAAACAAAGTGTGGAAACAAAGTAGTTTTTACAGTACTAATGATGGGTAATCCCGAACTAGAGGTACTCGCTGTCTAATCCCATGGAGGATTAAAAAAAAATTTTTTTTTTTTTTTGTGGTAACTTTGTCATTTCTATTCCTCTTCCAGAGCTCCAGCTGTTCGCTCCAAAACCAGTTGAGTTGTGTGGTGGGAGAATTTTCTGAAAGGCAAGGCAATGTCAGCCTGATTGGGAGAGAAGTTTACTCTGACAGCGACATGCAGCTCTCAGGAGACCACACAGGTGAGAGGACTGGAAATGAGTTTCTGTAGAAGTGGGAAATGTCAACGGCTTCAGCATCAACCGTTTCATGTACAACAATCCTTTTCTGCCATTCACCATGTCATTGTCCATTAGCTTTATTTATTTTGTTGAGTTTAGTAAAATGTCTGACTTGATATTCTGCATTTGATCCAAGTTGTCTTCAGGTCTCTTGTGCTGAAGAATGGGAACAAGATCCTTGCGTGTGCCGACATCCTCCCAAAATCCCAATCTGCAGAGCAGACCTTCCCCAATTTGACCACCTTTAGCCGGTGAGTAACAAACTATTCTGATTTCTGTCAGAGTTCACCTGGTAAAAACAGTATTATTTCCAGAAGCACTCATTATGTCTATTTAAATTCATTTAGAATTTATCTAACATATAGAGAGTTGGGCTGCACAGTGGCGCAGTGGGTAGCGCTGTTGCCTTGCAGCAAGAAGGTCCTGGGTTCGATTCCCGGCCCGGGGTCTTTCTGCACGGAGTTTGCATGTTCTCCCTGTGCTGCGTGGGTTCTCTCCGGGTTCTCCGGCTTCCTCCCACAGTCCAAAGACATGACTGTCAGGCTGATTGGGCTTTCCAGATTCTCCATAGGTGTGAGTGTGCGTGGTTTTGTCCTGTTTGTCTCTCTGTGTTGCCCTGCGACAGACTGGCGACCTGTCCAGGGTGAACCCCGCCTCTCGCCCGGAACGCAGCTGGAGATAGGCACCAGCAACTCCCGACCCCGTTAGGGAGAAGGGTGATGGAAAATGGATGGATGGATATAGAGAGTTTTATAACTTACTCTAAATTGCATTGTTTGAAATATTTTTATTTCCAGTTTGAATCTCTGGTTCAATGGTATAGCTGTAGAGACTGAGGTATTAAACTAAGTATCAATAGGAGTTAAGTTTCCTTCAGACAAGAACTGAGTTCAATCAGGAAATATCCAGAGATATACTTTGTGCAATATGCAACCTTACTAATGTTTTTATTGTGAACCTAAAGTGGTAATCTGGAAACAAGTTGGTGTCTTTTATGTTGGTGCAAACACAAAAAAAAATTGTTTTCCACTTCTACAGAAACTTTTATAGATGGTGGATCTATAAAAAAACAACTGCCTAACAATCCAGTTTTGCTGAACCCAAAAAAGTTCAGCAGAATTTTTTGGAGTCTCAATTTGTTTTTTTTGTTCACACAAGACTAAAAGTTACTTATTTCTGTTTATACCAGGTTTGATTTCCGAAGGAGAGTCGCAGATGTTCTGCAGGCAGAAATGGCGAGGATAACCATCTTGCCCGGCTCTCCCTCCTTTACAGGAAACGGCCAGTGCCTAACGGTCAACTTCATGGTGTCGGGTAAGGAGGAAAATGACATTGGTGTCCAAAAACACAGCATCATCTTTGTACTGTACTTACAACACACCAATGATTATCAGACAAGCTATTTAAATAAGTTAAAATGACAAATAATTTCTGTCAGGATTATGCTTCCATAGAGCCAGATCTGTGGCGTGAATAGCTTGTAGTCGTTTTGTCAACACGCTTAAGCTGTAGATGTGTGCAACTCATCCAGACCTGCTAAGAATATTTTGGCTGCTTTTCCGATTAATGCTATAAATTTCTCCATCACGTTATCCTTTTTATTTGACGAAATGACATAAAACAAGCATAAATTTTTCTTCCACTTTATAGCCATGCAGCACTTGTTGATTAGATAAAATCCCAATCAGATGCATTGAAGTGTGTGGTCGTTGTGTGAGGCCACAGATCGACCACTAATGCCACTGTATTCTCAGGCTGCACATGTAATGCAGTCAAAATGCATCTCAGATGTTTGCAGCATGATTTTGTTATGGTTATTACTAACTGTGGGGAAACTTTGCTGCAGGTTATGATTGATTTAGTGATGTAACGACGTAAACATGTTCCGACTCGTTGCATTCTAGTTGTGACGGTATTTCATCAAGCAATTAGTCGCTGTTAAAAACAAAAAAGGGTTTTACCTCTGGAACCTGTCTGTTGAAAACAGCAGCACTAGCAGTAAAAGTCAAATAAATTGACACCAACAATAGAAGTAAATTGCAGCTTTCAGGAAGCTGTATGCTGCATTTACTTTCAAATTTAAGGTCTATAAGTGTTTAGCGCTACCACACTAAAACTGGGAAGCTTGTAAGTCCCAAAATCAGGACAATGAACAATTACTGGCATTGAATATCTTTAGAAATCCTCCAAAACCTGCTCAGTAACCCAACGCCGGAGTTGAGTGTCTCTGTGTCTCATTTTCAGCCCATTCCTGTTTTGCAGGGGGGAAACAGAGCGGCGTCTGTACGAAGGGTTTATACAGTGTAGCACAGGCGGCTAATTAATTCAATTAATTCCAATTCTTTCAGTATCGTGAAAATTCCCAACAAATGTCGCCTTGAGGAGTTTTAGGAAAAAACAAAAAATGCTCCCTTACAAGTCAAAGGTGAAAAATTAACTATTAAAATAAAACTCTCCACCATTGCGACAGATAGACGGTGGGTTTTCATCAAGATGCAATACATTTTTAGTAAGACAAAATGTTGATGTGCTTTCTCAGTAACGTTTTGTCTGATTCTGTTAAAGGGGATGTCCGCACAGATCTTCTAAGTTCTGTCAAAACCAGTGAGCTGATGGGCCCGTTCAGAGAAAGTGCCACATGTACACGTAAGTACCGCCAGTAATACCACTTGGCAACAAAATTGGGCCATGAAATGATGCCAACTGTGCATTTATGAATGGCTGAAAAATCAAGTTACCTGTAATGTTTTAAAATACTACTGATGAAAACTGTAGAAAGTGAAAAGTGTTTTTTGGATTTTGGCTTATTTTTATTCATCTGAAATATATAAATGTTAAGCCTAATGTCACTGAGATTGAATTTTTTTTTTTTTAGTTCCGGTGTCGTGGTTCATCATTGCACTGGTTCATTAATTGTCTGCCTTATTCCATCCATCCATCCATCCATTTTCCGTCACCCTTCTCCCTAACGGGGTCGGGAGTTGCTGGTGCCTATCTCCAGCAGCGTTCCGGGCGAGAGGCGGGGTTCACCCTGGACAGGTCGCCAGTCTGTCACATGTCTGCCTTATTGTGAACAGAAAATACAAAGATTTTTAAAACAAGAATTTACAGAGTTTTTACCCAAAGTATTTGCTCGAAAACCTAAACTACGAACCCTGTCTGTACGTGATCTGGTTTTAAAAAGATGGAATCATTGTCTCAAAAAGCAAAACTTTTGCAGCGTGACGGTAAGCGATTCTCCTCCTGAATAATCTGCGTTTTTCTGACTGATTTCTACAGGAAGTTCTGCAGGGCAGCTGGTGCTGCCACAAATCTTCTCGCTGTGTCTGATGTTTGCTGCGGCCTTCCTGCTGCCGTCTGCAGCCTCTTGCTAAAAGCAGAGTCCCGTTTTGACCTCAACTCATCAGTGCAGATGCACGAGTCCTGCTGTTGTAAAACTGTGAATTTGAAATGTCACGCATCAAATGTTGCAGTGGTGACTGGGAAAATAATGTGCATATCTGTATATATGTTTTGTGCAAATGAAGCTCTTCCAGGGGGTTTTTGTTGAAGAACCAGTTGAGGCTATAAATATTTATAAACTAGTTGTTGGTATGCCTGCTTTTGTGTTTTTGTTGGTAGGAATGTGCAGTGTATTGTTATTAATTTGGGCAAGAGGTACTTGTGTTTGTGAACTACATTTTGAAATGTCAATTTTCCATGAACATATTGCTATAGCACAATCAACTTGTATATATAATTTTGAATAAAGTTTTTCAGAATTGTATTTCTTTCTGCGCGTCAAAGAACGAGGATAATTTGAAGAGAGACAAGAAAGAGGCACTTAAGGTTTGTTTTTTAAAAAAAAAAAAAAGGATCAAAATTATTTTCCCTAATTAGCCAAAGGCCAGAAAAACAGCAGCAGCACTGTTTGAAAATTATTCTTTAAGACAAAAAGTGAAATCATTTTTGAGATGTTTACCCCATTACTGACAGGTATGTTTTCCTTCTCATCTATAAGCTTCAATACTAATAAATTTCAACTCATTTATGCAAGTTCAATTGAACCAAACCAAGTTTTTAGTCAAATCAAACACAAATTGTCTCAGCCAGTCATTTCTACCACTTGGCATCCCATGGCTCTTCGTCACATTAAACCCTTTGACCAATCGCCCCCTTTCGCTGTAAAATACATCACAATATAAAAAGGATTGTCTGTCAAATCCTATTTGATTTTACTACGAAAAGGTGCTAAAATAACTTGGGTTTGAAATTTGATCAGAGTGCGACATCTTTGTTCTGAACAATCTTTGTCACATTTGCGGAATCCTGTAACCATGTCAACGAGAATTTCGGCCTTTAGGAGAAAGTAAACGGATTGAGAGCACGCTGGATGCACTTTAAACACTTTTTACCTCGGAAAACCTCGGTTTCTGTAAGTATTTATGTGTCTGGGAAAACCCTTAAACATTTGTCTTTTGTGTGGTTAAAATGTAGAGCAGCGTTCGCAATCTTTTAAGTGTAGCATTCAGGTGGGTGTATCAGTTAGTAATGTATGTTTTCTCTCTGTTCCATTTCAGTTACAAAAACCAATTTATAAAAGGTCATTTAAGAAGAGCAAGCCTGCCTCGGAGACCTTTTATTAGTTGTCCAGTGGCTGTCCGTAGCTACAGATTGTCGCGTGTTGTGAGGAAAGCACAGTATTTACCCAGAATGCCCTGCGCTATAGTCCGGTACCTCATTTTGGAGCGGTCTTTCCGGTTTTACACATCTAGAGACATCTCAAACTTTTGTATTTCCATAAAAATTCAAGCGCAGACGGGACGGCAAGCATTAGTGAGCCAAAATTCTGAAGTCTATTTGAAATGGAAGCATTTTTGTGAAGATTTGTGTCTGTAAAGCAGAGCAAAAACACCAAAAAGACAGCTGCGTTCTTCAGATATTAGACTTTCGACCAAAGATAATTCTCTCTGCTCTCTTTAGCCTGGTTTTATTTGTGTCTCTACATCTGCGTGTATTTCTCGTCTGCTCACATTTCTATTCCCTTGAAAAGTGTAAAATCAAAGGCTGCCCAAATATCAGACTTTCACATAAAAAGTGTCACAGTTTTAACGACAAGATGCAATTTCTCTCAACGTTAAATGTGTACAATTGGATACATTTATACACTGTGTACAGTGTATAAATACATTTATGGTACAGTTATGGTACTCTGTACCATAACTGTACACAGTGCAGAGGAAAAGGAGTAATCCAATCATCTACTCTGTGGTGTTTGGGTAAATTCATTTGATTCACAATAATCAATCCCAAATATGACAGAAAGCATTTCTTTACTAACTCGATGACACAGTGTTTGTTGCCTGAAATTATGTCATTAATGGATGAACGTCTAACTTCACTCGAAACATTTGTGCTAGAAACAGAAAAGCATGCTTCAACCTCCTCCAAAAAGATCCAATAAAAATACAGTTTTATCTAAAGATGTTGGAAACCACCTTAGAAACAATCTACATCATTTCTGTTTTTCCTTTTAAAATCTTAAACCATTAAAGCAGATACTAATCCTCTGGATGTTGTCATGTAAACATCTGAAAATAGGAACACGTGAGAAAATCTATCTTAACAGGTGTCCTCTGGGGCTATGTTGCAAAAAAAATAGGCAGGCAAATTTCAGTCTGCAGATATTTAAACCCCAATGAAAAGGCTGACATTTGTAACTGCAGCGAAAGGTGGTTCTGCAAAGTGCTGAGCCAGGCTATTGAATCACACTAGGTTTTTCAGGTTGTTTGTTTCAAAAACGTTTGAAATTAATTAGTAATATTTGGCCCATTTCACAGTCATGCACTTCTTTGTGTTACAGAACATCCTGGTGAAACACTGACAAACATAACAAAATGGGGAAAAGACTTTTGTATGGCACTGTAAGTACAGAGCTCTGTTTATAACTTGCAACTTTTTCTTATAAATGTTTACTCCTTGTATTCTCTGCCTAGGAACCTATAGGTCACTCTGTCTCAAAGTGTGGTCCCCGGACCATTTGTGGCCTACGGGCGCCCCCCAGTGGTCACAAGGTGCTGCATGTAAACAGTAGTTTATTTGAAGTGACGAAAGCTCAACGCTAAAATTAGCTTACCAAAAGATCGTTTTTAAAAACAATAATGCCTAAATGGCTTATGACCTGGCCACTGGAAAGAAAACAGTGGAAACTTTCTCAGGATGAGCTTCAGAAGTTTTGTTTTTCAACACTCACAAGACATTGGCTTGCAACTGGCACACAGATCTTGGTCTGTGCTGAGTGCGATATGACAGTGATGAGGCGGTGAACAGCGCTGCGCCCCACGCTGACTAACTGCATCTTAACACTTAAAATAAAATTGTTTATGGCTACATACGGGCTTTTTTCAAAGCAACTCAAATCTATTTTTCTTTTGTAATGCTTCTAAATTACAAATAGCCCTGAAATCTTTTTAGTGCACACACTTGTAGGAAAGAGGGTTTTTTTTTATTATTTCCATGCATTTTCCATTAGTGGAAAGCTTAAAATTCACACTTTCAGAACCTTTACTGACTCAAAACGCCCCGAGTAGTGGGTCATACCAACCTTCACTTTCGGATGAACAAAGATAATGAGTTTTTGAAACTTATATTTTAATTTCAGATTAAATATTAAGATGTTGTGCCATTGCGGGGGCAGTTTTAAATTAGGTGGTCCGTTCGTGTGTGCTAAATGGAATAAGTGGTTCTTTTACTACATTTGCTATAAATTATGTTAGTGTAAGATTTCTACAAGATGAAGAATCTGAGCTCCAAAACTGCACGTCAAGTTTGAAATCTTATACATTTTCCTTTTTTTTTTGACTTTGCTTACAATTTCTAAATACAAATAAAAACAACTGAGAAGGTAACCTCTAGAGAAACCTTCAGTGAGGCCTTTTTTATTTTTGTCTGTGCAAATAAATTTTTTTTCCGGCAACATATTAATGTTCTATAAGAATTTAAATTCTTGTTAATTGTCAAATGAATAGAGAATGAAGAAGCAAGATTCAGCGATCGTGAAAACATGAATCTCTCAGCGGGGAACTTCAATTCATTCCACGTTTTTTTTTTTCACCTCCACCTCTATTTTTACAGGAGCAGATGTATGGCATCTCCAACAAAACAAGACTGCTGGTGACTCTTCTTCCCTCCAATCCCTCACCTCATGAGCCATTGTAAACAAGCAGGCCGATCACAAGCTGTCACAGAAGGGGAGGCTGCACGATGCTTAAATACAGCCACAGTTGATCTGCTTTTGCAGAGACACACGCACAGATTCTGCATCGTTCTGCTCTCCTTAAACATCCCAGCTAACATGTCTGCAGCTAGAGGTTTTGATTCAGCTTACCTAGTCTGCCAAAATGTGCCTTGTCAGAGCGGCCCTGCTGTTTGCTGCACTGGGTGAGTAATTTTTTTTGTCTTTTGAAAGCGAATCATAGCAGTAATTAAGACACCCAAGACTGTTTTAAATCATGGGTTATGCAGAGAAAGGTCTGGCATGGATTTCACATCTGCTATTTACTGAGAAAAGTGCATTTTTTTGATTGCTTATCACTTGCTGGCACGTGCCCAGGGACTTTTGGTTCAAAACTGTGAATGAGTATTTGTAATGTTTAACTTTTTCCGAGAGCCGTGCATTTCATCATCCCCTCAGTTTTCAGGATGACAACTCGCTGCAATGCAGCTCAACTTGACACTACAGGAAAACTAATGCTCTAAATCTGAAAACTCCTTCTTTCACATCAGTGAAAAGGATCTTCGTCACATTGCGAAAATAGTACTTCCTTTGTTAAATGTGGCTTCAAATGCTGTGCAGGTTCTGTTGTGGAGAAGAAAAACTGAAATCTTAACAGCAAAGCCCATCTGTCTTTTTGCAAACAACTTCATCTTTCAGTTTCATTCCATCACCAAGAAAAAGTATTAGCGTCGCGTGAAATAGGAACTTATGTCACCCAAGTTAAATGTTTTTTTTTTCTAAATAATGTGCCTGAGTGTTTGAGGTGGAGGATAGCGGTGAGAACTCACTCCAAGTGAGCAATGATACCATAATGAGATAAAAATATGTTTTTCTAATGTGTAATTCTATGCGTCTAAACTTTTGTCTAAAGTTTAGACAAAAGTTACAAATACCAGACAAAAGGGATTTGTAATGGGAAAAGTTTTAAACAAAATTCAGAATGCTGACAACACTTTGGCTCACTCTTGATTTTTCAATTTATCCGTCCCAGCCATATATACATAATTTTATGACAACTGAAGATAACATGGTTACTTGATTGTGTTATAAAATGAAACTATGTGCCTGGAAACATGCATAATACTGCCCCCTTCAGCTGAAGCAAGTGAAATGCATCGCTTCAGATTTCATTGTAGGCTATTTTGTGGATTCGTGGAGGACTCATTGACAGTTTGAAGTAAGGGTTCCTGTGTGAATTCTCAAGCTATGACCTTATAATCCTGGGTGTTTTGTTATAATGCTAAGATTCTGTATGTTCCTCTTTCAGAGAAGACTTCTAACCAGAATATTGCGACAGAAAAAAATCCAACAGGGTTGAACCTGCTGGGCTTGGTTATTTCAAGGTGTCTGTGTTTTCTCTACAGGATGACCTGTGCAAATATCTTACCTCTCACAAATAGACATGGACAATGGACACTTGCCACGGCTACATTTGATACAACAGTAACTGGGACAATCGCACTGGTAAAAATCCCATAATTACCTTTATCTAATCTGCTCCTTGTCTGCTGCTGGATGCCAGTATTGTCTGATTCTGTATTGTCTTTGTTTGAGAACCACAGGCTAAGCCAGTGATTCCTAAAGTTGGTTCTTGAGGGCCGGCTTCCTGCAGGTTTTAGTCTCTCCCTGTTCAGCATGTGTTAGGCATTCTTATGAGCCATCATTTGATCCAAGTGCATTAAACCAGGGAGAGAACTGAAACGCACAGCATGCTGGGCCTCAAGTGGTGCCCAAAGACCTTCTTTGGGCACCACTGGGACTAGCAATTAAAATTAAAATTCAAAAGTACTTTATTGATTCCAAAGGGAAATTAAATGATATGTTTGTTTGGTTTAGGTTTGTGCTGGTTTTGTGGGATACCCACATCATGCGCTTTGGAGATGTGGTTGTGCTCTTGTGAGTCAGGTGCAGTGATAGTATTGTACCCTCCGATAATACCCTGCCGCCGCCCCTGTCCACTGTTTTAGGTGTTTCTTTGTTTCCAAACACCTGACTTAAATGAAGGGATGATTAACAAGCTTCTGGAGCACTTGGTGGCCACAGAGGAAGTCATACAATCCTTTCAGAGAGACACATCCAAAACATGCAGTGCCATTAAATTCACAGGAAGCAAAATTTCTAGTAAATAGTATTGGAAAGATGTTAACAGATGACAAAAGAGCGTTTATAGCAAAAGAGGCAATAAACAGACAGAAATGGGAGAAGCAGGGTGTTCACATGGTGTTCGTTATGGACAATCCGTGACGAGCACAGAAGTCCAACAACAGAACACCACTCGAGTTCAGATCGGAGGGAGCGTTCCTCCCAACCACGCCCCTCCAGGTCTCACTGTCATTGCCCACGTGAGCGTTGAGTCTCCCCAGCAAACGCAGGGAGTCCCCAGGAGGGCACTCTCAGTACCCCCCTCTAGGGACTCCAAAAGGGTGGGTAAGCTGAACTGTCATTTGGCCCGTAGCACGAACAACAGTCAGAACCGTCCCCCACCCGTAGGCGGAGGGAGGCTACCCTCTGTTCACCGGGTGAACCCCAACGTACAGGCGCCAAGATGGGGAGCAACATAGTGTGCCCACACCCTGCTCGACGCTCTCACCGTCAGGCAACTCAGAGTGGAAGTACATTCAGCCCCTCTCAAGGAGACTCGTTCCAGAACCAGAGCCATGCTGTCGAGGTGAGACCGACTCATTTCTAGCCGGAACCTCTCAGCCTCACACACCAGCTCGGCCTCTTTCCCACCAGAGAGCGTGACATTCCACGTCCCAAGAGCCAGTTTCTGTAACCGAGGATCGGACCGCCAGGACCCCCTCCTCGGCCACCACCCATCACACAATGCACCCGACCCTGTGGCCCTTCCCATAGGTGGTGAGCCCATTGGAAGAGGGACCCATGTTTCTCTCGGGCTGAGCCCGGCCGGGCTCCATGGGTAAAAGCTCAGGCCACCCAGGCGCTCGCCAACGTGCCCCACCTCCAGGCCTGGCTCCAGAGTGGGGCCCGGTGACCCGCGTCCGGGCGAGGGAACACTACGCTCCAAAGTTTGTGGTCATCATAGGGGGTCTTCGGGCTGCGCTTTGTCTGGTCCCTCCCTAAGACCTGTCTGCCTTGGGTGACCTCTACCAGGGGCATGAAGCCCCCGACAGCATAGCTCTTAGGATCATTGGGGCACTCAAACCCCTCCACCACGATAAGGTGGCAGCCCGAGGAGGAGCAAAAAAATATATATTTTGTGTATATTGTATTAACATTTTGTGGTTTATCCATAGGACCTGTTTTGTCCCTCTTCTCAAGAATCATAAGCTATTTGATCAAGATTTTTCTTGAGCAGTTTAAGAAACAATATTCTTAAACTGATCTGAATTATCAGCCGATTTCATTTTTCGGCCCACATCATATAGCAGCACTATATTTGTTAACATGGATACATTAAAGAACCATGGTGTCATCAGAGGATATATTACCGGTATTTTTCATCGCTGAGCGTGTTCTGTTGCACATCTGAGAACTGAGTTATGTTCACTTGAAATCTTTTATGAAACACGATGCTTTGCTTAATAGTGTAGTAGATCTTAAGCATTTTGTTGAATCCAAAAAAAATGTCTGACTTAATATTCTGTATTTGATCCAAGTTGTCTACAGGTCTCTTGTGCTGAAGAATGGCAACAAAATCCTTGCATGTGCCGACATCCTCCCAGAATCTCAGTCTGAAGAACAAAACTTTCCCAGATTGAGCTCTTTTAGCCGGTGAGTAACAAACTGTTCTGATTTCTCTCAGAATTCACCTGGTACAAACAGCATTATTTCTAAAAGCACTCATTCTGTCTATTTAAATTCATTTAGAACAATCTAGATATGGGGAATATCTGGTTGTAAATATTAAGGTCAGCTATAAGTTTAACAATGATTTAATGAGTTTTATACCTTATTTCTAAATTGCATTGTTTGACAGATTTTGTTATTGTCTTGATTTTCAGTTTGCATCTCTTGTTCTATGTTAATCTCTTCACACAGGCTGACTATTGATTTGTTTACACATCTTGCTGTCAGTCATGTCTAATAGCCGACAAAAACAGGAAGTATGCAGAGATAGACGTTATGCAATATGCAACCTTACTAATGTTTTTTATTGCAAACAGAAAGTGGTAATCTGGAAACAAATAGGATTAGTGTTGTTATGTTGGTGTAAACACACACATTTATGGGTTAAACCTTTTCTATGTTTGGTTGAGTTTTTGGTTCAGTTTTGTGCAGAACTGAACAGTTCAGGAGGATTGTTTTTTTGGTCGTAATATGTTTATTTTGTTTACACAAGACTAAAAGTTATTTATTTCTGTTCACACCCAGGTATGATTTCCGAAGGAGAGTCGCAGATGTTCTGGAGGCAGAAATGGCGAGGATAACCATCTTGCCTGGCTCTCCCTTCTTTACAAACGACTGCAAGTGCCAAACGGTCAAGTTCATGGTGTCAGGTAAGGAGGAAAACAAAATTAGTGGCAAATTGCTGTGTCTTCAGAAATACATCTCAGATGTTTACAGCATGATTTTGTTATGGTTATTACTAACAGTGGGAAACTTTGCTGCAGGTTAGGATTGATTTAGTGATGTAACGACGTAAACAAGTTCCGACTCGTTGCATTCTAGTTGTTGTGACGGTATTTCATCAAGCAATTAGTCGCTGTTAAAAACAAAAAGGGTTTTACCTCTGGAACCTGTCTGTTGAAAACAACAGCACTAGCAGTAAAAGCCAAAGAAATTGATACTAACAACAGAAGTAAATTCTAGCTAGGAATATAGCAGCTTTCAGGATGCTGTATGCTGTATTTACTTTCAAATTTAAGGTACTGCTATGGGCCTATAAGTGCTTGAAGCTATCACACTAAAACTGGGAAGTTTGTAAGACCCAAACTCAGGACAATGAACAATTACTGGCATTGAATATCTTTAGAAATCCTCCAAAACCTGCTCAGTAACCCAACGCCGGAGTTGAGTGTCTCTGCATCTCATTTTCAGCCTATTCCTCTTTCACCGGGGGGAAACAGAGCGGCGTCTGTACGAAGGGTTTATACAGTGTAGCACAGAACAGCTAATTATACCTTTACACGTCTCTCACAAGGTGAAAAGTTTACCTTTGCAATAAGACCCTCCACCACTATCAACATTAGAGCGATATGGTGGGCTTTCATCAACTTGGAAATTAACAAAATGTTGATGTGCTTTCTCATTGACTACCATTAGCGTAAGAGTAATATTTTGTATAACTTTGTGTACTTTAAAGGAGTTGTCAACGCACGACTTCTTGAGTCTGTCAGAAGCAGTGAGCTGATGGGCCCGTTCAAAGAAATTAGCCCATGTGCAAGTGAGTACGCTCAATAATTTCACTTAAGTTCCTGCTTTTGAATTCTCCTTTAGTTGAAAAGAGTAATTAGACACCTTTTAAAGTCAGATGCTTTGATTTTTTGGACAAAAAGGATAAAGAGGCACACTAAGAACTGTGGGGTCACTGTGACGATTCTCTAATTTTCTCTAACAATGTGACTAGATAAAGGCATAAAACAGTAAGTTGCAGGTTCCTTTAGTTGTTGGAACTTCCTCACATAACCTGTATAGATTTACCTAGTAAATGCTTTAAAGTCCAATCAATAGAGTGTAAGGTCTGTTTCAGAAAACGGTCTGCAGCAAAACATCTCTCAATTCTGCAAAACTTTTAACAAAAGTAATGATTGTTTTCACTTTCAATAATTTTCATAAAAAAGAAGAACAATAGAAGAATGTCTCATACTTGCATATTATTCCAACAATAGACTAAGAAATTCTTTGAAGCATAGAGAGTAGGTACTGCATTTTATTAAGGTCATCTGAAATGGTTAAACCTTAGATAACAAAACTGCTGCTCTGGTTAGAAATCAAAATATTTTAGTTTTTTTCTTTTTTTAATAATAAATTGGGCTATTATTTCTGCCACCTAGAAGACATATTAAAATCTAAACAATATGAGTCTGAAAAAAGCAAGCGATTACATGCTGTACATGATCTGATTAAGAAAAAAACTGAATCTGTGTCTAAGATAAATTATGATTCAAAGCTCCACGATTATGGCGTTTCATTCCTGTGTTGAATAACCTGCATGTTCCGCTCTGATTTCTTCAGGAGATTCCGCAGGGCAGCTGGTGATGCTGGAAATCTTCTCGCTGTGTCTGTTGTGTGCTGCTGCCTTCCTGCTGATGTCTGCAGTCTCTTTATAAAACCAGGTTGTACCACGAATCATCAGTGGAGACACATTGTCAGTTTTAAACACAAGGTTTAAAACTGTGAACAATAAATACCACCAACCAGATACTATAGTGCTCATTGAACAAATAATGTGAATCCATATAAACTTTATGTGCAAATTAAGATCTTCCAGGTTTTTACTGAGGAACCATTTGAGGTTTTATTTATAAATTAGTTATTGGTATATCTTTTTTTTTTTGTAGAAGTGCCACATTTATTGTCATTCATTAGGGCAAGGGGTTTTATTGTTTGTGAATTACATTTTAAAATGGCAATTTTTCCAGGCATATATATATATATATATATATATAATTACAATAAAAGATGGATGATTTTACTTCACAGGAATTGTAGGGGAAAGCAATAGTTGACCATTTTAATACTATTATTATGATTATTACAAATCCTAGTGAGAAAAAAATATATATATAAGACAGTCCTCAAAATGTTCTCTTACGTTCTTTAACTTGAACGTCCAAATATCGCTAACCCAGAACCGCACACAGACAGTAAACACTTTTCACCATAGACTTAATGGAGGAAGAGGCGAGTCTGGATCCCTCTGCGTCTACTGGCTGAAGCCGCGGTCATGTGACCAGTGACGTCAGCGACGAAATGGCAGCCTCCTTGTTTAGTAAATTGACACAAGGTCCGAGCTGGTAAACAAAAATACGCTTCTATTTTTGTCACCGGAGCCACCCTTGAGAGGCGGAAGAGCGGGTGTGTATTCAGTGTTTCGCCGGCGGATCGCGGCGGTGCTTTAGCTAGCCTTGCTTCGGAGGGTTCGAGCTTCTCCTCAGAGGGGGAACTGCGGACTGTTTTCAGATCGGCTATAACCAGACATGGGTCTGGGATCTGCTGCTCGCAGATTTAAAGCGGGGCTACATCGGTCTCTTTTACTAGAAGAGAAACGCATTCATCTTTATTACCCCCTCACGCCGCCACACCCACCACGTAAATGAGTTACTGATTATCGTCGGCCTGTTGATCCTGCCTGCACAGGAATAAAAAAAAGAAAAAAAAAACCCTCCACAGGGCCAGAGTTTTTTTTAATACATATATTTCTACGCCACAGCATATTTACTTATTTATTTATGTTGTACATGATGATAAATAGCTGCTAAATTATGAAGGGAATTGGAATAATTCATCTTATTCATTTTGTGAACTTGTAAACAACAATCACACGCAGAGCTTTTAGCCAATAGGAGAGCTCATCGACGAAGAGCATTGACTCGTGATTGGTCGGTCGGTATTTTTTTTGACACTGTGGTACAGGTCTTGTGTCTGGGGGTTGTTAGGTGCAATAAATAAGAATATCGCCACCTTCCTAAAATAATAGCCTAAATCATTTTCTGCCTAAAGCATTTTTGGTAAGAAAGAGACCGTGATTATTGCTATTATTATTATTTATGTTATTTAATGTTTTTTTTTTTTATTTACTTATACTCCCAAAATCATTTCCATACGTACTTTTTACTATTATAGAACACTTCAATTTTTTATTTTTCGGACTGTAAGCCGCTACCTTTTTTCTGCACTTCGAACCATGCGGCTTTTAGCCCGGTGCGGTTTTTCTGCGTATTTTTCTTCCCTCGCCAGAGGGGGCTCTTTAGCAGGAAGTGAATCATTGGAAGTCAAACTTGGAAATCAAAGAAGAAAGTGCTAATTTCACGACGGAGAAATTTCTTCAAACTCATATGATGCAGCTTTTAAGTTGAGGGCTATCGATCTGGCAGTACAGGAGGGAAATAGAGCCGCTGCTCTTAAATATGAACGAAACCGTGATTTTTGGCTTTGGAGATGCAGGACTGCATCCTTAATAAATCCAGCAGATTTATTAGGACGAGGCCCTCTGCTGCCCTCTGTGGGGTCCTTTTGGAAAACCGATATTAGCCGCTCATAGCCAGGTGCAGCATACATATATAAATATATATATGTGCGTTCCTTTTTTTTTTTTCCAAAAATTTTTTTTGCTGCGACTTATAGTATGGTGTGCTCTATAGTTCGGAAAATACGGTAATTAAATTGCTTAAATCGATCAAAATTAAATTTTCGGCCTGCTTTCTGATGACATTTTGAATCATTGAGATGCACCTTTAATTTGGGCGAGTTTGTTTGTGTAATATTTAACCCTGACTGCTGTCATAGTTGCTGAACTGGCACATTATGGCAGGTTAAAGATGCAGGTGTGGTCTGTGACTTTGAGCTCCACGTAGAGTCAGTCAGGCCGCGTGCCGCTGCAGTCGACATGGCTTCTCAAAAGTTAGGTAAAATGCAGCTAATGAGCAAGATCCAAGAAAGGATGAAAGTTTTTTTTATCTTAACTACTACTTTTCAACTTGTAAAATGTGCTCATAAGAAAGTGTTTGTTTGTTTTTAATTGCTCAGACAGAAAATATATGATTTTGTTTTCTTGACTGCAGACACGGCTATGTCTCCGAAGATCACAGGGGAGCTTCTGCGGCTTCTTCGGCAGGCAATGAGGAACTGCAAATATTTCTCAGAGCCAATCCATGCTTACATAGTCCCATCTGGAGATGCACATCAGGTAAGAGAAAAAAACATACACATTATTTACGCAATACTTCCTGATTTGAGTATAATTTTATGCATGTCTAGAGATTTGACTAAAATATATGGGGGAATTTTTCCTGTGCCATAGTTTGAAAGCACACATTTTTCGGTCTATAAACAAGATCATGTCTTTTGTTCTCAAAACTTTTAATTTTTGTGCTTACATTTTTATTTCGAAAACAGGGCTTTCTTCTCAAAACTTGTAATGCTGGTACTCACAGCTTCAAATATTGAGGTTGTGAGTACTGGCACAACTTCAGTGCTGGCGCAACCAAGCGCAGTTTCTTTCCTGCTTTCTCAGACCTTTTCTCCTGGCGCTCAAAACTTGTCTTCTTCTCGGATCAAATCTCCACTTGCAAAACCCACAGACATGATAAAAGAGCAGACCCCGCATCGGCTTAAAAATGCTGTTTATTTTGTGGTATGGTTCCCAACGTAAAAGCTGCAGTATGTAACTTATAAGCAATATGTTCTTTTTTTTACACATTTGTTAAAACTGATCCGGTGTTGTGATTGTATAACATGAAATAGACACTGTGAAAACATTTAGCACCTCTCCCTCTTTGCTGTGGTGCTACTGCCATCTTCAGAAATACACAGTTGGATCAGAAGCAGCCAATCAGAGTCAGAAGGAGGGTCTTCTCGCTGATAACCACACTCATGTACGGACTGACTGTAATTTATGCTGTTTTGGGCCTGCTTTTGTCTTGCAGAGTGAATACATTGCACCATGCGACTGCAGACGGGAATTCATCTGTGGATTCAATGGTTCTGCAGGTATGCTTTGCTTGGATGTGAGCAGAAGTAAGCAGTTGCTCTAAGCACCTGCTGAGAATCACCTGCTATTAATCTTTTGATATGTTCAGAAAGACTTCCAGGTTTATATCTGTTCTCATCTTCGTCTTCATGGGTCCAGCACCCAATCTCACTGTAGGATTATGTAAAAGCTGTGTTTTTTTGTTTTTGTTTGTTTTTTTTGTTGTTGTTGAGACAAGCCTCGCTTTAGAAGCAGGGATCTTTTGTAATGAAGATGAGCTCACTGGTTTTCCTCTACTGTTATCAGAGATTTTACCATTTAAATCTCTGTAACACAGTTCCTCAGACCCGGTCAGTCTTAATGTGATCCTGTGTGTAACAAACAGAAAGATAAGCAGCTCTTTCGTTTTGCTTCATTATTCAGGAACAGCCATTATCACAGAGCAGCACGCTGCCATGTGGACAGACGGACGATATTTCCTCCAGGCCAGCCAGCAGATGGACAACAATTGGGCTCTGATGAAGATGGGTGAGTCTCCTCGTTGGTGTTTTGGTTGACCGGACCCTTACAAAGAAGGGTCAAATTAATAATAACAAATAACAGCATTATAAGCATCTTTAAAACCTAAGTTAGTTGTGCAATTCAGGTTGTACTATGCTGCTTTTAAATACTTACAGGCCTGAAGGAGACACCGTCACAGGAGGACTGGCTGATCAGCGTCTTGCCAGAAAACTCCAAAGTGGGAGTAGATCCATGGATCATTGCTGCTGGTACGAGACGTTGATTTATTTCCTTTGCCTGGCAGCTTTGTGTGTTTCCTGTAACACCTCAGAGTGACATTCCTTTATAGAAGATGATTCATGTAGCTGAATTAAAACCCAACTCAGGGGCCGTCGTTAATCCTGCAGCCTCCAGAACAACTGTTGCTGGTTCAGACAAATTGGGACAAATTCTTGAACTTCAGTGTAAATTAGGACAGTTTTAAGCTTTTATTGTAGTAATTGAGTTCTCTGTTGATCATTCTGACAATTAATCGAGTATTCGAACAAAAATTTTAAATTCTGCCATGGTGGCGGTATCACCAATCAACTAGAAAAAATTACGAAAATACCATCCGATTATCACAACGAGACGTTGACTTCTCAGTCGAGCTGCGACTGTAAACTCCATGAGCCACTTCTTGTGTTTTTCTTCCTTCCACTTCTCTTTTCTCAGTGGTAAACGCAACACCAGGGTTTCTCTTTGATGGCATCATAGATGCTTTCTGCATTTCAAATGCAGACTGAAAAACCGACAGCTTCCCTTGGTTTCAGACCAATTGGCTCGTATGCACAATTTGGAGATGTGTGTTGTTCTCTCCAGCTCAAAACTTGCCTAGCATGTTCCCTAAAAATCTCTGATGAATTGTAGCCACAGATGTGTTTGCAAGACACACACCAGGTTCCTCTATGCAGACGTCTTCCAGTCCCTCCAGGAAGTTGCACAAATCCCCTCTTTACTTGGAAATGTTGTGCAGACTTCCATTTTCGACAATCATCACAACTTTTCTGCAAATCTGACCAGTAACGTTAATGCATTCTTTATTTCATTCTATTCTGATCACTGCAGCTTGGCTGAATTTCGCCGCCTTCTAATTTAACTTCCTGTTTTATGACATGTTTGCAAGACAAAAGTATGTGTTGCACTAAATGCTATCATTTGCCTTTTTTTTTTTTGCAAAGAAAAATTTTTTTAGATGTGCTGTAGGAGTTTCTGAAACTGTGCCTGTGCGCTTAAACACATATTTAAAATACATTTTTATTGTCACAGTAGAAAGAGCAAAAGGTCAGGGAGGAGACATTAGACCAGAGGCCAGCAGCGGAGCGATGAGGCAGGGTCTTCTCAGGTAAGGAGGGATTATAACCAGATGAGATAAAGAGAAGGGAAGGTTAATTGCAGCATTTTCAACTTTTGTCTGTGTCAACGTTCTGGCAAAAATAAAACTGGAAACAAAAAATTCCCAACTTTGACCGCAACTTTTTGCTAACAGTGCGTCAAAATCAGTGCTTTTATGCTGCAACAATCACAAAAAACCATTGCAACATTCTGGAGGGACTGGTGTTTTCACCATCATCATCATCATCAAGCGCAGTTTCACCACTGATGCTTTGTGTATGTTCAAAGCCATCATCGGGAACACCTTCACTCTACCACAAGTAATCGGGAGTCCCTGTGGAAACCAATTACGTTCCTCTTTTTTTATTTTAATTCCAATTTTATGTGATTTCATGCTGCCGCTTTAGTCCGGTGTGACCGTGGCCTTACACGATACCGAGCCATTTAAAAAACAAACATTAAATTCAAAAAAGATAAAGCACATCTTCGCTAAGAAATACTTGTCCACAAAAACTTGCGATGTTGTGTTTCAGACCAGTGGAAGAACATGTCCAAGGCACTGACCAGTGCCGGCCACTCGCTGGTGGCCGTGCAGGACAACCTGATCGACGTGGTCTGGACGGAACGGCCGGAAAGGCCGAGCACGGAGCTCCGCCCCCTGGGACTGGAATACACGGGTCAGGCATCAACACTGTTGCTCCGTGCAGAATTAGTTTGTAATAGTAGAACGGGGTTATGTTTGAGTCTCAAAACTAGTTTTACAAAAAAAAGAAAAAAAGCCTTCTCTCTTTGTTTTTATTGTTTGAAAACATTCCATGTGTGATTACTTCCCGGGAGCTCGGTACTCTGGGTTGAGGATGCCGTTCTATCTGCAGGTGTCTCCTGGCAGGACAAGATCACGACGCTGCGAGGCAAGATGACGGAGAGGAAGATCAGCTGGTTTGTGGCTACAGCTCTGGATGAGATCGCGTGTATGTTAAGTTGGCAGAAATGCATCAGTTTTGACTTATTTAAGATGTAAATATTGCTTCCGAATTTTGCTTATTTTGTGGTTTTATTGTATTGATTCTGTGCTTTTCATTTTTCAGGGCTTTTCAATCTGCGAGGTGCAGACATTGATTACAACCCAGTGTTTTTTGCATATGCCATCGTGGGAATGAACTCCATAAGGTAACAGCACAAAGTCGCAGCTGCAACCTGGAATTAAGTCTAAAGCTACGGAGTTGAGCTAGAGATTGAGCTACTGTTGTAAAAGCTTGATTTTTATAACAGAAGAATCAACAATTATGAGTCATTATGGCTACATTGCTAAAGTAGATATGTTTGATTTTTTTTTTTTTACATATAGGAAATCATATTTCCTCTTTAAAAAAAATCCAAAACTATTCCTCAGTGTTTATTAATTCCTACTGGTTCACGACCAGAGGAGCTACTTAAATACGACCAGAGCAGAAATTTTGCCTGCCAGTACGATGTATCCAGAAAATATGTTTTTGAAGAGGTTTGAAGAGGTTTTTGACAAAATAAAGTAGCTAAAACACTGTCAAAAAGCATCACACTAATACCCAATCTAAACTTATTTACATCTAGGAGTCTGGAAGGGGTTTCAAAATCTTTTCTATGGCTTTTTGGAGTTCAGGCCTCAACTGACTCAGTTTTGTATTTACATTGAAACATGTTTTCAGTGACTTATTGCACAAGTAACTAAATATTTTCTTAGCATGTATCACTACTATTATATTATACTGCATATGTAAATATATAAACGAGAGCCTACCTTTAAAATTAAAGCAGTGCATCAGAATTTTATGTATCTTCTTTATGAATGACTTCTTCCCCCTCACCTCCATTCCCGCTTTTAGGCTTTTTGTGGACCTGAAGCGGCTGTCTGACCCGGTGGTGCGGGACCACCTGCAGCTGGACTCCCCCAGCCTGCCCGATCTGAGCGTCCAGACCTTCCCGTACGAGTCCGTCTACACCGAGCTCCAGGCGATATGCGCTGCACTCGGCCCCAAAGACAAAGTGTGGATCTGTGACAAGGCCAGCTGCGCTCTTACGCAGGTCGTCCCAAAGGTGAGAGAAGACTGGACGGTTTGCTCTGGACTTCGTCACAAAGGGAAGTTGAACGCAGTTCTTAGTGAGCAGGAAAAGCTGTTTGTTTACATCCTCACAGAGCTGCTACAAGCAGGTTACAAATACATTGTAGGGAAAACACCCACATGCATCTCCAGGACGTCAGTTTTGAAGTTATTTTTAGATGTACATTCCTCTAGCAGTCTGCACAAAAAGAGGCTCAGTTGTTGGATACTTAAAAAAAATATGCACGAAAATAGTTCCGAAATTTAAAAATAAATTTCTACAAAAAAGTTTTTTGAGCTTAGTTTGCTGTGCAATCATTAAATTAGAGCAATTTAGATTGTAATTATTAGAATTAAATAAATCCTGAGGTACTTAGGATTTTTTTATGCATTGTGTTTAATACATTTCTGCTTCATTTACATTAAGGTACGTGTCAAAGGATTTATTTCTTTTGTCATTTTGCAAATAAACATAAGTTGATATATATGCATATGTACACATTAAAACACTTGGACATTTTTTTTTAAACTTATCAGTTAAATTAAATAAAACTAAACAGAAAGGGAAAAAATGATTCAAATTAAAAGACTCTTAATGATGTCTCTTTTATCATTTAGGCTCACAGGACTCCGATTCCCTACACTCCGCTCTGCCTCTCCAAAGCCGTAAAGAACGCCACCGAGATCAAGGGCATGAAAATGGCCCATGTAAGAGATTTTGAGCCTTAAAAAATGTTTAATTTACATAAAACCTGAGCCATTTATTTCCTCTTTAATTCAGTTCTGTTTAAAAATAAAGCCAGGTGGTTGTTGTTTTTTTTCTCTCTCTCTCAACAGATCAAGGATGCTGTTGCTCTTTGCGAACTCTTTGCTTGGTTGGAAAATGAGGTATTCTTTTTCACAAAACCTATCTATCAGTAAAACGTCTTGTTTACATTCTCTACTTATGGATGTATAACTGGAGAATCACAGCTGAGGGTCAAGCCTGGATCATGATTGGATCTTTTGATTGTTTGCAACTGGGAACACTTTGTTCAAGCAGATGCGTTTACATCACTTAGTTTCACTCAAACCTGTAAGGGTGCCAGTGTTGTTTTTTCACTCCACTTGCCGTCGCTTCGGCGGCTGTTTCGTAGATCCCCAACGGGAACGTGACCGAGATCTCTGCAGCCGATAAGGCCGAGGAACTGCGCAGGTGATTTTCAGCTTTGTTTCTGGAAATGTGTCCTTAAAAAGATGTATAGGAACCCTGGTTTCTGCATTTAAAAGATGTGTGAAGACTTGTGAAATTCACCTATCATGAGAAATGTCGCCCTCTACTGGACTTTTGAATAAGAAACGTGTCCACTGGAGGTTTCAAAAAAACAACATATTTTTATAAGACTTTATTTTGGGGGGTGTTTTTTTTTGCTATACACGTTATAAAATAAGCATATTTATGGCAGCATAATTTGCTGAGGTTGTTTGTAATTTAGATTCTTCAGTGTGGCTCAGCTTCCTAAAGTTTAGAAATTTTGAAACAGAGTGTGCTGGATGTGCTGAATGAATTTCTTTCTGTTTTTCTTTCCAGTCAGCAGAAAGACTTTGTCGGCCTCAGCTTCCCCACCATCTCCAGCGTGGGTCCGAATGGAGCCATCATACATTACCGGTCAGTAAGGAGACCAAACAAACAAACAAACAAGCAAAACATGTGGAATAATTTTGACCTTTGACACAGCTAACCCACATTTCCTTCTTGCAGACCCCTTCCTGAAACCAACAGAACTCTTACTGTGAATGAAGTTTATCTGATTGACTCAGGAGCTCAGTACATGTAAATATGTTGCCGTTGCTTATCAAGTTATTTCATGGGATGCATTGCTTGATTCAGCTGATGTCTACTGAAATGAACGACCAAGAGAATTTGCGTTGTGTGTTTGGCAGCGATGGAACCACAGACGTCACCCGCACCGTGCATTTCGGGACGCCTTCCGCTTTTGAGAAGGTGAACCGGTTTGTTGTTGTTAAAATGGGCTCAACGTATTGGTTAAATGGTTAAAGTCTGGTATAAATGTGGATAACTTTGCGTTTTATTCCGCCGCAGGAATGCTTCACTTACGTGCTGAAGGGACACATAGCTGTCAGCGCTGCCATTTTCCCCAATGGAACTAAAGGTGAGGAGAGATTTAAGAGGATTGCTGAGTGTTGAATAGAAAGTCATGAGGTCTGATGAATGAATTTACTCATTTTGAACTTTCTTATACTTTATGGAAATCTATCTGGTATTTTCTTCTTCTTTTTAACTATAAGTCATCAGTAAACTGTCATATAGCTGAGGCTGAATTTTGCAAAATTGAGATGAAATTCTGTAAAAGCTTCACTTGACCTGATTTTGTAGAACTTTCACTTTGTTATTGTTATATTGTTTTTTTGTTGTTTTTTTTTTGTCAGAAAAGTCCAATTTTGTTGACTATAAAAGCACTAAAATTATAAAACATCCAAGGGGCTGAATATGTTTTGTAGGCACTGTATGTATTTTGGATTTTAAACTAGGAATCTTCAGATTTAAGATAACTTCTTTCATAAAATTACAACAACTCTGTAATTTTAAATTTGACCTGGAAGCTGCAGCTCAGACCCAGAGAGCCGCCCCCAACATCAAAACCACTTCCAAGGGTCCACACCAAGGCAATTTGTTTGTGAAAAAAATGTAGGAAATATGAGCTATGTATTTCAATCTACAGCTTTTTCTCCACGACTAACTGTGTGTCCAGGCCACCTGCTGGACTCGTTTGCCCGCGCCGCCCTGTGGGAGTCAGGACTGGACTACCTTCACGGAACGGGTCACGGCGTGGGCTGCTTCCTCAACGTCCACGAGGGGCCCTGCGGCATCAGCTACAAAACCTTCGCCGACGAACCTCTGAAGGCTGGAATGATCGTCAGCGACGGTACGACACGAGATGGGGAGGGGTTAAAGTCACCAAACTCAGAGAGGCGGCGGACTGAAATGATTAACTTGTCATTTTTGGGGCTTTATTCCTAGAGTTGAACTGCTTGGCTTTGAGTTATTCCAGGGTCTCTGGAAATGTTTAGCATTTTGGGATTTTATTTATAATTTTTCAGTCTTAGATAAGTTTTTGGAAACAATGGAAACTGAATACCAAACATTTTTTTTTTTTAAAAGAGAAAGAAAATCTGATTTTTATTTATAATTTCTTGTCATAATCAGTTTAACATTTAAGCTGTAATGCTTTTGGAGATTTATTTTTAGTTTGTTGATGACAACCCACTCATGAATGCTCACTTGTTTAAAGCTCTAAATAAAGGTGGGTTTACATTACATTTTCGCCGCCTCTTAAAGGTTTCTGATCTGAGTAATATTTGAGATAGTTGAGATATTTTTCGACATTCTCCAAAGACTACATTATCCTTCCCTTGTTTGTGTCGTTTTTCCAGAGCCTGGATATTACGAGGACGGATCGTTTGGGATTCGTATTGAAAATGTGGTCCTTGTTGTTCCCGCTAAACCCAAAGTAAAACCAAATAAAGATCTCAAAAAGCAATAAAATGCCATCTCCAATCGTCATGTGGTGTAATTTCTGCCGTCTTTTCTGTTTCTCTTCCATCTGTGTTTCAAGTACAACTACAGGAACAGGGGGAGTCTGACGTTCGAGCCTCTGACTCTGGTTCCTATCCAAGTGAAGATGATGAACACGGAGCTGCTCACCCAGAAGGAGGTGAGAGATGTTCAGTTTTAGAAAACTGAAAGCAATCATTTACTGTAATCCGTCGTGACTCTGAGCAGAAAAATTCACAACAAATTTAAACTTGTAGAACCAGTTCTTGATTTTAACAATCATTTACGGTGATGTTCGTGACGCACGATTAAATTACACATAAAAGCTTCAAACGTGCTGTGAAATTGTGTCTTTTCGGCATCGGCGGCATTAGCATTGTGTGCAAAACGAACAAAGTTTTGCGCACATTTTGCAACAGAAACGCAGCCGGTGTCCTCATGGCTTCTCCACCCTTGTGTCCCTGCAGAAGGACTGGGTGAACGAGTACCATCGGAGGTGCAGGGAGGTGGTTGGTGCGGAGCTGGAGCGGCAGGGCAGGGTGGAGGCTCTGCAGTGGCTGGTCAGGGAGACGCAGCCCGTCGTCTGAGGACTCCGCATCCTCTCCGCTCCGGCCGCTCGGCGATAACCGTTTCACGTCTTCTCCCCTCTGTCTGTGATTCAGGGTCTGCTTGCTTTTTTTAAACAACGCCACCAGTTTTATTAAAACCTGTTAATAGTCGCTTCAGATTCTTTTTCTATTTTGTGTCTCGGAAAATGTGACGGTGATGTTTTTAAAGATTTTGCCAATCCTTTCCATTAAAGGTACAATGTGCAAAAATCGACTCTGTCGTCAAAGATGTTTGAAAATTGTTTCGTTTTGAGCTTATTAGCTTAAGTTTTAGTTTCTGAATTTGCTCAAATTTGGAAAATTGAGGAAACCCAGTGGAGCAACGGCGATGGTTGGCTCCCTCAACCATCACTGACTGGAAACACCTCTCCACTCCTCCACTTGACCTTGATTTCCAGATAAAATACAACAGTTCCTTTCATCTGAAATGAGGATTTTATACCACTTAGTCTGGCTAAGAATCTCCTGACAGGAAGTTCAGAAGCGGCGTTAGAAAACACAAAAGGACAAGCTCACAACCTGGATATGGTCAGCTATTGAATTAATGACTCCAGCAATGTTCATAATCTCCCTCCAAGCTCTTGAAAACCTCTAGATTTTCAGCTAATTTCTCTCCCACGTTTTCCTTTCACTCAACTTTCCACGAATGCTTAAATGCAGCACTTTGTGAAACTACCAGCTTTTTGTGTTTTATTCTCCTGTGCAGAGTATCAGTATCTGTCTCCTGGACAGCTGTGCAGTCAGCATACTTTCCCATGATTGTGATATAACATTTCTGTATTGAAATGTTTTTTTTTTTTTTTTTGGCTATTACAACCAGGCAAGCTAAGCCTGATGAAGGCGTTTCCACCTCCTCCTGGCATGAATAACTCCAGACTGTGTGCATCATGTTTGTCACTGACAGAACCAGGGTGTCACTGTTTTTATAACAACATCATAAATATAAATATTACAATAAGAGTTTTATTAGTGTTTACAGATGAGTTGTATTTAGGCACTATAACAAGGTATTTTTAAATCAATGAATCTAAAATAACTTGATGTTAAAAAATCAGTCCTAATCAACATGGAGAAACACTGGAAAAGATGGGAAAACATGTTTATTGTACCAAGCTATTCATCCCAATGTAAAAGGAAAAAAGAAAAGCTACGTTAATGCATTTGTCCTTTTGGAGATGCGTTGTGGGATTTCCCCCTCAGCCCAGAGTTAAATATAAGGATTATATTTTGATTTTGAGTCCAGGTCATAAAGTCCAAACTTTAATGAAACAGAAGATGAATCCTTTAACCTACAAGCTACAGACGAGGTTATCTTCACAGCCAATTCCTTTCTAATCGTTCAAAGCTGCATGTAAAATATAGGAGGCTCCAGGATGTATCCGCTGCCGGGGTCGCTGGCGTATTCTCGTAAAGATGGCGGCATCGTCAGCAAAGTCTGCTGCTGCTGCGGCCTGCTGGTGGCGGTGCTGGCGGCTTTTTTGTGTTCCTCCTCCTCCTCCTCGTTCAGTCCCACGGGCAGAGGGTTGCTGTAGATGAAGTAGACCCTGGAGTTGTCCTTCGCGGCCTCCGGCCTCCTGAAGAGCGCCAGGGGGTTGATGAAGCTGGCCGAGCGCTTCACGGCCCTCACCGCCACCGGACTTTCCGGCTCGCCGCGAGCCACGGCGCTCTCGTAAATGAGGGCTCTCTTTGACTGCCTGAAGACAAGATGCCACGTCTCAGTTTACGTCACAGCTGCCTTCGTGTTCATAAACTCACCGTGAAAAACAATTTGTCCTCTTTCGTGTTTTTTTTTTTCTCTCCGTTTTATGTTTTTTTTTTTTTTTTGTTGTCACAGTCAGATTAAATACAAGCATCAGTTTTTAAATGAGGATTTATTTTTTTTATATTAGGGAGAGGAAGCTATCCTTTATATAAATATTAAAAAAAGGAAGTATTTTCCTCTTTTATTAAACCATGAATTACCTGTAATTAACGCACAGTAACACAGAACCTGCCTGAGAACAAGAATTAGATTTCAGGAGGCATCATAATGTTCCCCAATCTTAAAGGGGAAGCATTGTACAACTTCCAGCACAATCAGCTTAACATCTTGAAACAGAGCCTGTCTCTTTAAGAAGCTCCTGCTCTTCCTTCCGCTCCTCACCACAACATTTCTCCATTAAGCCATTATCAACATTTCCACCAGGCGTTTGCTAATTGCTGCAGGCCTGGTTGCCACAGTTAAAGTTAGTGTTCATCTGTCAGCAAAGCAACTCCAGGCATCCATTGGAGAGTTTTCAAACAGAAAACCACAGCATGACAGACATGACTTGTTAAAAACAAGTCAAGTCATGATACCTGTGGGGAAATCTTCTGTGGACTGTCCAGACAAGAGCTAAACATTTTCGGATGATGGCCGCATCATAAGACCACCGCTGCAATTCAGAAAGAGAACATCCTGCTTCGCTTCTTCGTGACGCGTAATTTCTGAAGTCTTCAGTTTGCAAACTTATGGTTCGCAATCGTAATCGGTCAACTTGTCGATGGATCAGCAAAACAAAAATGCAAGTTTTCTCATTGCCAAAGGGAGTTGAGTCTGATTCAGACACCGTCTCATGACCTGAAGCAGGTTGTTTCCAAATTGGCAGAATAAAAACTCATTTTTCACATTGGACCAGGCTGGATTGGATAGCTTCTTTCCTTTAAGAAATAAAACCCTCATTTAAAAAGTGATTCTTTTTTTCCTTTAGTAAAGTTATCTTTGTCTACAAAATGAACTTGATGATCTGGATCATAAAAGTGACAAAAAAAAAAAAAAAAAAAGCAAAACATTTGGTAAGTTTCTGTACAGCCTGTGAAATTCACTTAAAAATATGCTGCAGAAGTTAATGGGATTGTCCCCTTTTTGTAAAATTTGGAAAAAAAATAAGACTTTTTTTTTAACATTGTTTTTGCTTTCAACATAGGCCAAACTTTGCATCTTAGAATCACTTATGACTTTCCGCTGCCTGACGACTCGGTTAATTCTCTTCCTGATGGTAAAAGCCGATTCTTACAGTCAGACAACTTGAACGAGTGTCGTGGTTGACAGAATACCCTGTGTATCGAGGAAACGCCTGAGATTGATGCATTCAGCGTTTAAAATCAGTGAGACCGGCGTGTCACTCCCAACGCTGACCTTTAACATCTCAAAGGTGCGAAAGAGACTTTTGTGCCGACCTGCTGCGGCTGTAGCAGACGCTGACGCAGTACAGGCCGGCGACGGCGAGAACGAACGAGGCCAGGCCGATGATGACGACGTCAAACACTCTGACCTCTGGGTACCACAGAAAAACAAACAGGCCGCCCTGAACATCTCACAGAAACTCCTCTGTCTGAAATCGTTTCTGCGTTGCCATACCCACCAGACGTGGGCGTGTCCGCCTCCCCGTCCTGCGGTTCGAAACCCATCGTCCTGTTCAGATGGAGTCTCTCCGCCATCGGGGCTCCGCTCATTCTGCTGCCATCGGCGTCCAAAGCTGGGAAGAAAGACTCCTCCGAACCTCCTCTCGCCAGATTCAAGAGAGAGCTCCCCGGACCATGTGACTCAAGCGGTTCGGCTGCTGCCATGGCGACGCCCTCGCATCTTTTGTCAGTTCCAGTTGGACACCCTCTTTCCTGCCCGTCCGCTGGCCCGGCCTGTTTGCTGCTCATTATTCTGCGCGGCTTTCTGGGGGCCACACCGAGGGGGAGGGAGATGCCACGCTTGTTACACTGTGATGGGATCTGAGTGGTGACCCAGAACCGGTGGGTCTGCAGGCTTCCATCCACCAGACAAAAAAAAAAAAACGTCACGCCGTGCAGTAAACACACAGTTTGTGCGGCTCATGCAATTCAATTTGCAAGCCATGAAAAGTGACACAAAGCCAAAGTTCAATTTAAATTTATTGCTGTATCTGAAGTAGCTATTTATTCTATATCAACCAGTTTTTTTTATATTATTTTCATATCTATACAGAGTATCTGATTTTGCTGACAAAGTGTTTAAAACTCACAGTGCTGAACTCCATTTCCCACTTCTTTTTATATTATTATTATTCTTGACATTTACCTTGTTCTTGTGTGTGTGTGTGTGTGTGTGTGTGTGTGTGTGTGTGTGTGTGCGTGTGCGTGTGTGTGTGTTTTCTTTTTTGAAGACAGCAGCTCAGTGAATTATTTTAAACTGACAGCAGAATTTCACAAACTCCCAGGAAATAAAGCTCAATAGCTCCAAAAAGTCCAAAACAAGGGAACAAAGACAGCCTTTTCCTCTCCCCCCCCCTTTTCAGGTCACGATGAACCATGATAGACATTATATAATGTACCAAAGTGCCCAATTAAACCGATGTAATTGTGTTGTTTTCGAAGCCACCACACAAAATGGACCAGGAAAGCATCTGAGGTCTGAAGTCTGTGTGTTTACAAAAGAACTTCTAAAGTCACTTTACAAAGAGCAGAGATACAAAACAGGAGCTGGCCAAGAAACACCGATAAAGAAAAAATAGTGATCGAAAAGAGAACCTCTGTCATCTCTAACATTTCATTATATGAATGATCTGGTTAACATGTTGTTTATCAGTATATCAATACAACTCCAATCGATTCTTATTTCAAAAACAACGATGAACACAAGACGGTTTCAGAAAAACATTTTTTAAAAATCTGATTTCTCGAAATTAAAGGCCATTGATTTTTGTTTAACAGAAATTAAAATGGACTTTGCTAAAAAATAAAAAATTCCACTTTGCTTTGTTGTGCTAATGATTTTCATCTGTAAATGTGTAAATCATACATTCTTGAGATGTTTCATTTTTAAAAGTCCAGAAGAATTTTTTTAATCTTCTGCAGGTATTTACGCGTCTCATCCACTGGGTGGCATTGTTGTAGCCGAAGTTGACTTTTTAAACAGTGTTTAAAAGTGTTCCCAAACTCCTGCAAAGAACAGCAGGCTTTTATTATGTACCACTCAATGACTGACATCACCACCGAGTGTGTTGCATTTCCTCTGGACCGGACGGAGTGTGAAAGCGTGACGGACAAGCGGCTCTTCGCTTGCAGCTGTTCACGCTGCTGCGCCGCAGCAACAAGGTTCAAATCCTCTCTGCGTGGTGTTAGTTTGACCCCAGGGACCCTGTGGGATCACTGAGAACCAGCTCAGTGACTGCAGACTGACAAATGGTTCAACACTTCCAGCTTTCTGCAAACGATGGCCTTCGTCAAGCACTTTGAATTGCAATTGTGGTTTTACGGCTCATTAAAGTATCTCTTACTGCCTTCTGTGTTCATGCGAACCGAGGAGTCTGTGTTGGAAGTACACAGACTTTTATAAACTTACTAAATGGCTATTTATATTTGGTTCAACAGTTCGCAGTGAGCTGAGCAACAACTTCAATGTTCATAAAACACGTTAAATAGTTACATTTAGAAACCATGAATGTTACACGTTCTTACAGTTTTACAGCTGCAGTATGTAACTTTTATTATAATATATTTTTTTACATATTTGTCCTGGGCTGTGTGAAGGTTTTCGACTATACAGTGAAAGACAGGTGCACCCCCACAACACACACACACACACGCACACACACACTAGTCACAGCAGAACTGTACCAATAGTCTGGTGTGTTTTTAACCTCTGTTTTGAAAATTGTTACATTTGTCTTGCAATAAACTTGCCTTTTGCCTGGTTCTCTTTTTGATGTGTAAAAATAGCGCGTGACGTAATTGACGTTCTTCTTCGTCGTTTCAGTGAGTTGTCTTTTTAATCTGTGCAAAACGTATTTCTTTGGCACTTTGGTCCAGAGCCTCTCAGGTTGGAAACCACTGCAGGTGCATCAGGCTCATCCTCTGATCACCGGCCAGACGGTTTCCTCCACTAGGTGTCAGACGTCGACCATCCAATTTAAGTCTACTTGTGTCTGAAGTGTTTGCCGGTCGAGTCTTTCTACCAGAGTTGTGTCAGTGTGTGGAAGACGAACACAGTCAGACTCATTTATACCGATATAAAATTTTGAGGAGGTAAAGAGGCTGAAATCTGCTCCTTTTCTCAGAAATTCATGAAGTCCATTCAGACTTTCTGCAACTGTGTGTTTTTTTTTTTTTGTTGGTGCTGCATGCTGGCTGCATCATGTCAGTGTGGTGTGTTCATTTGAGAACAATAGTTTCTCTGTTTCACTTTTGATCCTAAATGTCGATATAAAGAATCGTATCGAGAAATTTTGGACGGAAAAAAAAAAAAAAGATAAAAAAATCCAGTTTGGGATGACGTGGCGCCACTTTTGTCCTTGAAAATCCCCCTTTTGGGTTTCCCATTTCCAAAACAATTCCGCACATAATCGTATAGAAAAGAGATGGAAGAGACTCGTTTGCGTCGCTTCACGGTCATTGCTGACCATCCTGCCTCCTGTCGGTGATCACATATGGGAGAGTGAGCCAAGTCCAGACCTCTAAGGTACTGACACACAATAAACTCGCACATAAAACATTGCGGAAAGAGCTTTAAAGGGTCACAAGAAGTTTCATTCTCGCAGCTGCTGTCACTTCCCCCAGTGACTTTTCCCTTTTGCTGTGCTGCATTCAGACTAAACGGCAGTGAAGAGTATTTTGAAAGCCGTGTCATCTTTCAGGACATGTTTAATACCGCAGTTAATGCAGCAGCCGATCCACCAGCAGCACCTCACTTATCAGTGCGACGGCCTCATAACTTCTCGCCTCCCATGTATGAAACCCCTCCACCCGCGCAGCGTCTCGGGGTTAAGAGTCGAGTTAGAGACGCTTCTTTATGGAGGAGCTTACGGAGATGAAGTGAGTGAGATTTAAACATCACTCCTCTTCCTCTCCACCCCGTTTTCTTTATGTTCCCACTGTGAGATTGATGCTTTACAAAGTCTGACGCGGCCTCCCTCCCTCCATGGTTCGCTCCGACGCAACGTCACAGAAGAGCAACAAGTCGGTGGCTTTTAAACGCTCACGCATCGGCGGAGTCCCGAATTTCGTTTCTGCTCTAGCTTGTGAAAAAAAATAAAATAAAAAAATCAATCGTTCATCTCTAAAATAATCTCCCCTCGAAGCCCCGCGGACTCTTTAAAAACCAGCGGGGAGAATTCCTGTCCCGTCCCTCATCGCTCAGCTTCGCCCCTTCTCGCCCTCCGGTCCATTCTGCTGACCTTCCCCCCCCCCCCTCCTCTCTGTGTTTATCCAGAGGCTGGTGAGGAATTAGGGTTCTGCTGCGATCCATTTCTTCTGACGTGGTTCAGCGGGAAGGTCCTGCCTTGATTTATTGCAGTTGCGAGCTAAAGGTCTGGGAGTGAACCGCTGACTGCTTTCTGACAAGTTTCTGACTCCAGTCATTATTTGGATGAGTGATCGTGTGACGCTCGTGAGCGCAATAAAAGGAGCCGCAGCTTGATCAAAGTGCATTTGTGCGCGTGCAATAACTGCGGGATTTATGGAATAAACGCAACATGGGGTGTTTGGAAAGTCGGTGGCTTTTTGGGGAGCGTCGTATGCGACCTGCGGCTCCGGGGGCCACAAGTTTGACCCTCAGCAGCGACTCTCAATTGAGAACTTCCATGGGTTGTTAACAATTTGTCAGTGCATGTATGCAAAATTTGCATTGGGTTTTCACACAGAATGACACTAAAAGCACTGGTAATATGTTTTTAGAGATGATTTCTTGTCATAAAAAAAAAAAAAAAAAAAAATTTCCATCCCAGAGAAAACAAACAAAAAAAAAAACATGTTACTAAATTTCAATCCATCAAAAAAAAAAAAAAAAAAAATCCTAAAAATATAAACAAACTGGTGGTTCTTTCCAATATTAGAGATAATTACTGAAAATAATAAAAAAGTTATCTAAGAAGTTCCTTTATAATGACATTTTCTTTAGTTCAGGATTCTCCGAAGAGCTTCTCAAGATGGTGATGGTCCTGTAGCAGTCTGTATTACAACGCATTTGAAGAAGCCTCTGACTGGAGACACTCTGCTTTTCTACGTCAAATTCAGAAATGCTTAGATGCTAAAAATTAATCTAGAAAACTTTGATCAGTCGCAGTTAATTTATTTGTTTTTAATGGGCTGGGGGTTATTGCTTCCTCATTTTTCATATAAAAGCAAAAAAAGGAAGGAAAAAAAACTAAAGAAGGAACGAACAACCCCCCACTAAAAATGAATAAACCGACATATCAAGACTTTCTAGGTTGATGTTTAGAAGCAGGGCTGAGAACGTCTAACCATCAAACATGGCGGCGGCGATTCTGCTCATGCAGCCATGTGAAAACCACGCATCACTTTGACCTACCATCAAAATCTTGCACTGCACGTTTTGTCGCCCTACGACAAAAAAAACAAAACAAAAACAAAAGTCAATTCATTCATTAAACGCGTTCAAATTTATGGCTGTAAAGTGACACAATTGGCAAAAGAAGTTAAGGGATGCATATATTTTTTGATGCAGTCTTTGCACTTAATTTGGAGGAATAACTAAACCTTGCACCTTATGAACAGGAGCACTGTGTGAGCCCCAAACTAAACTCTCATCCTGCCACAGTTAGTGAGCTGGACGGCTCATCCTCTTCGCTCAGACTCACCGCAGACTGACGCGTCGTTGGCAGAGAAGCAGCAACCTGCTGCATCCATGAGGAAAGCCAGGCCCTCACCTCTCTGATCGCCAGCAGCGAGAACCGCTTGGTAAATGGGTCGGCCGGCTGCGGCTGCCACACGCACATTCTTGGGATTTGCTAAGAGCCGGAGCCGTCTAAAAGGGATTGCCAAACGCTGATGGATGTCCAGGAAAACCAAGGAATTCTGGCTCCTCCAAACACAGCGGGAGAATTTCCAATTTAGCTTGTACGCCGAAGAGCGTGAAAAGATCAGCTCATATCGGGGAGGGGAATATTTTTAAAAGAGCAACGAGGAGAAGAAATGCCAAACAACACTGGGAAGCACGAGCAGCAGTCGGAGCAAAAAAAAAAAAAAAATGTTTCGGCCTTTTGGCTCGACTTTGTGAAAACTGCCAACGTTCGGTGAGGTCGTTCCTCGTTTCCATGCGGGAAATAATTCAAACGTCCATAATTAAAGCGCAAAAGCAGCATGGGTACCGTTTGGATCACAAATCGTAAAATGACTATGAGGAGTTTCCCCCCTCCTCAAGCAGGTCAAGGTTTTCACTTAATCTTGTACGTTTCTTTTTTCTCTCTCTCTCTCTTTAAATATATTTCTCCTGTTTGGGCATCTTTAAAATCCATGGCTCATGTTTTATTTCTGTAAAACATATCCTTGCGCCTCTTTAAGAGACATTTCGACACACATTCGGACAATGATGATGGTATTTTTCCAGAGCAGCTGCTGGCAGAGGGAGCTGGATTTTCCCCCCGCACCGTTTATCGGGTCGAGGCTCCTGTGCGTGAGATAATAATAACATTTAAAAAAAAAAAAAAAAAAAAGCTGCAGAGTCCGAGAGATAAATAACACGCCGCAAAGCCTGTGAGGCGTTTATATTCTACCTGATTAACTGTACATTTAACTTTTCACCACGTTGTTTGTAACACATGATTTCATCTGTTCAGGTTGGCAAAGGGAAGAAAGAAAAAAGTTCCCATGACCTTTTTTTAATCACCTGCAGTGATAAAAACTGATTGCTGATTTTTTTTTTCTTTTTTTCTTTTTTTTTTTTTGTTTTTTTTTTTTTTGCTGCTTCTCTTTAACCTCTACTGCAGCCTCACGTGATCGGTTTATGAAATTGCTCCAGTATCACTGGAAAAAATAAGATCTGCAAAAAAAAAAAAAAAAAAAAAAAAGAAGACGCAATTTCATTTCCGTTTTGCGGCAATCAAATCAACAATCGAAAATGCACACAGGGGGATGTCAGACGTTCAAATTCTCAATGCTGAAGAAGGATTTCACAATGGGTTAGTGTTTTTTTTCTTTATCCAAACAACACAGAAAATAAAAATCTACATGAGTTGCTACAATAGGTTTCCAATGCAGCAGCTTTAACCTCTGCAGGAGACGACGAGGCTGTTATCTGCAGTCAAAACGAGTCCACAGCTGGCTGCACGGGAGACCAGGAGCTTTAGGAAAAGCACAACTGGAAAATGTTAAGACGCCCGTGTCACACCGGTGAGGCAACAATCCAAATAGCATTAACAAAGATTGCATTAAGATTAATGGTTATTTATTAGAAATCCAGGGCGAGATAAATGGCTGGTGCACTTTGAGAGGTGATATGTTCTCAGCTGGCCGTCGCGTCTGACCTCTGCTTGTTCTGTTCAGCGTCTGAGACGGAAAATGTGTCCTTTGGGGAATATCGAAATAAATGCGGGTTTATTTATGACATTAAGTATAAATACCTAAACTCTGGAGGAGGATGAAACTGAAAAAAATCATAAAATCTTTTCGCTAAGATGACCGTCTCTCTTACCATTTATTGAGGTAACTGCTGCTTGTTATTTATTTTTTGTATTTTTTTCTAAACCAATCATCCGAAATCACACAAATCCATGAACGTAAGCTGCTGTTTATGTGAAGTGAAAATATGTATCCCTTTAGGGGCGATTAAGTTTACGGCCTGCATGTTCAGACATCAGTGATTTCCCTCGGCCAAAGAGGAGAGCAGGATGAGGAGCAGCAGCGTTCAGGCTTTCCTTAATAGTCAAAAAGAGCCAAAGAATGTCAGGCATCAGCGACGCGACTAATGAGACCACAAGGAATCCCTTCCTATTTATTCCACGTTTTACGGAGCTCGTGTCTTGTTTTCACAAGAGCGCGCAGTTTGACAGGGATACTTTGTTAACGTTCCCTTTGAGTCCGGTTCAGGACTTTATTGTGATCTTTTTTGTGCAAGATCCTGAAATGCAGGTTGAGCACAACAAGCGGATAACGAAAACCAAGATTTATTGAAGTAAGGACTAGAGCAATAACTATTCCAGAGGAGGATTGACCCCCTGGTTCAGAAGATGACAAGAAGAGAAGGAAAACAGAATAATCTGACAAGGAGGTAAAGATGGATTTGAGATGCTGTGGAGGTGATTGGATGGCATGAGAATAAGATGATGAATTTGAACAAAAACGGCTATGAAATGAGCACAATGGGATGTAGCAGGATATAAATGAATCTCACTAAACCCAAACTCAATAAATATTAGACATTAATGTAAAGGAAAACAACACAACCCAAAACCGAGCCAGGTGTCCCAAAAATAAAGAGTAAAGACTAAAACCAAAGGAAATACATTCGTCTAAACACAGTAAAAACAGTTGGAACAGCTTCTCCACGTCGTCCCAGCCAAAGCCCTTTCCTTCCAAGACAACATCCAAACCTTTAGGGAAATCTCCCTAAAGGCTTTTGGCAGATGGTGTTCATGTCTGATTAAAAAGAAATACAACCTCAAACTTTTCAGCCACAATCACAAAAGACGTTTGGCACAAAAACACGAGCGTCGTCGAAAGACTGCTCTGTCCAGAGCGAAGCACGGCGGTGGCAGCGTTGTTCTTTGGGATTCGTTTTCTTGAGACGGAGTTTCGGTTTTTGTCAAGACATTATGAAAAGTTCAAAAAAAAAAAAAGATATAAAAGTAGGAAATAAAGAGGAATTCCCCTCAAGTCTGAAACATTGATTAAAATGAATGAAGCAATGGCTCGACCAGGAAAAACTGTTTGCAGTTTTACTGCAGCATACTTTTTTTTTTTTTTACCTTTACTTGAGTAATATTATTTTAAAGCGAATGCCAGCCGTAGTTGAGAAAATGTTTTTGTAACTCTAATCACCTTGCACATTTTTAAAAAAACTTTTTCTAAACCTCATCAAATTTGTTTGTTATTTAATTTATGTTGAATGTAAGCTTCTATATCTCAAAATCAATGTTTTTGTGTGTGTGTGTGTGTGTGTGTGTGTGTGTGGTTTCTTTACTCTCTGTCAAAACAACACCTGAATAAACCACTTGTGGTAGAGGCACGTTTCTGTTGCTCTTTTTCCAACTTTCCTGGCGCAAGAATCGATCTTTGGCTGCGCTGAGTTTGGAGGGGAAACTCCGCACTTTTCTGTTGAAATGCAGAATAAAAGTGTTTGCTCGGAGATCTGCAAGCCGTCAGCAATCAACAGAGGTCAACGCCACTTGACCCAACAAAGCTCCATTCAGCCTCAAACCCTGCGTCTCACTGTGGCTCCACTTACAGAGAAAAAGCTGACTTTATTGGAGAGCAGAACTTCACGCCGTTCCCCAGAAACTCAGCGTAAAAAAAATAAAAAATAAAATAAATGACGTGAAACATGCATAACTGAAACACTCAGTTTAAACTAACGCAGCCCTTCGTTAAGAGTTGATCAAATATTGACATAAATACAGGAAGCCCACGTTCAGGTGTACGCTTCAGACTTCGTCTTTGTCTTCATTTCAGTTCTGGCACCACCAGGGTTGCTATGATTGTTGGCGCTGTGGCACACAGAGATGTGCGGCGGTTGATTGAGGCGTGATGCCGACTTGGACCTCAGTTCTTAAGGTGCTTTTTTTGGGCCTCGTGCCCCCAAAAAAAGCTAACTCCTGCTGACTTTATGTAAGTAGCTTTTGGTGCTGGAGCTGTGAGGAAAAAAGCTGGATTACCAGGCAGGAACGTCGACAACTGGAAGTTTGAGTACATCAAACGCGCCTGGAGGGAGATTCCAGCTTCTTAAACATCTTCTAAAGATTTACGATTTACACGTTCTAGTGAAGATGTCTTTGTGGCTTCCCACTTCCTGGTTATCTGGATGTTGTTGCCCTGCACTCTGCACTGTTGTTGCCCCCCGTAACCAGCTGATTGGCTCTTTGTCTAACCAGATCTGCCTGTCATAAATGTTTGTGACAGAAATTTATTGGCGGGCGTTTGAAAAATCATCCAATCCATGGTCCTTGTTGCTGACTGACTGAACCCCAACTGTTGATTTTAGCTGTTAAACTAGAGCTAATATTGAATGCATTTATGCAAAATAAGGTATGCTTCGTATCTGAACTGTTGAAATAGAAAGTTATGAGAGGAGATCTCGAGTATTTGCAGATTTCAGTTATTTGGGGTCGACTGTAGCTGCTTATCCTGACAGACTGAGGGGCAGCTGATCCTTACCTCCTGCAGGTATTGGTCAAGACACATACAGTCCAACCCGGACAGGTCCATCACAGGACAACACAGAGATATACACGATAGGACAAACAATTTGGAGAAACCCATTAAGACCCCCGGGGCCGTGATTGGGAACCCAAAGTTGCAAACCAATGGTGCAAAACAGTGATTGCTTTATGGAGCTTTTAATTTAAAAAACAAAACAAAAACAAATTCAGTCATTTCTCCGAATACCAACCTTTGAGTCGTCTAAACTCGACGTTTGACAATTTTCAAAAATATTTGGTCAGGCTAAAGACGACGCTGACTTCTTGGGTCCCATGTTTCTATGACAAACCAGACAGCCAGACATGGACCTGCACGCCTCACTGCACATCTGTGATAAGAGAAAAGAAAGCTCTGTTTATGCAATAATGCCTCCAAGACTAACGATTCCCTTGTCCTCTTAAGCAGCGCAAAGATTTATGGGCAGGACCACCAGCTCCTCGTTTGGTGAAGGCCCCAGACTGTTCAGGCATGCAAAAAGCGTGAAGGAAATGAAAACGGTTTGCGATTGGGAAGAAGCAAAGTGCTTTTTTTCATTTCTCTGTTTCAAGCAGCTTCTCTTAAATAGGAAATTAACAAGATCTTTGAGTCCCTTCCAGACACTCCAGCGGGAGAGCTCTTGTGTAACCTCTCAGAAGTCCCACAGTTAGACTAAATTAAAGGTAATTTGCAAAAAAAAAAAAAAAAAGTTTTTCATTATTAAAACCATTTTTTTTTTTTTTTTTGCCGCTGTTTGATTAATGACGGGGTGTGAATATTGCAAATTGAACTACGTTACTCTGAGCAATCAGTCGGTGTTCTGCACCACGCAGTGATTATTCTTTCCTTTGCGATGCCTTACTCATCTGAAAACTATTCCTATACATCCAATAAATTATGACTTTGGTTAACACCCTCTTGCTCTGCAATGAGAACCGGCTGCAGGCTAATGTAAGTTAATAAACCATCAGTCAGCAACACTAGCTTTTGGAAACGTCCACAGTCTCATTTCCTACATTCAGATTCATCAATGTCTGAAGCCCATTTAGTCCCCCGTATTAAATGAAAAATCTCTGAAAACTTTTCTCTGAAGAGAGACCAATACCTGGACTTTTACAAATGCATGTCTGTGCTTTTTAAAAATGAGAATTAAATGCTTTTTAAGATCTTGGCTTTGATTTTTCTGAAGGTGCTCTGCTTCATAGATTTATCGCCCAAAGAAAATCCCCAAGAACAGCACGACGAGTGAAGGCAAATGTTAACATTTTGATGCGGTTGACCTTCGGTTTAGTATTCTAGCTTTAGCACGTTCATTTGGACTCATTCATCAAAAGATTACATTAAAAATGTTAACGTAATCACCGAGGCAGATAAGGGATCCTGCCACATTTATCGATCGTAATTACATGACGGAGAGACGTTAGTGAACGCTGGACAGTCATTCAAATGTTTATGTTCTATCGACTTGCATTTTATGGCTTTAATGTCTTTAATTTGCCTAATTGCTGCAGCTGGACAGTCTGCAGGTGTCCGTCAGTCTGCAGGTGTCCGTCAGTCTGCAGGTGTCCATCAGTCTTCAGAAGGACACCTGAAGACACATGTTTGGTCTTTTCTCCTCGCTGTTGAGGAACTATAGAATATTTTCAAACAGTTTATGGAAGAATTTCCAAATCCAAATTCATTCAAGGCTGCAAATAAAAATTTCCAATCAACTCATTGGGAGTTGTTGCAGCAAAGGTTGTCACAATCAGTCATTAAGTTTTCTGGGACATTGTTTATTCTTTTTTTTTTCTTTTCAAATGGTAATTTTTTTTTTTTTGTCTGATATTAAAATTTTGTTTGATGATCTAAAAGATTTTTAAGCGTGACAAACAAACATTTTATCATCGTACCATAAAGTAAGCAGATGCCAGCGACACGTTTACTTCATTTTTTTCTCATTTTTAGAAGAAGAGGAAACAGGGCAGTGAGATCAGCGATATTTATGACATTTTGTTCTGTAAAATGATGGGGGGTTTTTTTCTCCAAAGATTTCACATGCTTCCTGTAACTCTGTCCGCCATCATCCTCTGGAGCGGATGCGCCGCGCCTGGTGTTAATTATGATGATCCATTACGACTCAAACACTGGAATCTACAGTGGACGTTTCAAATGAGCCAAGACTTACACTACAACGTAAAAGATGATTTTCCGCGTACTTAAATTTAGTCCACACTCTCTTAAGCCCCGTGTGCATTTCTCATCCTTGAAGGAAATTGGGTGATAGATGTCAAACGCTGCATTCCAGTGATTTATGTTTCAGCCATCTATCTGTTGCTCTTTTTCTTTCTCTCTCTCTCCTTTTCAAACTTTGGGAGAGATTTCTCGCTGGAAACCACACGTTGGCTTCAAGAGTGCCCGCATGACAAATAAAGACGACCCAGGGAAAAGATGTCTGGGAAAAGATGTCACCAGACACTCCGAGGGGAATCATGCGTGTGTGGGATGCAGGAGCCGGGGCCAAAAATAGAGACGTCTTGTGTGGACACGGTCAGAGGAATGCGGCTCTCCGCATGAAATTATTTTCACAGGACGGACACGGGAAAGAAGCAGGAATCCTGCCAACCGCGCCAACCGCGCTGCGTCTCATCATTTGTAAATGTTCTGGAAGAGGGTGGCATTGTATTATCCGGACCTCGTTATTCATCACTTGTTCCAAAAAAGACAAATACGGGACACGTCAGAGACGAGATGAATTAAAGCTTTAAATACGTTAGAAACATGCTGGCTAATTTAATGGAGGGTTTTATAAAAATAAGATAAGACATAAATGTCAACATGCTCCTTCAGTGACTTCAGCAGGGCATGTCTTTCCAGTAAACAAACTGTTTATACTCTATTAATTATCGCAAAACCAGGTGGTTTTCATATCTCTTTGCGTTCTGAACTAATTTGTCTACTTCTGTTCACCGAGATGAGATTAAAGTGAATCTTATTAACCTTAAAATAAAGTTTGGACGTCATCGGAGGACTTCTGTGCCATCTGCATCCTTTAGCTGAAGCTTGTGGAGACGTGACAAGAGATCGAAAGGACAAACGTATCAGTCAGGAGAAGGGCACGGGAAATCTACAGCGCTACTTTATATGTGGCAAAGCGGAAACATTCTTTAATAACAGCAACAAAACTGAACGCCGGCACTGCTCAAAGCAAGTTTTGAAGCAATTCATTGCGATTTACAGTTTTTTTTTTAACCAGGATTTGTTTTTCTGACCTACATGCATGAATATTTTCTAAAATTTAACATGCGTTTGTCAAATTAAAAGCGTCTTTTAACCCTTAGGCAAATATCAAATATACTTATCATCAAACCCACATTTGATCAAATATTCTGATCTGAAACATCAGTTTCCATCATATGGATGTGGAAAATCATCGTGACAGGAAAAAAGGTTTGAAGAAAACACCAACATCTGTGTGTAGTTAATCAATGCAATGTGCTTCTCCACATTACATTAACTTAATCATAATATGCTAATTTATTGATTAGAACAGAAGCCACTGGATATGTGAAACAATTCCTATAACTTAAGAATTGACAGGCCTACGTCAGGAGTTTGATATGTCTACAACGATGACAAATATGAGAAGAACGTTCATTTAATTAGCAGAGAATAACAGCTTTATCATCACTGTTCACTTAAGTGGCAACAGGTAGAAAAAAAAAATCCAATTCAAGCATGACAGCATGACGAAAAGCTCCTTGCACTGCGGTAAATATCCTCAATCTTTTTGCGAGCTGGCAAAGCCTTTTAAGAGATTCTGCAAGAATCCCTCAGCTGAGCAGGGATTAAAATCTCAAGTGTCACATTTTGGCATTCAAGGAGGAAACCTTAAAGGATTTCAATGGTTTTCCAGGTGTGTGAGGAAAAAAAGAAGTTTATCTTTTGGTTTATCTGTAGAAACATGAGCCGTCTGTGGTGAAGGCATTTTAGCGCGAATGAGTCCAAAGGGTAAAAACACTAGAGATAACAGGCTTGGCTCTCGGCTGTGTGGATTTCAAATGTTTAAAATCCCACATTGCAAGTTCAACACGTAACGGTGTTAAATAAATATGCAAAAAAAAAAAAAAAAAGAAAAGAAAAAAACCCAGCCTCCAGCTTCACTGTCAAATGACGTTTTATAACCCAAACTCTGCACAGCTGCACTGAAACACTGTCCATGATCCAATCTGGTCTGATGAGTATAAGCAGAATCTCAGGCTGCAGATAAACTAACACAACAGAAACACCTCCAAACAACAGTCCTCTTTATGCCTCTAATACGAAAAGCACACATCCTTCAAACAAGTGATTAAAAAAAACCCGTTTTCCCCTCAGAGTCCGGCCGGCTGCTGCTTCTGCAGCAGACAGTTTTGGTGTGGGCGGCCAAGTCAAACAGTGAAATCACATACTTTGTGGCTCATGGTACGCTGAGCGCTCTCGTCCAAGCATGGAGAGAGAGGGAAGGAGGTATAAGGTTCTCCTCTCCTGAGGTTGGACACACCAGAGGTGCTGCGCTCATAAGGCCAGCTGGACCGGGGGGGCCGGCGACGGAGGCCCGGTGCTGCTCAGCCCCCCGCCGACTGAGCACTTCACGCCGAGACTGGCGAAAACATTCATTAACCAATTACATCAGCTTCATTTTTACATGCTTGACACTCATCTTTAGTCAAATGCCTCATAAAAGTCAGGATTCCCATGTAGTATAATTCATATTCAAAGGCATTTTTGCTAAATTCATGTTGTACAAGAACGGATGGAATGGTCCTTTATAAATAGGACTTTAATGCTACATCAAGGATGTGTTATATTTTTGAAATTTAAGAGCTCTCCATCCATCCATCCATCCATCCATCCATCCATCCATCCATCCATCCATCCATCCATCCATCCACACAGGGAAGTCTTTCAATATATCGTTTCCTAAATGTATTCATTTTCACAACCTTATAATATACATTTATCCAATCTAAAGTTGCTGGTGGTCAAAGTTCGAGTCCCCTAACGCAGCATCCACCATGGAAACATCTGTGTGCGACTTGATGGTTGATTTGTTAAAACGCCATTACATTCGCCTTCCTTTGAGTCCAGATGCGCGTCGTCCCGACGAGACATCTGGACCGTGTTGATGAATTACACAGTCAGGACGCCAGTGAAGATTTTCTCACAGAGGAAAAGCAACATGTCTGTCGGGACGAACATTTGACTTGAGACGTTTAATCTCTACACAATAACTCAATCAGTTATTACCTCTAATGTTTACTTTTCAAATGGCCCGACAAGGCGGCGAGAATCCACGTTGCATTGCTTTAAACGTTGGTTATCGTTCAGGAGCTCTAACAAGCCTCTCACAATAATCCGCTTTAAGTCCCGACTTTTTAAGTTTCTGCTCCTCTGAGGACTCCCGCTTGCTGATCACAATCTGTGATGATGGGTTGCATGTGTCCTGACGTAAAATAACAGCTGATCCGAATCGCGTGTGCCGAGGGCAGCTGTTGGAAATGTAAGGAATTGTTTCAAATTGCAGGTTAAATGCTTCATCTTCCCCTAAGTCTGTTTTATTGTAAACATCAATGAGGCAAGAGCATCATCTGAAAATATGTCATTCACGGCTCAAATAACTCCTCGGTGGTGTTGGTAGAAATTAAAAGAGAGGACAAAAAAGTAGGTCAGGTTTCATGATGAAAACAGGAATGAGAGCTGTGATGAAATAAACTAAATAGTAGAAATAAAAAACTTTACAGATTAAAGTCATAATGTGTAAAAAAAACAACAACAACAAAAGAACAGTTTGATAACTATGTTTTGAGAAAAATGAGAAAAAAAGAGAGAAAAAACACTACACTTGATGACTATCATCGTTTTATTTTGGTGTTTATTTCCATGTTAACTGTTTAAAATCCAAGTTCCTGCCTTCATTTTGTCATAAAAAAGGAGAAAATTTTGGTCAGATAATGTCTTAAATTCTACTTCCCATTCACAAAACAATAAAGAGTTTTGTTTCGAATCTGGTGGAGTGTAGAATGGTGGATTTACAGGGTTTCAGCGCTACAGTGAAAGGTAGTAAATTAAATGAGCTCAAATCAAGGCCAGTAAAAGGTTGTGAAGATCAGTAGAAAAGATCAGAGGATGAGATTGGCTTCACGTAAATATCTCCCAAAATTGAGGAAATCGACATGAAATGGGCTCGATTCTGCTTGGTATTAAATATATTATAAAGGTAGTAAAAAAGTAGTAAATTCAACTCTGGGATTCCTGCATAAGCCCTGATTTAATAATGGGTAAAAAAAAACAAAAAAACAGATGATTATCGTACATTAAAAACCAGGAAGGAAACCTGGAGCATGGAAGAAGAACCGGAATAAAATCCAGGGAGGCAAAAAATGTGGAACGACGATGGAAACCAGGAGAGAACAAACAACTGGACTGATGGAAGCTGAGTGCAAATCCAAGGAAATAAGACTGGAATCATGATGGTACAGAAACACTGAACAGGAAGTAATAACAAAAGTAATGAATTAGATTTAAAATGGGCACACAAGGTCTTCCGTAAATAAATTATAAACACTTCTAAAAGAGAGCAAAAATATTGAAAATACAGACCTGAGAAAATACAAAACACAGAAAAACATGACAATATTGGTATATAATTTACAAACAACGTTCTGGTTGCTATTAATATTAACTTTAAGTCATTTTACATGTGTCCTTGTTCTAATCTGAGCCTCAGCTGTACATGAAAACTACAGTAAGATCCTACATACAGACATGAAAAACCTCAGTGCTGTTTCACACAACAGAGGCCAAAATGCAGAGTATTCAGAACACGAGTCACATGGCATTGATATCCACAGAGAAACTGTCATTAGGGCGCGTCGCTCAGCAGTTCTGACATGTCATACAGGAAAAGCAGCAGGTTTAACGCTTAACTTCCAGCATCGCTTTCTGCACTCAAGTCAAAGAAGACCCCCAACCCCCCCGTCTCCTCCTTTTACACCTTTTGCTCGTATTTCACATTGTGAGGGTACATCTCCTGCAGTGGAAACACGCGGGAATCTGAATTCCAGACAAAAAGATCGAGCCTGCGTCCACCTGAACGCCTGAATGCAGCCCACAGGAGAAATCAAGACAGTCGGACAAGAATTCTTTTGTTTGACGAGGGCCGGCGTGGAAAAGCGGTTTTCTCCCGGGCTTCTGAGAGCCGGGAGGTGGAGGCTTTCAGACACCCAGGTGGAGAAACTCAGTCCTTAAAAACGACATAACTCATCCGAAACAACACACAGGCCCCGCCGCGTGCTGGCCGGGTCCGCTTCTGCTACAGATGACGCCCATAAACCTCATGCAGGAGGTCAGGCCTGCAATGTGTGTTCGGTTTTAATTTATATCCGTTCAAGACGATGCGTTTCAGTGCGAACCGCAGTCTGAAATCTGCACTAGCAAGGATAGGAGATGAAAAAACTGATTATTTAGTAAATACAGACGCTAAGCAATTATGTGCTGACTTTACTTTTTAAAGTCAGCACATTTAATCTAAAAAAATGTTCTGAACAAAAAAAGGCGTAAAATCTTTTTTGACCCTGTATTGACTGGAACAAAGGAAATCACCAACACATTGTAAACTGGTGAGATCAAAACATGTCAAATGGCCCAAAAATGTAGATTTAGCAGAGGTTGATAAAGCACTTAGAGTGAAAAGCTACTGATTTTAGTTTAGATGCTTCGTGAGGGAGATCATTCTGGACGCCAAAAATAAAATATCAAGCAGCTTTTTTTAAACTTACATGTTTATCTGTGTAAATACGTCCGTCTCGTTAGCTGGAGGACTTTCATGCACCTGCAGATTCTCAGAGGAGCAGAACGACGCAGAACTCTGCAGCAGGTTTTGATAATTTGATTTGGTTTTATTACAAACACTTTTGATATTAATTTGAATTTATTTCAGATCAAAGTCAGAAACTGAATTTTGCCGTTATCCCTCTCGACGATAAATCAGAGCACGTTAAAATCAGCAGGTCAGAGTTTCACAAAATTGGTGAAAATTTACGGGCTACAGAACATTTGACCGGCGCTCATTAAACAGATTTATTTTGCAGCTCAGCGATCATAAATTCGCGACTCCGGCTTCAGAGGATTGGCTTGGCCAGATAAACTCCTTTTTTTTTTTTTTTTTTTTTTTTACAAACGTAACTGCAACGAGAAGTTTAGAGCTTCAACAGACCTAAATAATTACTTACTGCACTTTCACAATTTATTTGGAGAAGCCAAGGTCAAAGTTGGGGTTGAATAAACTGAATTCCTTCACAAGTTCATGTCCAAACTGAACAAACATGGAGTTTTTGAAGAAGATCAAACATGAATCAATGTGACATTAAAGAGATTTTCAAAAAAAAAAAAAAGAAATTTACCTCAGTGTTTATACAAATGGCTGCAGATGGAAAGAAAATATGACGAGATGTAAGTGAAATAGAGCATCGCGGTGATTCTGGTCTCTTCTGGATGCTTAGGGGTCGACAGAGGCGGCCGGAGCATGAAACAGAGGTGACCCCCCCCCCCCCGAATCTCTCTGCAATAACAAGAACTTTAACAGGCACTTTCTAGTCACGCTTTGACTCAGAGGTGCAAAGTATTACTGCACCTGCTGAGAGTTTATTATTATTTTTTCTCGACACGATACCCTGAAGGGTCCCTTTTAGCCGAAGGACTAAATTGTAAAATGCATTTTACCCACAGGAAGACAAGTGGCTCATTAATTATTTCCCTATCAGAGTAATTGGGAACGGCACTGGAGGCTTGATCGGTGAGCTAATGGCCCCCGCTTCCCATTTGAAAGCACAAACCGGGGAAGCAGTCAAACACGTTGTCTCTACAAAAATAATTACGTTTGTACCTTTAAGCTTGAACTGGGCGGTTAATGTGTCACAGAAGAAAAAAAAAAAAAACCTTTTAAAAATCTGTCAAGAGTATAAAATGGCTCTCCAGCTGGACTTTAACTGCGTTTTGCACCAGAGCAGTTCAACTCATTACTCATATCGTAATATACGGCCGTGATGTTTTACCGAACGTCTGATGGTGCGCTGGGTTCAAACGAGAGGCCAAGATGACAGCGAAATGGAGACGCATTTTACTTTGGTGTTGCCACTAAATTAATCATCATTAATTAATGAAGAGGTGTTACTGTGATCTGTATGTTTTCACTCAAAACATAATGAAAGTCTCTGATAAAACTTAAGAAAACCTCATAGAGATTATGGTTTTCCAAAGATGCATTGATCCTCCATGTATGGCGGTGCACTGCTGGTCAGCTGGCTGAACTGAGGTTTCTACTCCTTTCTACCACAGATGGGGAAAACAAATGAAAAAACACAGACAGTCATGGTGTGGAAGCTGAATGAGGAATTACTCTTACAAAGGTGACACTTTCAGGTTTTGTCCACATCATTTAAAAAAAGAAAAAGAAAAAATTTTGATACAACACTGATACACATTAAATGTTGCATTTCTGTTTTCAAAATAAAGTAACTAGCTGGAGTTAAAAAACAATTTGTTTTAAAGCAGAAATACGGCATGGATATTCCTGCTGCTTCCTGGGTTCATCTTAGTTTACTTTAGTCTGAACACATTTAAATGAAACAAGGGAGGTTTGTTTCATGTAAGGGAGCATCAGCTCATCTCGTCTCCTGAAGGTCGGGGTGTGCGGGTAGATTAGCTTCCAATCACATTATATCAGCCTTCACATCAGTGAAAACAGTCCACCAGATCTGCAGACAATGACTGCATTGATTGTGAAAAGGACTGAAGGAAACTTTTTTTTATCTTTGCTTTTCACATTCTCATTTTGTATCTCTGGATGAATCAAAGTCTGGACGTGTGGGTTTTTTTTTTTTTTTGCCTTTACGAAAACAAAACTGATGTGAACGTTTGGAAATTGGTGGCGACGTGAGTTGAGCCGCCGGGATTCTCTTATTGCCACCATCAAACTCTCTGCTGTGTTGGTGAGACCTGGACTCACAAGAGCTGGTGTTTGCTCTCTGCCTGCATCGACCTACTGAAAACTGGACTCGTGCACGGTTACGGGTTCCAAACACGCCAACCAGACTCACTGAAATCCAGTCGGACTCACACAAGCCGGCTCACTTAAATCAACACCTTTGCACTCAGACCCTTGTGCAACAAAAGCTTTCTGCACGCATGATTGCAGTAATGAAACAAAACACTCCAAGCAAACCGCAGCGGTGCAGAAGCATTACTTTGACTGAGCTGATAAACATCTCTAGGTTTGGGATAAACCTTCTTTTAAAGAAATCATAATCACACGCTCTCGTTTCTTTTTGTTTTTTGGGGGGCATAATGTAAAACTGCATTGCTGCTCTTTGTGGGAACAGAAACGGGAGGCAACTTGATTGCTGAGGGAGCCCTTACAAATACCGATCCCTCTGAAAGCGCAACATAACCCCGGAGACCTCCTGTTGAACATGGGATACGGTGTCACGGTGCGTCTGCCCTCGTGATAAATGATTGTTTGGAGCAGCTTCCTTCTCTGCAGACCGTCTTGTTGATCGCCACCCAGAAGCAGAAGAGGATTTGGTTTACAGAAAAACTTATTAAAACCATCTTTGAGTTGAGGGACGGTGATTCCGAATTTGCTTTACGCCCAACTGGTCCAGGCAGAGTCTCACTGGTTCCTGTACAGTGTTATAAAGTAAAGCGACGTCTGAGATCCGTCTTTTTTTTATCTTTGAAACTTTCGCTCCCATCTGCTTGGTTGTAATTCTGAGTTCTGTGTGAAACAGTGTGTAATCCTCTCTTGACATCTGGTTCGGATATTAAGCAGGCTTCCCCCAAGTGTACTGGGTAATCCCACACATTGAACTCTAATGCTAAGAAAATCACCCTACGGATTGAAATTAATCTGCTCACGTTCTGAGGGTGTCGAATGCTCACAACACCCGCGGGACTTTTGAGATGCACACAATCTGTCAGATCCTCAGAGAGCAGTCGCAGCTATAGTCGATGTAGCAAAGGGGAGAGTCCCCAAAACATCGGTGGACATGAAGGACGGGAACCTGATGAGGCGTCCGGGTTGCTCTGTGAGCTCATATTCACACTAGTAGTGTCTGAGTTACCACCGTGGGCTCTACGGTTTCCTCCGCAGCCAGGCAGCTGGAAATAACACACTGTTTCTCATCCATCTGGTCAAATGATTCAACTGGTTTCAGAGGATTCTGTTGCTTTTCTGTCCTTGTGGTTCCCAATAAAACAGAGCCAGAAAATGGCATGTTTGGCGCAAGAACAGGAGGATGAAAACGGAGCGCGAAAATGAATAGGACATCTGAAATAAGAATGAACGGTAGGAGGACAAAGAAAAGCACAAAAAGGACAAAACCAGATTGGAAAGAAAGTGCAAAGCAAATCCAAAACTTAAGCACTGAACAAACTGAAACTGGGGGACAAAAATGAAAATAAGAACAAAACAGAAGCTGAAGTCTACAACCAGAAGGGATATAAAATAAATTATTTAGCAAACTGGCGACTCCATAAAAAAAAAAAAAATTATTTGTTAATTTTTTAACAAAATTAACAAATAATTTTTTGTTAATTTTAAAATTAACAAAATTTTATTTTTATTTAAAAATAAAAATACAGAGTCAAATAATTATATGAATTTCTTTTATAAAAATATATTTTAGAAAATACTGTGCATTATTTAAGATACCATTACCTATTTCAATATATACGTATTTATATCCTCATGAAATTCCCCTCCTCACCTGGTGTGTCGCGACCCACCAGGGGTCCCCACGCCCCACTTTGGGAACCTCTTCCCTCTGGATCAGCTGTGATTCTGATGATGGCAATAAAGTCCCCACACAGAACATGTGTTTCTACGTCTTGTCCTTGGCTCTTTTCCAAGCCTGAGGGATGAAAAACGCTTAAATAAATGACCTTAAATGATAAATGACAAACACAATTATAACGTTTGTTAGGAAGTAGCGATTAAAACACGGCGCTGTGTCTGAAAGTCATACAATTCAACCTGAAACCACAGACGACCGCTGCTTGCACCTGGAGTCAAACGAATCCTTCTACCGTCGTGAGAAAACGTCCACTGAAAGCCGCGCCTGAGGAAAAGCTGGTAATAATGAGGCAGAAATCATTAATCACAATAAACACATGAAGTCAGCTGAGGCGGAGTGGAGTCCACCCAGAGAAAATGCACAAACCTGAATGTAAAAGTGAGATTTAATCCTGTGGATTATTTGGTTTGCCGTCGCTGCGTCAGCGATTCTGAAGCCCAGATTACGATCTTGTCTTGTTACACGCTTAACGTGGATCCATGTCGCAGATCATTCGTCAGGTTTTCTGCTCAATCAAAGGGCAGGAAGCGTTGTAAGTGCACCAGGACGAGGAAGTGATAACGACTGAACCATGTTAACAGTTTTATAAACAAATGTGATCATTTCAGCCTCCTAAACTGTTTATGTTTCGCTTAGAGACGTGTTTGTACATTTGGTGTCTTTAAATCGGTGCTGATAACACAGTTCAGGAAGTGGAAATGTTTGAATTTGGTCACTCAGCTCTATTATCTGAACATGCAAAAACGATTTATTTATTATTCAACACATGAGACACAGTTTTGAGTCCAGAACGATTTATGATCGTCTCAGTTACTACGGTCAGTAATACCTCCATCGAATTGCTGTGTGTCAGCTTTCGATTTCATGGGTTTATGAAGATATGTGGCTTTAGGCTGAAAAAAGGAAAATATAAGAGCATCGTCTTTCTATGCTTCTCCTACAGTAGCCTGGATAGTCTGACCTCCAGCTGACACCAGGCTGCCACCGATTTGTTTTCATTAAACTTGCAATAAAGAGATGCAACATATATCACAAAAATGCATCGGGATTGACCAAAACGCCTTTCGAATGTCACAACAAGGACCTCTGCGGGTTCTCTGTCTGCGGTGGCGAAGATTCACTCACCACAGCATGGTGAATACTTGGAGTGGCTCCAGCAACCTTTTTTTTTCTTTTAAATTCATTCAACAAAAAAACTTTTTTACCACTGGGTGCAACTTATCGGCCGTCTATCAAACGGGTTTGGGAAAGCACTGGTCAGGAGATGCTTAAATCAGGAAAAAACAAAATAAAAGAAGACGACAACAGAAGCACACTGCTGGGATTTTATTCCTCTAACAACAAACTTTATTGCTGTCAAGTAGAGGAAACTGGATTTTTGCACGAATTGTGCAGCAGCATCAAAGTGATAAGACGAGTTAATGCAGTTTTCCTCTTACCTGCTAATTTCTTTTAAGACGATGTGATTTCTCAGAACAGAACCTCAGTTCACAAGTGAAACTGGCCCATTAAACCCACACAGAATGTTTTTAAGATACAGTATCAACAAATATTTGACAGTAGCTTTCATGGTCATTTCAATGGCTGTAGTCTTTTTTTCAAAATTGAGATAAATGTTGTATTTTTGTTGTTTTTTTTACTGTGAGAAACTAAAACAAATGATCTTAATAGCATCTATTTGACATCTGTCAGAAGTCATAAATCTTGATAGACAAAACTGTTGCCTGCTGGAGTGAAAATTATCCAAGCCGGGACAATTATTTCCATATGACATGCTCTTTGTAACCAATACACACACACATAGACACACACACACGCACACACACACCAAAAATGTTCACCTTTTTTCTTTCTTTTTTTCTTTTTTTTTACACGTTTGGTTCAGCCACACACACGGCGTCTGGGTGCGAGCGCTCGGACCTGGACGCCGTTCAGGCCGCCGTCGTCCAGTTCGGTTTTGACGGCTGTTTCTTAAACACTTTATCACAAATCACAAATTGCCGTCTGATCACTCAGGACCCAATTACTACCTCAGCTCACAGCCTAACTGAATCTGTCAATCGCTTTTTTCTTTTTTCTTTTTTCTTTTTCTTTCTCACTTCTGGCTCGTTAAGTCTGTCGTTGCACGGTTTGATTAAACCCAAGCAAAGCAGGTCTTTCCGAGGTGGTGTTTTCAGTGGAATAAAGTCAGCTTGAGATGTTTTCCAAGTCGTTACGACCGTAGCTTTTGGCCTGCACACAAGAGAGAACTTGGCTCGGCTTTGGATTAGATTATATTCTTGCAGGCCTTCTCAACAGGCCGCAATATTAACGCGTCCAAAGCTGCACCCTCAGAGTCGCGTTAGGACGCTCGTCTTTTAGAAGCGGCGAGAAAGTCGCGCAGGTTCCCGTTCACACAAGCTGGAGAGAGTAACGTTCCTCTACGGCTGTAATGAAACTTAATACTGTGTTTTATGTTAGAGCCTAATTCATGTTGGCTGATCCGTTTTTGGACAGACCTCCTGTGAGTTTCCCCCGAGAGTTATTATTATTGCTTCAGTGTGGCGGACGCAGCCCATACGATGCCTTACCAAAAGTATTCAGACCTCTTGGACTTTTCCATGTGACGTCACATTTACAAACTCAAACTTTAATCTGAATCGTTGCAACAGATTAATACCAATATATATATATATATATATATATATATATATATATATATATATATAAATGTGATGGAAAGGATCCAGGAGTTTTTACATTTGGTTGTTGCTGAACGGAGTTTGATCCAAGTGTTACGATGAGGAGAGGGATGACATACACTTGATTTCAATCCCTGCTGCTCTCGGGCCCCTTAATAAGATCCAGAGCTACACATTGACTTTGTGAGTCGCCTAATTAGTAAACAAACTTCAGTGAAGAAAACAGACGAGCAGGGGGAAGTCTGAAGGAATATTAGATTATGGAACAATTTCCAGAGGTTTGAACGTCTAAAAACGGACCGAGTGTGACTGTCGAGCTACCGACAGATGGCCGTCGACAGACCCGGGAGGGAAAGCAACAGTGAGAGAAGCTGATGAGAACGTGTCGACACGACGCCGACACGTTCGTGTGTGAATGTGGCCCGATTTAAACTCCACAAAACACGTTCAGACCCAAATCCAGCTGAGATTCTGTGGTACGATATGAAAACGGTTGCTTAAAAATAGGTCAAATTGTTCATCTCCGCTGCAAAACAACATCTGTGGTTTACGGTAAAACACCGTAGGTTAAACTTTTACTGTCTCTTTTCTGTCTGCAGCAAAAGGAAGCTCTAGAAAGTAAATCTCTGCATCTGTTTCTTTCCAATTCACAGTGACGTGCTGCTTTTTGTGGGCTTATCAAGTAAAATAAATGAAATACATAAACAGGAGCAACAGTTCGACACCCAGGAGCAAACTGAATCTACAGGGAAGAAACACGACAAACAAAATATTTATTTAAATTCGGCTCATTTTCTAAATTGAAATGCAGAAGATTCTTCTCAGTGTCCGTCGCTGCGTCCTACAATTCCCACAAGAGCCTTTCCTTTTCGCGCCGATCGCTCCGGAGCATTACTTCACCGTCCGCAGCGCGCTCGCTCCATTCACTGTTCCCAAAAGCACGTTAAGTTGAAACTAATTTCCAGTGCCGGGTGGGAAATAACGGGCCGTGTCATTGGCTCAGGAGGTGATTGGCAGCGCAGGGGAGAGTTTTACACCGAGTGGGCTAAACTCAGCCTCTGACCCCTCAGAAACAACAAATACAGCCAGCTGTCCGTGGCGCGCCTGATCGCTGCGGAGCCACGCTGGCCGCTCCGCGTGGAAAGGGGTCAAAGTTCAGAGGCGAAAAGAAATGTGGGATTACCCCAAGAAATCGGGACAGATGTAATGTTCTCTATCTGTGCTGTGCAATCTACTGACCCTCTCTGCCTTTTGTAGGTGAAATTCAGATTTCAGTGGTTCTGTTGATTGAACGTCTCAAGGTTGATGCAACTGCTGATGTAAGAAGGCAAACTCTAAAGATTTTAATATTTTTATAAGAACTTCAGTGTGAAGTTCTTGCTGTTTTGTCAGATCAACTGATCCCTTCCTTTAAAAAGTAACAATGCAGGAAACTCAGGGTTATCTTCATGTGATTATGAAGACGTGTTTTCCAGATTTCCGGCTCTATTTAAGCATCGGGTCTGCGAGTTGTGCAGGAGGTTCGCTTGATGTTCTGGTTTTCTGTTTGAAGGTGATTTGATTTTTGCACAGCTCTAATTAATCTGATGCAATGGTTTGCAACAAAAGTCAATTTAAACTTATCACTGTTCCTGTCACTGATTTCTGTCCAGATCAGAGACCTGGGCTCCAAAAATGGGACGGACATTGTTGGCTAAAAGCACAATCTGTGCAGGGACTGTGGACGTGAATCGAAATCTGATTTTCATGCAACTTTTACAAAATGATGTTAGCCAAACAGTGCTTTTTGATTTCATCTGTTTCAACATCTTTCTTTTTGCAAGGAAAACATGCTGGCTGCCTGAACCGAGAGCAGATTGTAGCAGAAGATAACATTTGCGATTCTAAGCAAGCGGAGGAATTTTATCCTCTCATCTGTTATTCCCCAAAACAGGAGTGTGGACCAGTTCGAGGGAAAACGAGGGAAATATTTGTTCCCTCTTGCAAATCTCCATATGTCATCAGTTGATGCGATGCCTCGCAGCTCTTGTTCGTACTTTGCTGTTAAGATTCGGTTTGTACGGGGGAGAAGCTGAGCACTTTCTTTACGAGCGATTTGTAGTCGTTCTCAGGCTGCTGTTGGTAATTTGACGCTCTCCTTCTTGGTCTTGTGTTCAGCTTCACTCATTTTGGAAGAGAATCTTTTTTCCAACAGTTTTCAGAAAACAACGGGACCCAGAGCCACTTGTTGCCATGATCCGGTGCCTTGCCTGTCAGCCACTGAGAGTGAGAAAATGGCTGTTTTGTTTGGTTTGGTGACGCTAAAAGATTGATTTAGAGATTCTGGAAGAAAAGACTCTGTGCCCACATTTGATGTGTGGTTGAGGGAACTAATGAAAGACTGCAAATGACAGACCTGCCACTGCTTAGTGGTTTGTGTAACATTTTTTTTTTTTTTTCTATACTTGTGGAAAGATTTGGATCAATTCGCGGCGCTTTTATCTCATGTTGTTTCCACTGTGTGGCTGTTTCACGACATGCTGTTTTTGAGCGGGTAATGGACGGGTGGGAATTCGACCTGTTACGTTAATGTATGTCAAAATGAAAAAATGTTAATAAAAAAAAAAACAGATTCAATTCAGAGAGGCAGGTTTTTTTGTTTTTTTTAAATAATGTGCATTATGGCTTTTTGAAGAGTCGCCTCCGATCTTTATCCATGACGCAGGAATGCGGTGGCTGTGAGGAGCCTCCGTCTGAATAACAGCAGACATTGTTTTAATCTCTGTATCGAGTTTCCTGCCGTCTTTTCTGCAAAAGCCTCGGCGGCTGTAAGCCCAGCAGAGGGAAATAACTCATTTTACGGTGCAGTAAAAGTTGCTCGTGTCCTGGTGACCGTATTTCTTTTTCAATTTTCAGTGGTGACAAATGCTGCCCGATTGAATTTTCAAACAGTTTTCGATTTGGGATACTTTTCACCTCGGTGATGATAACTTACATTCCTTAATTTCCATCTTGTTCGCCCCATTTGTTCTTACTTCCTTCCTCGTGTCCAACTTCCTTCATTCCTTCCTCGTGTCCTTGTTTCTTCCCTTTCTGGTGTCTGTGGATCCTGCACCGTAAGTCTGTCCTCTGCAGGAATATCCATGCTAATAATGATCTTTAGAACCTGACACTTTAAAAGTGAACTCTGGAAACTCGAGTCTGTTAAAGTCATGAACGTGTGCTGGAGCCCTGCGCTCACCATAGGCCCTTCGTGACAGACTGATAAACGAGCAGCGCGCGGATTAGCGTACCGAATGACTCGGAGTTGAAAGTTTAAAAGCCATTTATCACAGTCGGTCCGATCCACGCATGGCTCTACGCATGGATCATGGAGATAACAAATCCATTAAGGTTGTTTTAATATTGCGTTAGTCCTCCTCTGCTGCAGGGTGAACCCAGGACAACGGCAAGAGAGGAGAGACATTCGTATCTCGATCGATTGTGTTACTTCCTCTTATAAGAGGCTCAATTGAACAGAGATGGAGTTCCTCTGTGATTAACAACAAGATGTTTTTTGTTTATTGAAACAACACAGTAGGAACGCCAGACTGTCTCTGACTGGCAGGACATTTTCACCGCTCTCTTGACAAGCTGACAAAGTCGTGCAGCCAAGTGTGGACATAAACACACAGAGCCTCATTCCCTCCGTCTCCCCGGCTCCGTCCACAGTCCCCCACTCTTCGTCCCTCTCTCCAGCTCAGTGGATCGGCTTAGACAACCATTGATCCCACTTGTTCTGGTTCACTAACGTCTGAAATTCCCCCGTTCAAATCGACGGGAGAGGAATCCTCTCTGTCCTCTGGGATGACTTTTTCTTTTTTTAAGGAGGAGGTTCTGGGGGGTCTCGTAAACATGTCGGCCTCCACGGTGTCTACTTACCTGGAGAGCCGGATTCTGAGTGAAGAGCATTCCTGGATGCTCTTAAATGGGACTTTACAGGCTGGGAGATCATCAGAGGTTTATGGATGTCGTGTGAAAACACGGCCCGGGTTCAGGACCGCTAAACTCGCCTCCCCTCTCCGAAACAAATCCCATACTCGGTTTCTCTTACAGAACAACTCAATAAACTCAAAATTACTCTCTAGGTTTGTGAGTTAGCTTCCTGCATAATCCCACCTTATATATTTTACGGGATTTCAAGTCAATTTAGCTCTTTTTTTACGCAGCTATTAAATTCTGGTTTGAAATTTAAAGGGGCCATAGTATGTAAAATAGACTTTTCTGAGCATTACCTCACGTTACAATGTTATTAACAACTTACCTGGAGTTCTGCTTTGACCCGTTTGTGCTTGTTTTGTGAAATCCTCTCATTTCATGTGAGTACCTTCTCAGTGGAACGATGGCTTTGTGAAACACCTGATAGAGGAACGTTGTTTCCTGACTGTGGAAAGAAAAGGAGCTTCTTAAAGAGACAGTGACCCAATTTCAAAGCCTTAAATTGCAGTCAGATTTCTTTTAAGTCATACTTGATATATACTTTTATACTACGTTACTGAAGGTAACATAGTGACTGGATTGTGTTATAAAATCGCATTATGTGCCTGGAAAACTCTGAAACTAAAGTTTATTTACTTTACAAGTGTTGCACAGGGATCAAATGTTTTTTCTTAAATATTTGTTTTTCTATTTTCTTTTAATTCTTGCTTGTTTTAGTCTTTCTCTGCACACATTCGCCGCCTGCAACTTGCGACACAGAAACGTGTTACGCTGCGTACTCTCACCTTGCATTTTATGCCTTTCTGTGGTCAGCTTTTATGAGGGTCGACCTCTTGTGGCTCGTAATGTCCGTCAAACAAACACGATACATGGTCTTACTGTTTTCTTACCTGCAGGCCCACAAATTGGAGGCGACGTTTTCAGACGGGTCGGCTAAATGTGGTCAGGGCTGCCCGTAAAACCAGTGTGTGGGGTCACTAAGTGAGGTTTACGCCGATGGTTATGGTGTCGCTGACAGACGGTGGAGCTGCAGCTAAGACAGAGGAAACGTGTGTTGACTCACTGAGGTGTGCAGCTTGGGTTTTAAGATCTAAGTCACTTTCCACAAAGAATAAAACCTCCTCTGTCGGCCTGCTGCAATTTTAGCCTCGGGTCTTTTGAAAAGAAAATCACAAGGGATTGAGGAACTTGTTGCATGTCACGAAATCCCAGGTACGTTTTTGGCCCTTTGTAATTACTGTCAGGAACATCTTTTTATCTCGCAGCTCAATATTTAGGATAAAAGCTCATCAGTGATTTGAAGACATGCTTCTTGCCGGGTGATGCGTGGCGGCCGAGGCCGGTAGAAGCTGCGCCTCTTTGGGTTTGGCACCGTTTCTCCTGAGCGTTTCGTGGTCCGACTTTGTGACGAAATGCCTCCGGAAGATAAGTCGCTGTTTTTAATGTTTAACTCTCGTGAATCATTTTTCACCTCGGAGAATGACGGGCTCCAAATTGTTTGGAAAGGTCCTGTAATCTGTCAAAGACAAACTGTCTTCTTTAGCGATGCCTTTCCTTCTCAGCCTCGTCTCCTGCAGCGCTGCAGGCCAGCAAACTGTCAAAACAGCCGATGCTAGAGATGCTCACGCGGCGTCGATGATCATTTGATGAAGTGCTCTGGATGTGGAGCAGCTTGCTACTGTTTGGCCTTCTTCCGTCTATGAAAACTGTTCCCATTTAAGGGTTTTTAATCCTTTTTTTTTTTTTTTTGACTGTTTGGTCTTCAAAACTCGTGAGTAACCTCATAAATCTGTGTCTATCTCCCTGTCACCTCGACCTACAGGCGGCCTTGCCGGATGGTTAATCCCCCGCATCCAGAGTTACGTCTGTCTGTCTGTCTGTCTGTCTCTCTCCCTCTCCTCCATGAAAGACAGAAGCGCCTCCTTACTCTGCCCTGCCCTCAGTCTGATCTCTGGAACTGTGCTCCTCCTGTCTTGCTTCAGGATCTCGCCTCCATCTGCCTGCTGACCATCAGTCATCCTCATGGCGGGCAGAATGTCTGAGGTCACCAGAGTTCGACTTATACAGTTCGCAGGGACATCTCCTGGATTCCTGAGCTCATTTATTGACTCCAGTGAAACACTGCAATAAAAAAAAACAAAAAAACAACCAATGTCTTTTTGTAAATACTGGTTCCAGGCATAATTGTAGACGCACTGAAGTGTGAACCAAATCATGTGCAAGCAGAGAACAAACACGCCGATGTTGGCTCAGTTTGAGAACACACACTCGTTGCTGGTCACAAAGTTCTTATAAATCTCCTTGGAAAAATTTCCCCTTTGCTATTATGATAAGTCAAAGTATTGGTCCATCCCTTGAATTATTATAATCCATCAGTCATCATTATGCCTACATGAATCACAGGCCAGTAAAAACATTCTTCTGAAAATGCGCAGACTGCTAAGATGAAGTCAAGAGGGGGGAAAAAAACGACTTTAGTACAGCAAGAAGAGCAAAAATGTCATATATTGCACAATCCTGGCTCCTTTAAGCAACGTTGGAAAACAGGAATGATGTCATATCTTGTGCGCCGTGTTGTTCTCAAATAGAAATGGAACAAAAATATTTTTTCTCCCCTCTTTAAGAAAACACGGAATTCCTCCCGTTTTGTCGACAAGTCGCACCCCGAGGCGTATCCACACGGTTAGCTTTTTATTTTTGCGCTATATTTTATTTTTTGACAGCTTCCTGGTGTCGTTAGCGGTAACGGGCCTCAGGACCTTCCAGAGAGGTGGGATAAACCACTAATGCCATCAACTCCAGTCTGTGTGAGGCCCGGGGAGATTGAGCGATCCCCGGTTGGTGTTGAAATAGGAAGTCGATTCACTTGTTTTCTTTGCATGACAGGACGAGTTAATTCTCCTCTCTCTAAATATAAAAAACACGCCGTCCTGGGGAGCTTTTAGTGCAGCAGTAACTCAGTGTTTGAACAAGGTTGTTGCAGCTGTTAAAATAAGCAAGTGCTCCCTCTGTGGCTATTTATTGCAAATGATATTACTTTCTTTTTGATGAATGGGAATGGGATTGTCCTGGACGTGCAGAGATGTGACACTGAGCATGCATGCATCCGTGATGATGTTTTAAATGTGGATTTAGGAAATGCAGGAAGGGCTGAATTCATTAAATATGAACGCACAATGAGTCTAACGCATCAGGCTGAATTAATTATTATCATCTGTTTGAAAATCTTTTCAAGCAGTATATAAAAATCTAATCTCCATCCGTAAGTTATTTTCTTTTTTTTTTTACAAAATGTAAAAAATGTGATACACTAAATATTACTAACACTTAGCAAATTACAAGTTGCAGCTGCAAAACTTATTTCAGAGGATAAACATGTTTCTTGGGAGGTATGAGGTATGTTTAAAAAGTCCAAATTTAATCACGTATTCTTAATGAATGACTTTTGATCTTTGCTCTTCTTTGCTGCATTTCTTCAGGAAACGAATCGCCGCTGATACGAAAAGCAGTGAAGAAACACAGCTGCCTCCGATGCAGCAGCACCTCAGCTGTCAGAACATAATCCAGCCGTCCCTTAACTAAATCTGTGGTAAACAACTTCCTCATAGCACTTTCTCTAAGTACTGCAGTGTGTGTGTGTGTGTGTGTGTGTGTGTGTGCGTGTGTGTGTGTGTGTGTGTGCCCCACAGCCTGACCCTCTGCTCCCTGTAAGAGGACCATAACTCTCGCCTGAAAGTCATTTGATGTGCTTTCCGGGGTCAGAAGACGGAGCGGCGTTAACTCTGCCGCTGTCTGCGCCAATCAGAGCTGCTTTGTTACATTTATCTGCGATGCTGATTTTGTCGGTAAGACGAGAGGAACGACAAGCCGACGGAGGCGAGTTCGAAAAGGCAGACAGAGGAGAAGAGCTGGGGAAAAAGAAACCGTAAATGTTTACGAAAGGTTTCCCGCAGTGATAATTGAGATCAGATGTCACCCAGGAAAAGGCTGCTGACGCGATCGAGAGTCTTAATTTGTTCGTTTGTGTTTCCTGGCCAACTTTCAAAAACCTCAGCAGTCGCACGACGTTCGGGGAGCCCGAAATTTAGAATGGATTGGAGCGAAATCAGGCGTCGTCTTTTCCCTGCCGTACCTGCAGGGACCAGCGATCAGATGGAGCCACTGATGGAAGGAGACAAGAGATGTGTGTCGATGGAATGAGGCGATACGCATGGGAAGGAAAACAAAAAATAAAGGTACCGGAGAAGAGAAACAACTGTTCAAAGAATGAGAGAAAAAAAAAAAGCCAACCAGTTTGAGGAGTATGTGCTACGTGAGCTACGTGAACGAATTCCTTCAAAACCAGAAGAACTACACAAAAAAAAAAAAACATCATGACACAATTGCCAGAGGAAGCAGATTGATTTGAAAATCCAATTTGCATATTTACGCTCCACAGTTGGGTTTCTATTGGGAATAGCAGTGAATCGACTGTAACCACATTTACTTTGAAAGTGCAAACGCAGAGTTTATCTGTGTGTTTAAAGGACTCCATGAACAAACTTTACACTAAAAGTTTTGTTTTTCTTTTTTACTGTTAAATCTTTTATGATTAAAAACTTTCTAAAAATGGAGATTCATGCTACATTTTCACAAACGTTTGTAGCCTCTTTCTGAGGTGAAATTTATAGCCTCCATATATAAATATACTTTTTATACTTTCTTATGTTTAGCACTGCATTCAGTTCAGTTTGTTTAAATAATGTCATCTCAGTTTTACACAAAAAGTCATTTTAACAGTCATTCCTTTCCAGTTGATCCTTGATAAGAAGCGGTGCATTGAATTCAGGTTATTATTCGAATCAGTTCAAAGCGTTTTATATCTAATAAAACCCAGCAGATTGCTGCAGCATTCACTCTTTCACATGCAGCAAGAACGGAAAACCGCTCGCGTTGTTGTTGACTTGATAGCAATCCCTCACGCCAAACAAGCGTGTAGTGACAGTGGAGAGGAAAAACCGCAGCAGAACCAGAACCTGGCCCGGCACAAGCGACCGTCTGCAGGTTTTGAGAAGACAGAGCAGATGCACAAAAAGAAATAGAAGGAGGAGGAGTGCCTTCTTTGTTAATAGTAAATAAAAGATCAATAGTAGAAGAAGAAGACTTAATTGTTTGCAGCGTATCTCCGTCCTTCAGCCTTTGATTGGAAAAGGCAATTAAACTTGATTTTTATAGGCATACGTTTGTTAAATGTTTAGTAGTTTTAATGATAAAGTGGTGAGAACCATTTTAACATTAACTGATCTGATCTGTAATATTTTGCTTTTTGTTTGTAATGCCTGGATGTGTTAAGACGATGCAGCCAAATTGTTACGGAAACATTTCCTTCGCAAAATCCACACTTCATAAAGTTGTTGTTGCATTTCTACGTTGAAAGAAAGCGTCTGCAAAGGAATGTCAATTAACCAAAGAATCACTGGTTGAAGTATTTCTCCAAACTGAAAGTGCGGTCGAACAAATGAAACCCTGGGTGAGCAAAAAACACCAGGCTGGTCAGTGAAAAGAAAAAAGCCAACTCATCTTGAAAAGGCGGTTAGAGTTGAACTTCGCCAGCCTTTAGACTTCAGCCGCAGCTCAAGATGTAATTAATGACATTCCTGCAAAGCCCGAACGTCACTAAAGGTGCATTCATCGCCTGGCGCTCGAGGGCCGGCCCCGGCCTCCACAAGTGAGATCTTCGCTTCTGCTTGGATATTTTTTTTTTTTTCTTCTACTTCTCTTTTCTCTTTTTTTTTTTCTCTCCTCAGCCTTTGTGGCTCGATCACTGGAACGAGATTGGTTTTGAATGACGTCTGTCTGGTTGGGTTAAGTGAAAATGCGGACACGAGTGGGGAATCTGCGAGGGGGGGGAGGAGGTTCAGCAAAAAGAGTGCTCTCTTGTTAGTGATTTGTCTGGAGACTTTAGAAAACTGACGTCCTGAAGAGGGAGAAGCTTCATTCGATGCCGGCGCTTTTGTCTCTGCGAGGAATTAGGTCAACGTCCTTCTGGGGAAAAAATTAAGTTCTCCTTCGGTTTCTTTTCGACGCAAAATATTTGAGTCTTGAGTTGAAACAATGAGGAGTTCCCTGTTTAATACTGTCCTGTTATTACAACACAACTTCATATAATCCATCGGATATTAAAATGTCTCCCTGCAGGCCTTCTTCTTTTTGGACCCGACTCATTTAGTAAACACTCACTTAACAAAATGCAGATGGACGTTCGAGGTTTCCCCCGTAGATGTCAATGACCGCGAACCGCGAGGGAGAACCGACAGCGAGACAGAGTCGTTGATTTCAGGTAAGGAGCCAAAGAAACTCATGATGGCGGGGATTTCATCTCCTGCTCTGTTGAAGCGTAAAATATATATGTATGAAAACTGTTTGGACAGCCTTGACTCCAACAAACCCCAATAATCCTCTGACACGGAGACATGATGAAAGTCCCAACACACCAATAGATTGACAGGCTGATCGAGATGTTTGGAGTCGGCGGTTGCTTTTGGGCGTTTTGGTTTTCCTTTCTGGACGCTCGGCATCGGCTGCTCTGGGAGTCGCTCCTCAGTTAAAGGGAAAGGATTTATTGCTCGGGGAGTTTTCTTTGGCTGAATGTGTTTCTGAGAGCTCGTTTCGGAAAGAAGTGAACATGCTCACCTTGAAGACATGCTCCATTCACAGAATGTGGAAAAAGTCCAAAGTCCTGAACGTCTTTAAAGAGGAAAGTATGGAGCTCTTTAAAAACTAATCGGTTTAATCATCAGTGACTCGATTCTACCACGGCAAATATTGTTAAAAGTTAAATGAGGATAGAAAGGGTCTTGAAGAGACGTTATTATTTTCATCAAGTCTCAGTTGGGTTTAGTGTTCGGGACAGATCCCATGAATGAGCAGATACCATTTGATGCTCCACTGGCGATTAGCATCAAATGATCCCTAATCCTTACTTTAAATTTTCTTTTAAATCACAGCCTGTTCTTGTGTCCACAACTTGTACGACCTTATTATATTGAATTTGTTAATCTCACTCATTCGCGTCTTCCTTAATCACCCAAATTAAGAGTTTTTCATCCTTTAACCTGATGTCCGCAGTGAAAGACACTCCTGCAGTTTCCTATCTGAGTCATGTGACTTGCTGTTTCCCCAGACAGTCTTCAGTTCAGGGTGGAGCTGAGTAGAGAGCAGCTGAAACACCTCATTATCCGCTGTTATGTCTTCAAAGTACAACGACGAAGATCACGAAACAGAAGCCAAACGTTTTCTGTCAATTTGTGCGTTGAAAAAGCTTTTCTCCCGCCATTGTGGTTTGCTACTTGCTATGTATTATTTACTCATTGTCCTCATGCTGAAAATGTGATTTGTTCCATAAAATGGATTAAATTCACTAATCCTCATCAGCGGGTCTCTAAATACTGGTTTGGACATCTTGATGAGATCCGTGATTGATTACTGTTGGCCTCGTCAACATTTGTTGGCTTTCTGGTTCTGAATCGAAGCTCAAAATGGACCTGAACCAAACTACGCAAAGAAACGTTGGTAGAAAAGGGAAACAAACAAAAATAAGATGTGTTTTCTCTCTCTCTCTTTTTTTTAACACAGACTCTGCTGATGTTGATGATTCTCTGTGAAAAAGGAAGGAAGTGACGGGGGGTAACGGCGTTAAGTGGATTGACCCATCATGATTAAAGCCATGAAGAGGCCTCCGCTATGGCGTTATTAAAGGATTATAAAGCGCTCTGGACGGCTATAAAAGACGGGCCTGGAGAAGATTAGGCGACGCTGCGACTCAAGTCAACACATTCCACGTCGCCACAGAGCTGGAGTCAGGTTAGCAGTAACTCTGCTGTCGGTTTAAATGAAATCTGTGTCTTAGTCCACTTTCCAGGAGGATTCATACGTCTTGACCAACGTTTACGGCTTCTCGCTGATGTTTGTTTTACAAAACGCTTCTTTACGCTAAAAATGAGCCGTCTTCGTCCAAGAGTTTGTCCAGAACTGGACTTCAAGCGGCTTTCTTTCCTCTTCCACTTAAAAAGTATTTAGAGAGATCTCTGCAGCTCCTCCAGAGTAGCCATGGGCTTTTTCTCTGTGTCTTTTTCTGCCACTTGTTTACCAATTTAACACGATTTATCAAACAGAACTGAATACAAATGCACACGACGATTCAGATTTAAATTTTTATGAACATTTATGGTTATAGCTCTCTTTATATAAGGATCCCAATAAAATTTCTTTTCAAAGGAGACACAAATTACATCATTAAGTTTCTATTTTTATCACTCAGCACACAGTGAGTAGAACTATTTCTTTAAATCCCATAACAAACTTTATTTATCTACGTAAAAAACATCCATCTTGGTGGCAACACTTTTTTTTTTTCTTTAGAGAAAACAGAGAACTTCATGGTGACACAAACCTCTGAAACATAACAGTCTAGCAGACTCCTTACATCATGACTCGCGTTGCTTTATGCATCCCACCTTGCGACTTCATATCTAACAAACACCAAAGTATAAACATTTGAAAGGATAAGCACAGCAAATCAAATAAAAACAGGCCGTAGCTGTAAAACAAAGATAAATCAGGCAGTTCACCTCTGCTTTGGATCAAACCGAGGGGTCTCATCCTCATCACAGTGAGGCAGAGGAGGAAGAAACCCCTCACATGTCTAATGCAAACCTGACAAGCCTGAGCCCAAACGTCTAAACAGTCTCCTTTCAAAGCCTGGAGGAGGCAAATCTGGACGTCGAAATATCTGTGCGCTCCTCCTCATCATCCTCCTCCTCCTCCTCCTCTCCTTCCCATTGTTGCTTCTTTCTTGCTCCAGTAGGAAAACTGACCCGAAGCCCTTAAAGTTTTATTTCGGGGTTTGACTGGTGTGTTAGCAATTTAGGCTCTCAGCGTTTTTCATCTGAACATGTCCGACTGCGTTCAAGTCTCGGCGGGTTTAAAAAGAGGGATCCCGACTCCGAGAGCTTTAAATCAATGCCCGGTGCGATGCCATTTCTTCATTTCATTTTTGAACTTTGAATCTATTGAAACGGCTTTAGAGCATCAGAAAACATTTGTTGCTTGGTTGCAGCCATCACTGGCTAATAAATTAAAGACGTCTTTTCACCGTGTTTGTATCTTTCCTTCACTCCTGATAAAGACTGTAAGCTAATTTTATTTATATAGCACATTTCCAGCAACAAGGCGATTCAAAGTGCTTTACATGAGTAAGAAGAAAATACAAGCAAAACAATAAACAAGGAAAAGCTGAATGTTGACATAAAGTATGTAAATTAAAATGTTCCTGTTCTGTGTTACCAAACAAAATATACAAGTTTTACTCAAAGGGTTCGGTTCATTTGATGCACTTTAACGTTAAAACTGTTTAAACTTTGGTTCCCAATCGGCCTGAGTCGATACGTTTCCACCTCATTTTTTTTTTTTTTTTATGTTCCAGGATAAATACAGTTCCGATTTTTAAAAAAATATTTAGCAGGAATAAGCTAGAGTAAAAGGGCGCTGCGGAGTGCAGCTCGTCCTCCTCACGCTTCGCCGTTCCCGAGGAACAAACTGCGATAATGGAAACCAGAACTTCCTGAGCTAATTACGAAGCCACCAGTGAAGACAGAAGCGCCATCGCTCTCTCAGTGCGTCACTCCGTCACTCTTTGCTTCAGTACCAGTCGACTGCTCATCCTTCTTAGGGGTTTACAACACCGTCTCTTTTGTTCTGCTTTGAAAAAAAAACAAAAAAAAACAGAAGAATTCCCCCCCGGACCCTCCGTCTACCTTTTTTTTCCCGCCGTACCCTCACTTCCCACGGGGGTTTGCGTTTTAGCCAATTTATCAGCTGCTAATCTCAGCTGTCTGCTTTGAGGTGTTTCGGGGCCACGCGCTTGTAATGAGAAATGGCTGCTGGGCACAAACTGAGCCCTTCGGTTCCAGTGGATGTGTGCGTCTCCGAGAGTTTCCTCACTTAGGACAAGAAGTCTTGACTTGCATAAATATTTGGTCCCATAAAGGCCGTTAGTGCCGGCTTATGAATCATAAAGCTCGTTAAACCGGAGTGTAAATAAACAGCGAGGCGCCCTGACCGGCTCCCTCACCTTTCATAACTCAGTCTGCAGCCGGACCGGACGGAGGGAGTCGGGCCCGCAGGTCCGCCCCGACCTGTTCGGATCGTTTCAACCTGAAAACCAAAGAGCAAATAAAAACAGCCGAGGGTTGTTGCCAGGATGTAAAGCCTGTTTCAAGCTCTCTTCCGTCAGAGGGGATTCCTTTCGAAAGAGCCAAAGTTGACAAAGCTTCGTCAAAACAGCGAAGGACTGAGAGTTCAGAAGTTCACTGGGTCTATTTTAAGAACCTCCAGGGAAGGTGTGAGCTTTCACTTTTTATATTATTAAGGAATCATTCACTCAAACCAGGTTCCTTTACGTTAACGACAGGTTAATTATTTGGACTGGAGACTTGACCAAATATAATTGTAAGGTTTTGTTTTTGCAGCGTCGACTTTTGTTTAACAATTTGATCATTTAGTGGCTGGTTGGCTTTCAACACGAGTCATTATGTAAATTTTTATCCTTATTAAAACAATATTACACATACGTCCGGGAGGGAAAATGAAACTGGAAAAAAAGAGTTTATTTTAGGAGTTTTTCTGATATTCTTTCTCATGTTCCTTATTGGAAATTGTGCCTCAGAAAATGTTCTATTCAGTAGCTGGAATGAGATCAACAATAAAATAAAAAAAATAAATAAATAAATAAACTGACTACAATTCTTGTTTTCCTGCAACTTTTACTTACATTTGAATGATCTTATTTCAAGCAATTAAATCCGACCGTATCAAAGCTTTTGTTTGGTTTTTTTTCGTTCTCTGCCGTCACTTCAGTCGACTGACGGCGAATGTTTCCCAAACCGCTGATTCTTACGGGAGTCTGCAGACTCTGGTTTGTCTCCGTTTTCAATACATTTTTCTTTCGCCGTTGGTTTATTTGCTCATGTTGAAAAGGACGTACCAGACCATAAACCTCCACATCTTTGTTTTGCTCGTAAATGTTCTGTGTCTCTTTCTCAAACGCACGTCCCGCTGCAATCACACAAACATTAATACGGCTCCATATTCAGACAGTTGTGGCTCAGAAAGGCTCGTGTTTCTCTGCTGGCCTGTGGGGGGCGGCCATCAGGCCTCCGTGCCATCACCCTAATTTCCAGCCCTCTTCATAGGAATATGTAGGTGAAGCTCAATCTGCCGGAGATATGCATAATGTTGGGATAATATAAACATAGAACAATAGATTTATTTTTCTTCCTCTAAAAATAGAGTTCTGCAGAAACTGACTCATCTCTGTCCAAGAACAGGGGCTCTCTCCTGGAGCATTCCCCGCATGCCCACCTACATGCTCCGTTACTCCTTCTCTAAACAAAACCAGACTCTTTGTTCACATCGGGGAGCCGCTCATGTTTTCCAGTTTTTGAGAGATGTCAACACTTGTTCTTAAAAATGCGTATTTGGAGCACGTCACACGACAAAACAAGATAAATCAGCAGAAATAAAGAGGCGCTCCGAGATTTGAAAGGATTGCAGTTTTCCTTTCTCCTTACTTTGTCACGTCTTCTCTATTTTTACAAAATTTATTTGCACAGTTTACTCGTGATTGAGGATAATTACGTAAATTCAGGTGTTCCTTTCATTCCGCTGTTTTTAACGAGTTTTCGAGATTAGGTAAACTGTCTAGCCAGCGTTTGTATAAACACGGAGATGTTTTGAAAAGGCGTCCGATGCCTGAAGTGATACCGAACTACATAAACAGGTTCCGGAGTGACAGCTGCTGCTATCTCTCTTTTCTTTTCTTTCAAGGAGGCGCATGAGGTCGAGCCCTCATGCGCCTCCATGACAGCCGGGCGGCTCAGGCGCCATGGCCGCCTACGTGCGGCGCAGACAGGTGACCCCGCTGCGTATTTAAAATGAAGCAGGGAAACATTTCGCCCCCAAAATGCAAAATGTGATCATGTAGGATGGAGTCCTGGCTTTATAATCTTACAAACATTTCAAATTGTCCATCAAAGCTTGATGGGTTTGGAAATCGTTGCGTCGTAATTTAAAACTCCTTCTCGTTTTTCTTTTTGGTTTTCGCGATATTTTGAATTTCTTTTCAAAAGAAGGAGAGAAGGAGATCGTAAAGTGACGGACACATAAAGACGAGCAGAGTGCCGCCATAGTTTGACGCCCGCAGTACAAACATGCCTTCAGCTGAACCGTGTAATCCAGCTATTTTCTCTTTCCATTACGTCTGCCGTCTTCAAGGCTACCGGCTCCCGCGTTAACCTTCGACATCCTTTTCTTTTTTTGTTTCCTGCCGCTGGCGCGGCCGACGCGGCGACCTCGTGAACCCCGCGGTGATTGTCTGACACGGTTAAGTGCCTCGCGGTGTGGGCATGGCCGGGTGGCGATAATGTCTCCCAGATTCTCTGATACGCAGGGTGTGTGTACACACGAATCAGCACGTAGGCACACATTTCAGCACACAAGCAAACCCCACACAGCGGCTCCTCTCCTCTCCTCGGAGGTAAACACGGACGCTTCCGAACGCTTCCCCATGTCAAAGGAAGTCAATGTATTTATGCGGGAGCTCATCAACGTGCCTGGAGTTTGCCAAATACTCCAAACATAGACCTAAACCTCCTTGGTCTTCTTGCCAAATGTTGTATTTACACCTCATTCTTGTTGTATTAGTGACTAAGAACGCGCTGACAAAATAAAACTGACTCTTATATACAAACACAAACAAAGCAAGTCCTTCATTCTTCTTCCGTGTCACACTCCAGTGACCTCAAATCCACTGAGAGATTTGAGCCAACAGATGGACGATCCTGTTGATTCAGTTGAAGAAGTGAACATGAATCCAGGTGTTGTCTCTCCTCTCTGCTCAGGTTTCTTCTTTTTGCCAATAATCTCAAAAAGTCACCAAGAATCTCATCAAAACTTTTGGTTGGCTACAAACAGAAGAAAGTCCAGTCAAAATGCAGTAAATAAGTTTCAACTTCACCTCTATGAAAAGGTCAAACCATCAAACACAGATTCATGAACGACATATTTGGACAGGCAGGGACGATGATGATTTTTAAACAATTTCTTTCAATTTTATTTTTTTATTTTTCTCTTCAGTATCACCTGATTTTCCCTCTGGGCCACAGCCCCACGTTTTCAGACTGCAGCACAAACAGCAACACGTCTGCAGAAGCTTGTGAAGTTTATCTGTGCTTTTTACTGATGTTTCTTGAACGCCCCTTTAAAACACTTTTGATTTCACTTCAATAAATTTAAATTCCAGTTTACATGAATTCAAACTTTTCATGCTACAATAATTGACTTAAAATCCTGGTACAGAGACATAAAGTGCTGAAGTGACCAGGACGTTGTTACTGCGTACTGTGAGTCCGATGACTGAAAAAAAAAGACCAGTAAACTCTTTTTGGACACATTCACCTGATTAGAAATATATTCTGCCTTGAATACAGAGTCATGTTGTGAAATAAGAATTTAGGTTACGATAACATTTATGTTAGAAACCAGCTGAAACTGTCTCGCGCAAATAAATATTTGAATAAAATATGGTGAAAATGTCAAATATTTAGGGAGTAGTACTCCATGCACAAAGCGTCCTTAAGGTTACATCCTTCATCTTAAGATCTGGGTCAGTCCTCTATCCTCACCATCTCAAGACGTTTGTTGCATTTCTGCATATTTTGAGATTTTGCATGCCCTGTTATTACGGTTTAAGATATGTAACTTTGAGTCCTGCTCTAGTTTTCATTTTATTCAAACACAAATGACGAACATCACGAACGTCGTGATCAGTGGTTTCATTCCCAGACACTCAGAGACTTAATCATGTTAACTGGGAACACAAGTTTCCCCTGAGGTTTGCCGAAGCCATGGAAAATTCGTACCAATAGGCGGCTCCAAGGTCAGTGCTGGTCACTATTTTAGGCACATTATCATCTGAAGCATAGCTCTGCACCCTGGGGCTCATCAGTCACAAATCTAGTGGAAACTTGGTTTTGTGGATCTGTTTATAGAAGCTGCTGAGTGCGGGAGCCGAGACGGAGAAGGTCCACATGTCCTTGTCACCGTGAGACGTTGAGGAAATGTTTGACAGGGCCTGGAGACGCCTCCCCGCCGTCGGACCAGCGTTTTATTCTAATCCGTGCAATTTATAACAATCAAACAGATAAATCGTGAGGCTGCAGTGGGCGTTTATCGTATCATTGGTCATTTATCGTGATACATTTCTTATCTCGAAAAGAGCTTTGATTTGTCACCATACCTTCCAGTTTGTTTGAAAACTACAGAAACTGTATTGTTAGCTTTGTCTCCACTGTTCAATAACAATACCAATACATTTTTTAAAGGTTTTGTTGGCTCTAGTGGCCTTTATTTGAAAGTCGTTCGATAGGAAACAGAAAGGAGGAAGACATGCGGCAAATGTCACGAGGCTGGGAATCGGACCTGAAACCACGTGGGTCGCGCTTTGCCCCTCCGCCACCGCAGCGCCTAACAATATGATTAGACAGATGCTGTGTGAAGTTCAATGACTCAAATCAATCACACTTCTTTCAGTGACGACTGTATTTGTGTTTGTGGGGCTATGATTGCTGTTTTTATGCAGTCGGAGCCATACAGTAATATTTTTATCATTATCACAACAGCGCCACAGAATATCGTGATGAAACTTCATGTCCGTACTGCCGTCCTCCAGGCTCCGGGTTTCGTCGTTGCTCACTAGTAGCAGGTTTCAGATGACTCGCTAAAAGCTGCCTCTTTGTTTAGACAATCTCTTAAATCGAATGCCGTGAAAGTGATAAGTTATGCAAACATAAAGGAAGTCACCTTACAGCGTTGGGAATTCAGCGAGACACACGTCGCTCAAGCACACTCATCTCCGATGTGTGTTTGTGGATGTGCACCATGTGTTTTAGTGAAGGATTTGACGGTTTGCCCTGATTTTGCCTCCTAATCTTCGCTGAACTAGTCTTATTATCTCTGAATCTCTCCATTCAGAAAAAGTACACTTCAACCTGAATCCCCACAGCCACTCCTCCAAACACACACACACACACACACGCACGCACACACACACACACCTACTTTGGCATGCTACTCGGTTTTACTGACATCGTGGGGATTCCTACACACGTCTACATCCCAGAATAGCACATGACCCAAACTCTTGAAATCTGCCTCTGAAAATACAATCATGAAGCACTTTCATCTTTCACCCCCAAAGTTACCCGAACGACCCAAACCAAGAACTTCTGGGTTCTGGACCTCAATAAAAGGATGTATAAGTTCATACCTAGATCGCTCTTCTGCTTTTGTTTCCTATGTTTGGTAAAATAGTCACAGCATTAAATTGTCTGTGAAAATTAAAAAAAAAAAAAGAAAAAAACATTTAATAAGTCACAGACTGTTCCTCGCACTGTGTAACGAATAATACATGAATAATCATGATAAATGAATAATAATTAAAAACAATAGTGGATAAATAGCTTAAGACCAAATGCAAAAATTAAATCATACACAAATCTATTAATCTCATGTTAATAAATAAAAAATATTACTTTTTATTTAAGTATTTTATGTCAGCTTGAGTTAAGCAGAACTGATTTGATCGTTGCTATGGAAACGATCAGAAGCAAGCCGTTGCGCTGAAGTCCAGTGAGCTCACTGATGAGGTCATAGATGACATTATTGACATCACAATAGATCAAAGAGGTTCTGATGCTTAAATGACTGAGTCTGAAAACATCAGACATATCAAGACAGTTCGTGGAGCATCAGCGTTCTTCAGCAAAGTCATGTTCGGTCTAGCAAAAGCGCTTGTCCCTTTGTTTATCCCCCTTGGCTGGGGCATTGGCTACGCCGTTACAACCGGCATGAAGAAGATTACAGATCATTACTTTGCCGGGAAGGAGGCAGAAGAAACGAAGGACTCCAAGGAAAACGAACATCAACGTGGAGAGGAGGATTTGTTCTGGGAGGGTCCAACACCCACTGCCACAAAACAAACCGACCCGGAGGGGGAGGTTTGTTGCGAAGTGGGTGTGAGTGGGACCGCGGCCTCCACCTCCTCAGGGACCGTCTGCACAGAGGACGACACGACTGCCTCTGAGCAAACCTGCCCGGCTGGGGAGGTTTGCTCAGAGCAGGCAACAGGTGTGATGGACTCTGTGCGGGACAGTCCTGAGGGGGTTCCGACTGTCCATGAACAAACTGACCCAGCGGGGGAAGTTTGTTCAAAGACAGCGGAACAGGAGGGCGAGGACATGGTTGCAGAGAAGTCTCCCCCGGCTGGGGAAGACTTGTCTGCGACTGACCTCGCGGCCAAAGCTGTGGCTGAAGCCACTGAAAAAGCTTTGGTTTCGCTGGTCCCATCGCTGGTCCTTCCCTTGAATACTCCTCTCCACACCACCTACACAAGGACGTTTCCTTTAAGATGTTCCCTGGAAGAGGAAGATACTCTGACTGCGACAATTTCCGTTGGCCTTGAGATTGATTGTCCCCCGGACACGAAAGAAGACGGAGTCGGCTCAGATTACTCAGAGACACAGAGGACGGCATTGGTAGGCCATGGACTAGCAGAGGATGGACTCCGCTACAGCTGGGTGGACGCTGCTCTCCAGAGCGTCCTGAACCTGGGCGTCACACGGAGGTGTCTCGCTCAGGAAAGGGACTTTCTGGAGGCTTCGTCCATCCCCAGTTGGACGAGGCTCATCCTCTCTGCGGTCCATGACTCTGGCAAACATTTTTATCAGGAGGACCTTTCCCCTGTTCTGATGGAGCTGAGGGAGAGGTGTCAGCCATCAGACATGGGGAGGGACTTTGATATCAAATGTTTGTTGGAGACATCCATGGTCTGGCTGGACGCTTTCGGCTGTGCCACAGACAGAGAGTTGTATAATAACAACTCTTGCTCTGTCTGTGGCACGATGTTTCTGGAGCTACTGAACAACGGCTCCCTGCTCTCCCTACCACCGGTGAGATTCTCAGCCAGTGTTGCAACGCTCTTGTATTACTGGCTGGATGTGCGGGGAAACCTCCGTTGTTCGGTGTGCGGGTCGGCCTTGGAGAGAAAGCACTGCCTTACTAACAATAAGGTCCTGGTGTTTTTTCTCCACAGGCTGACCCGGAAACACCGGATAGTTTCCAGTGAGGTCGTGGATGTGCCTTCCAAATGCGGTGGTACTGAAAGGTACCACTTGTCCTCTGTCGTTTGTGAGGGATCAGAGCCGACCCACTTCTACACTTATTTAGTGAAAGGGGGACATATCACCAAGGCCACAAACCAGGATGTCTTCAGTGTGGACTTCAGTGTCTGCACTGAAGACATCTCCACAAACGGATTTATTTTCATTTATGAGAAAATGTAACATGGGACATGGAGGACCACTCGGAGGGAGGACCACTCGGAGGGAGGACCACTCGGAGGGAGGACCACTCGGAGGGAGGACCACTCGGAGGGAGGACCACTCGGAGGGAGGACCACTCGGAGGGAGGACCACTCGGAGGCGAGGACACGGAGGGAGGACACGGAGGGAGGACACATATATACATATAAATAGTGAACAGCGAACCCTCGTTTAGTTCCTAAAAGAACCTGCGAAAGGCGAAATCCGCGACATTCATTATGTAGTATTTCATAATGGATATTATGAAACAAAACCTTTTTACAGACACAAGCTTTTGTTTAACAAATAAAAGTACTGAATAAACGTACTGTAAAATAATAATCTTAATAATCAACACGAACTTCAAATTGCGAAGATCAGCACCGAACCACCGCGACCAGAGTCATCGGATTAGAACGGGAGAAAATGAAAAATGATTATGAAAACAAAATAGAAAGTGCAATAGGACAAATAGTGACTCGCGTGTTGCAGCTGCATCGTGTCTCCGCTCTGTCGCGGTTTTTTCTTCCAAAGCCCGCGGTGCAGGTGAGTTATATATTGATTGGTAGTTTTTTTCTTTGAAAACTTAAATTTGGCAAAATGTTTTACATACGCGTTCATATTAAAACGCAACGTTATTGACACACATGTAGAGTAGAAGCGAAGAGACTGTTTAGCCAATCAGAATGCAGAACACATTGCACAATTAAAATCCGTGAAGCAGCGAGACCGAAAAACGCATTAAAAGGAGGGTTCACTGTATGTATAAATATGAAATTCATACACACACATACACACACACACACACACACGCATATATATATATAGGCTATATAAAAAAAAATTATAAATATCTATATATAGATCTATATATAGATATGTATATATATATATATATATATTTATATATATATATATATATACAGATATATATATATGTATATATATATATATATATATATATATATATATATATATATGTACATATATATATATATGTATATGTATATATGTGTGTGTGTGTGAGTGTGTGTGTATATATATACACACACACTCAGTCTTTCCAGTTTTCACCAAAGCCAGCTCTGGACCATCTGCTCCTCTATTCAGCAGCGTCTATGGACCGGTGCCTGGCTCTGGAGGTCACTGTGTGAATGCGTGTGTGTGTCTGTGTGTGTCACAACAGACAATAACCATGCTGGACAGCCTCCCCCCCTAACACACACACACACACACACCCACACACACGCACACACACACTTCAAACAGTTTGCTGAGACCCTACACCTCGACCAGACTATCGGCATCTTTCAAGACGGGGGGTTACGTAAACAAAGGGAGGTGAGTGAGGAGGATGTGTTTAACTGTGTGATGTGTTTGTGTCTTTTCCACTCGAGCCTTGTCCGCTCACATTCACACGTCCATCAGTCACACACGCACAAGAGAAGGAGATCTTTAAACGCAGCGCACACACAAGCGGCAGATCGATCTGCTGGGTCCTTCATTAAAAGTGTTAACATCTGCTCATCGACCAGGAGTAATTTAAGTCCCACACATTGATTTCTAAGGAAAGATCAATCTGGGTGGCGGAGCTGCAACAACCTTCAGGTCAGGGGTCGTCGAACTCATTTTCGTTTTGGGCCAAATCAAGATCATTAAAGCTTTTAAAGGGCCGCTTGTGCCAGAACGTATTGATAAAGCCCGTTCACAAACTGTTAAAATATCAATGAATTCCTAAAATTAAATAACATCTTTTCAGTCCCTTCACAAGTTTGTGATTCTTTTTGTGATTTTTCCACTAAAAATGAAAGTGTTTGTGGTACTAATTTGGAAATATCTGTGATTTGCACTTATTTATGACGGTTAATGCGACTTTTTATTACTCGCTGTATGAATGAGGGACTTTAATTTTACATAGAACAAAGCTGAGGAAGCTGTTCGATACAATTAAGAATATTTTTGGACAATTTTTTGAGAAAAATCCACAATAAACTCCCAATTATATACTAGCACAAAAAAAGTGTGATTTGTTGATTTTGCGTGAATTTCCACAATCATTTTCCAGAAGCTGGAGGGACTGATTGATATAATTTGGCAGTGAACAGATAAAAACTGCATTGATCGGATTGATAACATAATATTCTGGAATCCAGAGGAAATCCAGATTTCGACACATGTGCTTTACTTGCTCCTTCATTTTCCAGATGAGGTTGCCAGAGTTCAGTCTTTGATTTCTTTTTATTTATTGCAATAATGAGAGAAAAAAAACACTGAAGATAACAGATAGAAACTACAGAAACACTTTACAGAATTACTTCCCAAGGCCACTGAAAACAGGAGCCACATCCGCAGGTGTTTGAAGAGGTTTTGTCAAGAGACGTTTATTTTCCTTTCGACAAAATTCCTTCTGTCCGAATATGCATCTTTTGTGGACTCATAATGTTTTCATCAGACAGAAATCAAGACGATTGGATGAAAACTCACATCTGCTCCTTAAAGCTGCAACATGCTGAGATATTGGAAGTCCTCCAAAGGCTCCCAAACAAAACGCTGCGCGAGTAAAACGAGTCAGAAAACAGCATCAAACGGGACATTTTTTTTTTAGTATTCTTTAAAAAAAGATGCAGCAGTTAAGAGTTAGGATTTCTAAGTCTCTTTTTCTTTAAGAGGGCTCATAATTCACACTTTCCAAGAGCTTAACCTTTCATGTAGAGAGCCGAACGCGATGGGATGGAGGAATGCAGAATGATGCATAACACTCAAAAAATATATATTGGTTTTGGGACATTAGGCTTGGACAGTTCAACTGGATTTATGACTTGATTCTCTGCTGACATGGCAGGCGGTAAAAGGCTCTGCGCGGCGTTATGTAAGTGCTCTCACTTAGTTTAAATGAAGCTACGTCGGCTAAAAGCTCAAAGAGATTTACTACATGCTGTTATTACGCCCTGCTGCTCGATCAGCAGGCTCATTAGCGTGGGAACTTCCTCACTGACTGTCAGAATCAGGATGAATATCGATCCTCCGCAGGATGTCAGTGTAGTGCAGATTCTTTGGGAGGTGAACGGCGTGACGTTAGAAAACCCCTTCGCTCCGGCGGTGGAAGCAGGAGCACAGTTTGATTTCTGGGCCTGCGCCATCTTCCTCTTTTCCTTTTCCCTTTCTTTATTTTCAAGTTATTAATTAATAAAGGCTGGTGAAGTTCCAGAATCTTAATTTAATAGATTTTCTCATTAGTATTTCACTGTTTTTTTTTATCCATTGTGAATAAAAAAAATTTGTAAAAAATTTGTAAAAAATTACAAAAATGCTCAAATCTTGACATGCTGTTTCATTTAATTGAATAATATTTTCTATTTTTTATTTTCATTTAAAATCATTCTGACTCAGAACCACATTTCCTCACAATAATACACCATGAATGGAACGTAATGCGACCAAATACTGAGGAAATATATTTAAACTTCTGTGTTTGAAGACTTTAATTAACTTATGGGCTCAACTGTATTTTTGGGGAGGGTTCACAACACAGAACAACTAAAAGTAGTGAACAAATTAGAAGCATAAAAAAATGATTTTCGGTGACAGTAAATTTTGGAAAACGCATCATATGTTCATCAGAAAATAAGATGCTAATGATGATTGATGATTATTAAATTAGAACTTTAAATCAGGATCTACTTCTAATTTAAAATATGAATTTGACGTAGCAATGATTTTTGTTGACATTTCTAAAAAAAAAAAAAAACAGATTCTAATAAAATACTTTGATTTGCAAAATGAGGATCCGTGAAGAAGCTCAAATGGTGTAAACATTTTTGCGCTTTACTGACAGAGGCCTGGTCGGCTTTGTGATCTTTGATTCTTCCTCTTCTGTTGCTTTTATTTAGCTCAACGATCAAGTCAAAAATCCACGTCCAGCCACGTTGAGAAGGAGGCAACGTGTGGCCCTTGATTAGCCGCGTCACATTTCGTCTCCTCCGTCTGGAAAACCTCTTAATGCGGCTTCAATGAGCCGGTTGAGCTCGGAGCAGGAGGAGGGAGAAAGTGCTGTCATGTTCTCGCAGGCAGGTCATAAATTGGTGATGCTGAGGGCTACGGACCTCTAACGGCATTTAATGGGCCACAGCTGAGCGCACGCAACGATCAGAAAGATGTGAAACCCAACTCTTTATGTGGAAACAGTCTGTACTAGATGATGCTGCAGCGCTGGAAAATTAAACGTTTATTAAATGTTTGTGCCTGCAGGTCGGAAATCTTTATGTACATGACATAAAGCCTCTGTTTTTGTTAACTGAGCCGGTTTTCTCACATGTTATTTCTGCTTTCTACCTTTACGAAACACGCACTGGTTAACGATCAGCCTTTTTATTGATGACGTATTCTGTTACGTGTGCAGTTTTGACACAATTATGAGACAGATGTTTGAGTTTAGAGTATTTATTTCATATTGAAGTCATGAGTGGATGAGACAGAGAAGGTTGCACGTTTCAAGATATATTTGGAGATATTTTTCTCTACTCACCAAAACCAAAATAAAGTTCAAGTAGACAAACGTATCAACAGTTTATATCTAAGAAGTCCTCATCTTTTAAAACCGAAACGACAGAAATCAACCCTCATGCCCTGCAGGGACACACATAAAAAAACACACTAAATTCAAAAGCTTTGCAAAGTCAGTTTTTATTAAGTACGTTTACGTTCATCTCACCAGAATTGACATATTGCTCCTATAGCCTTCATGAGCTGCTGCTCCTCCTTCTTCTTATAAATGTCATGCTTCTTCCTGACTTATTAGCAAGAAAGGTTTTGCATTTACATTGGACCCTGGCCTGGTGTGAAGGGCACTTGAGAGAAAATGGTGCCCACTTCTGACATATGAAATGGAAAATATACAAGAACTTAGTGCAGCAGAGAACGTTGAGCCCCCACGACGTTCAGGAAAGACGATGAATGAAGTGAAGTAATTTGTGATGACATTTTGGAAATGTTTTTCTGCAAATCAACGCTGGAGTGGAGAGCAGAGAGGAGGACGAAGCGCCACAGGATCCTCACTGTCTGCGTGGACAGTTCGTCGCTGCAATATTGCTTCTCTGCAAGGAATCCAAAGTGCTGCAGACGTTTGCGTTCTTTCATGTCGTCTTTCTGTAATACTTGAAGATTTATCTTAAAGACAAGCTCGCACATGTTTTTCTTCATTTCAAAAGCTTTTTTTTAGTTGTTGCTTTTACAACATCTTGTCTTCTGCTGTCTTGTCTCTTACTGTGGACTTTTCTTTCTTCTTTGCCTTGAATATTCTTTTGTCTAAATCTGTTGCAGCTACAGCTATATGCTAAAGTTTGTTGCCATCTGTGTTTTTTGTTATTTTTTACATTTAACCACACCTTCAAAGTGTTATTTGTAACTTGTAAAACTTAAAAGCATCATTTAACTATCAACTTTGAAAAATCCTCGAGTTCTGGATGAATTTGCAAAATCAGCACTTCTTTTTTTTTTTTGGATATAATCACAAAAGTACAAAGTTAAGGTACAGAAAAGGTTGCACAAGACAAAGGCATATATTTCACTTTCAAAAATGTTTTCTTTCCTCTAATTATATCCTTTTGTTCTCATTAAAATAAAAAAAAGCAGCAGTAATTAAAACGCAATCTGTCTTAAGCTCCAGCCAAGCAACTAAAAATGAGGACTTCAGTGGGAAATCCAACCTTCGTGACTTTTGCCAAAAAGCACAACATCTTGTTTGGTTCTACCTAATTACTCATTGTCCTCTTCTTCTTTTTCTTTTTTTTTTTAATGAACAAGAAGCAGAAGTGAAAAATGCGTGATGCGTCTAACACGACTCCAGCACCGATTCTTGGAGGTTGCTAAACTCGTTTCCAACACTCAACGCCGTGCTTTGCCGCGGTCCGCTGCCAAAATATGACATTGCATGTAATGAAATACACCGTCTGAGAAATGAACATCCACTAAATGCCAGTAAATACCTTCATGTGTGACCTGAGTGTTGGATCCATCTGTAAATGTTTGCGTCTGTTTGGAGAACGGGTCGGGTCGGCCTCACACGGTCGCTCCTGGATGCGGAGCGACCGCTGACTTCTCGTAGATCCAGTCGGGTGCTGACAGTGGGAACAGGCGCTAATGCTCTGAAAACAAAAAGCCGGTCGTGACCTAAAGATGGATGAAATAAATGACTGGAAACACTAGAAGAGGGCAAAGGAATGTGACAAAAAAAAAAGGTCGATGGTGAAAAGAGGAGCAATTTGACCAAATGGGAGCCTGAGACATCAAACAGCATGAAGTGACAATCATTGGGTGTTTTAAGCCACAGAAATGCAGTGGTTTTAGAGCATCTGGACTGTGCAAAAGTCTTAGGCCATGCGTTAAGTTTCTGTATTTTCCGTCTATGTTTCTACAGAGAATTACTGCACAGGCCGGTTCCGGTTTGAGCCGCCATTTTGTGTGTTTCTGTTGTGACTGAGGCCCATAAAACCAATTTAAACACATTTCAATTCAGTTCAATTCACCCGAATTGAATAAAAAAAGTTCACTAGTAACAATTGAACTCCAACTTTAACAAATGAGTCGACTGTTTAACTCATTTGACTTCATTTATTCACCTGGATAAACTTAATTTGAGTACTTTTAGCAAATTAACTCAGTTTCTTGTGTTGGATCTCCTGCTTTCTTTTCTCAATGTACTTTATTGATCCCAAAGGGAAACTAAATGTCGCTGTAACTCAAATCATTCAAGATTTTTCAGAGTTGTTGTTGATGTTGATGGCCTTCTGTAGAGGTCTGTGCTACAGCAGTTTTGAAGAAGCCTCTGACTGAAGACTCTCTGTTTTTTTATGACAGTCTTGAGGAGATGATACTCCTTCAGTCGTGGGACGATGGTGCAGAACTATTCTGGACAGACTATTGACTGGGACAGAATAATGTCTCTGTTTGTGACAAACCAAGTTCTAATGCATCATGGTTTTTATTCCACTAGCAGCACAAGAAGTGGCTGTGCAGGATATTAACCTCAAATAAGTGTTGGTTGTCAACAACATTGTGCCGATGACGTTATTTAGAGACTGGTTCCAGCAACTCTACAGGTACCATGGTAACAGCAGCAAACATTTTCATGCAAAGTGGACCAAACACTTATCAGTGCAGCAGTCCTGGTGGGTTGCAGAAGCATAAACACTGTCGGCCATTGTTGTTTTAACAATCGTAAAAGTGAAAATACTGCCTGCCTGCCTCCCACCTGCTGCAGTGTGAGGACCGGCCAGGCTGAAAGAAGCGCTTAAGTCTCACTCCAGCACTGGTTGTCCAATCTGCTGGGGTCGTGACCTCCGCCCAGTCCCCGTTCAGAGATCTCAGCGCGGCCTGCCTCAGATCTGGCTCTGCTCAGTGTCTGTGTGTGCTGTTCAAATTAAGTTGCGTGTGTGTATCTGAGCCGACACATTTGTTCCTCATGCACCAGACATTCAACCCATTAAGCCTTCAGAGACCATCGAGGATTTACATCACAAAGACGGCATCCATGACTGCGCAGGTTTTTTGGCGCGGCGGTTTGTCTCGAGCAGAGCGACGTGTGAACTCAAAACAAACCGCTTTTAGGTCGGTTGCTACCAAAAGCCGTAGCTGGAGGAACATCGGTGGGCTGATTCAGCTTGGATTTATACAACCTCTCTCTGACATTCAACAGAAGCTTGTGTTTGTTGACTCCAGGCCATGTGATTTGCTGTTTACAGATTCTCTCCTCGTCTCCTGCCAAGCCCCCAAGGCCTCCGCTGGCCCTGGTTTGACCCAAACTAGAAGAAATTTAACTTGTCAATGTTAAAGCGACCCATGTCACCGTGGGATGTCATGAGGAGGAGGAGGCTTTCAAAGATATGGCACCAAGAAAAATCTTTTTTTTCTTTTCTTCACTTCTTTGGCAGGGATTATGTCAAGAAAACAGGGAGATTCAGATTAGATCTTTAGGCTGAAAAATGCCTTTTTTGAGTCGCTGTCTCATAGATCTTGTTACAGTGTTGACTTCAAGTAATAGCCCTTATTGTTGAATGATAAACTAACAGTGATTTAAACTGGGTTTAAATTCATTAGGCCTGATAAATGCCACCAGGAAGTAGATTATGAGCGCTCTAAAGCAGTCTGAAGTAATTCACGATCAAATGCAAGAAGAAACAGAAACACAGTGATTGACACAACGTCCTATTGTCCACGATTTGATTAAACATGGGACAATCATGAACTTGACTGACCAGACTTCCAAAATTTGTCCAAAAGTGCATCGAAGGATCAACCAGGAAGTCTCAACTAAAGCACCGCATTCCTCATTTACTTCTGCTAAGGTCAGAGTTCATGGTTAAACAAAAGGGAAAAGATTTGGACCTCTGTAGAAATCAACTCCATTGGTTACCAAAATACCACGTTTCCCTGATCTTACAAGAAAAAATGCAACCTTAATATCTGGCAACAGACATTCACTCAGCCTTGCTCAGATGGCTCAACCACACGCTTATTTTTGCCGAGTGTTCACAGTGCATCCCACCCAATTAGAGTTGGCATTGTGATGTCTATCCCTTCACACGGCCTCCCCTCTCTCTGCGTTTCGCCGAGAAAAAGAGCCGACGACCGCCGGCTCCTGAAAACACGGTCTCGCACACTTAAACGTTGCACCAATAGACACAGGCACTCAAGTCCACCCTCTCTTTTTCTCTGGCATCCTCTAATATATACAGTAAACACATGTCCTTCCCTATACAGAGGCAGAAACTATGGCAACGGGATCACATGCAAACTGCGGCCCTGACAAAGACGAGGCAGATTTCAATGTGTCCGTCAAGCGGGCGACAAGGATAGAGTGGTAGCAGAGGAGGGGCAGCCACTTTCTGCCTTTGTTTGGTGGAAGCATCTATTGAGTGGCATTTGGTGTCATGCCAGATTCTCCCCTCCTCAGTCGGGCCCAAAGTAAACTGGATTTGTCAATGAGAGGCCATTCTCCATTGATGACAGGCAAGGAGAGCCGAAGACTTCAAACGCATTCATTGCATTGCTGCCCTAAAAGCAGCAGCACATTCAGATGGAAATGTCTTCAGCGCCGGTCCCTGCGGCTCTGCGTAGCTTCTTGACTGTATGCGCTGTACGCGGAAATGGGGATTAAAGTAGTCGAGAGTTTTGTTCAGTGAAGAGCCCTGAATGCATTTTCTTTAATCTTTATTGTTTTTTGGGTTTAGTGCACCGCTACAGTCTAAAAGGACTAAATCAAAACGAATACAAACGGACCAATAGGTTCTGATAAAGACCCTATTGTCGATTTGCTTTTTATAGCATTCATGTTGTAGCACATGTGCTACAACGTTTCCGTTTAGTTGGTCACACCTTTGTCAGTCTGTGCCTTTTTTTCCTAATACCTTTATTTCATATTAGCTTTTGTGAGGATTTAGATTTGGTGTGTTAATTTAGGCATATCTGACAATAATACTTGCTGCTCCTTTTGCTTGTGTTTTTCTCTTAAAACAGGACTTTTAGCAAAGACCCTGAGCACAACTCAAACAATAATTGTTTGAAAGCTGAAGTGAGTAATAAATTCAGCACAGAAACTGAACTAAAAAAGTGAAATCGGACAGCAGCAGCAGCAGCAGCATTGCAAAACCTAAGCTCAGCCGCAAAGTGCAACATAATGGCTTTGTTTCCTAGCAGAACAAAGAAACACGACCTCTCTTTCTTCTATTTACCTAATTGTGGGCACCGAAGAGACTGTTTAGAAATGTGAGCACAACCTTCTGAACAGATCCATAATAAATCATCACAAGATTGCTTCAGACTGTGAAGGATACTCGAGTAATTAATCATTTAACAGACACGTCATTTGGTTTAATCAATGTGTGTGTGTGTGTGTGTGTGTGTGTGTGTGTGTGTGTGTGTGTGTGTGTGTGTGGGGGGGGGGGGACGATGTCCACCCGGAGAAGCCAGATGTTGAGCTGATAAAGGCGACCCCCCTCGAAAACACCACTTACCCCCCGTCCAACCACACACCTCAAGCCCCCATTTTATGTTTATGAAACCAAAACACAGAAAGGCAGGAAGTGCAGACCTCTTAGAAATATACAAGTTTGTTTTTTATTATTATTATTAAACTCCACAAAATGTTACTTTTCATCCTTTATTATATAAAAATGATTTTATTTAACACTTTTAATGATCCAGAAGCTATTACTCACATTTGTCTCCATGTTGGCTAAAGTGTGTTTACGTTTTGAACCCCTCATTCAGCCCAGATCACAAACCACCGTTCATCTAAGGAGAACCTTTCATCTGGTCGGCCACCATAAAATCAAACCTTTCACCAGACTCAAACGCCTGAACAAGCACAATAAACCCTGAGCAACCTCCAGAGCTCTGCTGTCAGGCGGGAGATTACTGCACAGATTATTCTGTGGTTTATTTGGTCTCACTTTGGCAAGTAAAGGCTTTAGAGGACGTTGATGACGCGTTTGCGCTGGCGTCGGTGTGTTTAACGACTCTCCCTGTCGAAAGAAGACTCAAGAAGTGGAAACTCTTCAGCTTTCGTGGTCGGATAAAATCCGGTTTGGTTTTAGTTTACGTCACAAAACAATACGAAGCTGCGTTCAACCTCTTTCCCGCTAAAAAGAAGAAGAAGAAAAAAAAAAAGCCTTTTACCGCGTTAATTTACGAGGAACGACAAGTGAAGGCAAACTGGGGCGGTTAAATGTTTTCGTGTTCTCACTTACAGCCCCATTACTTCCCAAACAGCCGCATCCTCAGATCTTACAAGCAGCTGTCACATCTGCTATGTGAGAAATGGAATAACTAACCTAATGGCCTCTGCATATCCGCTCGCCTTCTTCTAATTGTGCGGCGCTGCATGTTTGGACCCAGCCCTCGTCTGTTTTCCATCATATCCCTCGTCTGGTCGGCCGCTTGTTCCCGCTCGTCTATCAGGAACGATCCAGAAGAAAGACCTGGAAGATCAAACCCTATAAGCCAAAGCAGAGACGTGAAACGCTGACCTTTGACCTATCGTGTGTTACAAGCAACAGTGCTGTCCCGCAGGTCGAAGGGAAAGTTTTAAGCATATTTCCCATTAGCGCCACTGATGCAGCATGTTGACGCTGGGAAGCGTTTCACGTTCATGTTTGTGACTCAGAAAATGAGGATCTTTAAATGTTTTATCGATTTTCTTATGTACAGAAACTAATGGATTTATTGATATAACGTTGGAATTTTTGTAACATTTCGGCGCCTTTAAGGTGAAAAGATTAAGTTCATGTCTTTGAGGTGGAAGACAAACGGACAGGCTGCACAGAGAGTATTTCTGAACATGAATGATCAAGTTTTGCCAGTGATTTCTGAACAAAATGTGATTGTATTCTGACTTTGTTTTGTCCTCCATCCCAGTTTCTTGTCTTTTAATGCAGATAATTCTGTTGTTTGCTGTTTTTCACTCTCAGTCCCACAGATATTTTATATCTCTACAATTTGCTTTTCGTGCAGTTTGAAACTTATGTTGAAAATCCCAAACGAAAGTTTCTTTTCTATCTCTTCTCTGATAGTTTTGCATGTTTTGTACTGCAGAAACAAGGTGTTGTAGGTTTGTTTTGTCTGGCGATGGTTTGAATACTGCTCTGTTGGAAGCTTGGAACATTATTTTATAACCTAACTTTACTTTAAACTTCTCTTTATTGCTAATTAGTAGCAAGTGGAAAATTGAGCAACCTATTTGATGGCAAAATGTAATGTCACAACTGGATTTCTCTCAGTTGTATCATGGTTTTCTCTCTCTCTTCGCAGTGTGAGGTTTCATTATCCATGTCTGAGTGCAGCGGGATCCAAATCCTCTGGCGGAACAAGGATTCTGTTCTGGCAGGAAGTCCACTTACAGTTTAGCATCCGATCCATCAAAACAAAAAAGTGGCAGCAACGTGCATAACTGCATGCTTGCTCAGAGGCATGCGGCCCGCATGCCCGCGTCTCACAGCCACACCCGCACGGCTCTGTTTGAGTTCAGCTCATCAAGATGTGAAGCTGGAGGCTCTGCATCAGATCCCGGAGAGCTGCAGGAGACGTGAGGACTCACATCTGTCCCTTCGAGTTTTGTTTACAGCCCTCATTCTGCAGCATCCTGTCCACGTCTGCTCACTTGGGAGAACGTACTCAGTTAAATGAAATGCTTAAACCCATACAGAGGTGCATCTATGGATCTTATAAAACACCAAATCTTCATCACTTCATCTCTTTGACTTCCAGGCAAAAAAAAAAATAAAATAAAAATAAAAAAGAAGCAGACCATCATTTTGACCATTTGTGGTGGATAAAATGAAATCAAGTTCAATTTTTGGTCAAATTTTGAAATATTTTTAATATAGAAATGTGTGTTTTAATGCTCACCAAGCAGTGGCATCCCTAAAAGGTGGCTGGCGGAGGGACGAGGCCCCTGGAAAAATGCTGGCCGCTCCACTTTTATAAGTCATATTCAGCTTTAACAAAGGAATATTATCATGTTTAAATCCCACTTTGCATCATACATATTAAAGAGTTGTGATTCGCATTTATTACAAATGAGAATCGAATTAAAATGACCCAAAACTGATTTTAAAAAACGTAAACAAATCTGCTGTCCGACGCCCTCCATTTTGTAACTACACAGAAAGTACATAAATATCACATATAATTCAACTGCACATTGTTTTGAAAGACTTTATATTGATCTCTATTTCTATTGATTATGATAAGACACCTGAGACAGTTTTTAAGTGAAAATTATTACAACCTCTGGTCAAACCAAACTAGAACCACAGTAAAAAGGATACAAAGAGATGAAAGATTTTAAACACAGGTTGTCATAGTTACAAAGGTCCTTGAGGTGGACACAAACATAAGGAAACAAACTGCGGCAGACGGCAAAATCTTTACGCTAGAAACAGTTGTGCACTGAAAGAAACAACAGATTTTCTTCTCTTTTTAGGTCAAACTTAACTTTACATTTTAGATCGGATGAAAAATAACTCTACACGAGCCGAGCCTTGATTGCAGAACCCTCCAAGCTTCAGCTTCTCCTTGATTTTTCTTTGGCTCCAAGAAATGGAGAATCGCAGGAGTCAGTTTTAAGATCTGCAGTTTCTCTTATTTTATTTAATTTTTTTTTATTTATTAATTTATTTTTTTTATTTTTTTTCTTTCTGCACAACTTTTCCTTCCTCCTAATTGTGGTCCAGATGTGAGGTCTAAACAGACTCGTAATCACGGAGCAGACAATGAAAGTCCCGTGGAGCCTATTAAGGACATGAACCAGGCTTCGAGGACAGGAACCGGGCCAGAGGACAGGAACCGGGCCAGAGGACAGGAACCGGGCCAGAGGATGAGGAGTCAGAGAGACGAAGAGAGGAATGGGGGGGGGGGGGGAGTCTGGGTCCGAGCAAACAATAACACAACACTCAGCTGAAGCATGCATCATTATTAGCCCAGCAGTAGGGAGCTCTGCCTCTCACAATGGGACTGGGACTGACTGGTGGGCAAACCGCCAGTGTACTGGTTTCAGTGCGTGGCGTTTCTCTGTGTGCGGTGGAAGAGGAAACCCCAGAGAGACATGATGATGGGAGAGATCAAATAAAAATACAAAAAAAAAAAAAACGATAAAATCTGGAAAAGAAACATGACATGGGAGGAGAGAACAAGCGCCCCGAGAGCTGCTCACCGACTCCCAGCCAAACGCATTTACAATCAGGGAAGTCTTTCTGTTCTTCTCCTGCCCCGCTCTCACCTCCTCTCCCGGGACCCACGCCTCGCCCTCCTGAGAAAGCGGGACTCCCCCTCTCCGCTCCTGCTCCCTCCCACTGAAGCTTTAACTGCAGCCGCAGCGGAGCTGCAGGACGCAGTCGTGCGCTGGATTGTAAAGGAGGAAGAGAGAGCAAAGCCATTCCTGAAGCCATGGACGTCAAGCTGCTGGCGCTGATGACTCTGCTGGCCGTGGCCGTGCAGGTTCCCACTGCGAACGGTGAGTCTGCACTGGGAACTCTGGGGAGGTTCCAGTTCACCTTGCTGGTTTGTGACTGATTGAGAATATTTTTATTTTATTTTATTTATTTTTTTTGTTGTAAAGAAAGCTTTTCCAGTGTGTTGATTTGGTGGACATGTGGATCAAATGTCTCCCGGCGTGGAGGAACTTTCACTTTTCTGCTTTCAATCTGGCTGAGAATAACGAGTTTCCATTTTAATGTGACACATCTGGATGCTCGCATTAATTCAACTTGTCTTCCAGATTTTACACGTTTGTTTCATTATTTCCACTCGTTGCAAACACAAGACGTGGCTTTTCTGCAGCTCGTGCACTTTTGTGATAAATTTGAAGAAATTTTAGTTTTTAGGTGGCAAACTTTTATCCTAAAAGAATGCTGTCATAAGTTTTCCACAATATCCTCTGGTGTTGCAGAGATAAATGATGATGCAAGGTGTTTTAAATATTAGTTTTTCTACTTGCTTTCATTCTTTAGTCGATCGATTTTGACCACTTGTGTGTTTTTTTTCACAAACTGTTTTCTCCAGTATTGAAGCAAATTGACCCATTGACTCTTAAAAGTTTTATCTCAAACTAAAGGTGATTAAATGTGCATTAAATGTTCTGATGGAGCTTGCCGTGATAATTTAACTCACTTCATTTGTTTATGTAGCACCAGGATCATTTCATATCGATGATATTTACTTTTCAAGTTTTAGACTTTGTTTTATAAACTGGATGAATTAATGAGGAAATCATTTATTTATATTCAAAGATAGAGTCACAAAGTGCTGTCAAATCGTTTTTATTAACTCATAAGTTAATAAAAAGTGCAAAACATATGAAATATAAAAACATGGATAAGAAGATAAATAACATAATTACTAACACCAGTATAAATTCTACGTCCTACTGACTGGAACACAGAAAAACAATCAATATGCCAAATATTTTTGGTTGAGACACTATTTCAAATGTGATTTCCTGCCTTCACTTCCACAGTAAAAATAAAGTCTAGAATGTTAAATCTTGAGCGCTCCCTTCGCGCTGACCTCCCGTTAATCTCCTACAGTTGACCTCTGTGCTGCCGAGTCGCTGCTGCTGCTGCTGCTGCTACTTTGTGCTGGGTAGTTTCTGCCCCCTCCAGCATATTAAAGTCTCGGGTCTATGTATGAGTGTATATTTGTCTTTTACTCTTTGCTTTCCTATAATTAGTTTCTAATTAGGGATAAAGGGTGAAGTGGGGAAAGCAGTGGGCCCTCGCTTGTGGCCCCGGTGCTGCATGCTGCATAATAATCCCTTAGTTTGCATGAGAAAGAAGTCTGAACGGGTGTGAATCATTAGGCTGATATTTAGCCATTTGTGGAAAGACATTTGGTGTCTTTATATATATATATATATATATATATGTGTGTGTGTGTGTGTGTGTGTGTGTGTGTGAGTTTAAATATATATATGTATATTTTTCTATATATATGTATATTTTTCTCAGTGATTGTGAGTTGAATCCCATAGCAAATGTTTAAAATGTGAAATGATCTATTGTAAACTGGCTAAATGTTATATTTTGTATATTTTCAAACGCATTTTTAAGCTGTTTAAATTACAAAAAAAATAGCCAAATGAGCAACTGCGTGCAGTGATAGTTGCATGTCTGTTTTCCTCGGTGCTCAGCGGGTATCCACAGTGCTGATTTGTAATCATTTTGCGAATGCCCTTGAGCTGATTTCCACTCAGCCTGCAGATGCCGTCTCAGCTCCAGAGGACTTTTTATAAGAAAAACAAAACAGAAACGCCGAGGGAGGAATAATGGAAAAGGTTGAGGACCCTTTTCCCTGTAGAGTGGCCTGGTTAAATACCGCTGCAATGAAAGGCTAAAATTCTGCACCTGTGGTTGTGTCAAAGAAAGAAAAGAAGTGGCCATAAAGGGCTAATCTCTTTTTAATTAACATGTCCTGGAAACAAAAATAGCAGCTAAACTCATAAATCCTCCATGCGTTGTGAAGATTTGTTACAGTAGATTAAACTTGCTCACTGAAGAAAGAGGCACCTTCAAATGCTGGAGTTTGAAACGCAAATGATTTTATTTCAGTCTGATTTTTAGCGCCTGCTGCTGTTTTGCTTTTTCTCGTTGGTCGGATTGAATTGGTGTTGCATTTATTGTTGCCTGCTTTGCAGCTTTGTGATGAGTTTTTGGTTTGTGTTGCTTGCAGCCAAGCCCATCAGCCTGGTGGAGCGGTGCTGGTGCCGCACCACGGTCAACACCGTTTCTCAGCGCTCCATCAAGGAGCTCAAGTTTCTCCACACCCCCAACTGCCCCTTCCAAGTCATGTAAGTGAATGTGCTTATCTCTGAGAAATGTCTTTCCCACTTTCTAATTGTCTGATATTCTCACTCCATGAGATCTCTATGTATTAATGCATGTCTGTCTGTCTGCATCGGGTAATCAGGAGGAAGTGGAGTCAAACCAGAGTGCATTCATGGATGGAGTTGAAATTGTTTTTTTGTTTTTTTCTGTGAAGAACAATTAAAGCAGCCGACGCATTTAAGTAATAAATCACTCTGGAGGATTTTGATGCTTTGGTTCTTTTCTCAATAAAGGTGTAGAATATCACCTACCTTGGCACACTAATACATACAAAGTTGTGAGAGTTTCATGGATTTCCATTATTTCTTATATTATTTAAAACAGAAGCGCAGCAATGTTCGCTAAAGTTCCAGAAATTCAATTAAAGTTTTCCATTAAAGCAACGCTAAAGACCACCCCAACAAACTTGGGCTTTCATTTTTAATCCAATCCTAAAGTCACAACAGCACGAACCCATCGGTTTGGGGGAACGGGTTTTAGTTTTTTGTGCGTTTTCACTGGTTTTGATCCACATGTGTTGACGTGTGTCGCAGACGTGAGGCCTGGTGTTGATATCCTTTGACTCGCTTCCTGGATGAAGAGAGATTAAAACAACACAGTCCACTCAGAGAGAGGAAGGCCGAGCTCGAGGGGACCATTTATGTCTGTAAAGGAAGCAATCATTAAGGGTCAAAGAGATTACCTTTGTATTACTGCTGACCCCTTGTGTCCCTCATCCTCTCATTTTTTTGTTATTTATTTCCCGCCTGAAATTGCTCAGCAACGGTGATTGATGTAATGTCACCGGTCTGGAACGTATTAACTACAACGTCTCATCACTTCCTGGCTAGAGAAGAGTGGACAGCAGGAGCCTCGTAGCCAAAAGGCTTCGGGGATCCTGCCAAAAAAAAAAAAAACAGGAGGAAGGAGGGGTTGAAAAAAAACAAAAAACGAGGGGTGACCAAGAGGCAAAATGTCACAGAGGACAAACTGCTCTCTGTCCAGGCCAGAAACGTCTCAAATCCACCGTCCAGGGTGTCTCTATTGGAGCAGATGAAGGAAAGCTAGAAACACTACATCTCCAAAAAAAAATTAGAAAGTCCTCCCCGGTGTGCCATCGTCCTCACGGACCTCAGCATGCTGTTGATATTAACTCGCTGTGAAGTAATTACTACCTGCTGCTGCTGCTGGAGCTCCGGCCCACAAATTCCAGCCAAGTCAATTAGGGTTCAGCCTCTCGGAGCGTCTTCCACGCCGGGCGAAGGGAGACGCGTCAAACCGTAAAGAGCTTCTGAACGGATGGTCTGGCAAAGCCCTAATGAAATGTGAAAGAAAGGGAAGGGGGAGAAGAGGAGACAGAGATCCGGTTTCTGGGCCGCTCGGCCTCCGGGCTTCGAGTGTTGGTTTGAGGGACTTGATGCTCGGACTCCTGGAGGGCGCTGCGAGCGAGAGGGGGGGGGGGGATCCCCCCTGCTAACGCGTGTGGGAGCATCTGGACGGGCTGAAGGGACGGGGAAAGCGGTGAGCGTGGAAGAGGGTCGCGGTCTGAGGAATGTGTTGAATTTACAGTTGTGTGACAGGGAGACAGAGGGAGCAGCAGAGAGGTGCTGCACCTCCGAGCTGCGAGCTCACATTCGTGACCTTTTGGCACCGCGGTGTGAGATCAGCCACATGTTTTAAGAGGAGGTGAAGCGTTACAGCCTGATGCCCCCCATTACTGTCCATCTAGCAACCCAGAAGACCAGAGGAAACTTACTTTCACTTATTTATCTACCCAGAACAGGGAGTAGAAAAACTACCTCAGCAATTACGTTTTAGACTCCTATTCTTCCAAACCAGAGGAAATTACTTAAACTTAACTACCAACCCTGTTTAGGAGTTTCTAGTTTATTGACCTTGGATCAACATTATTAGCTTTTTCTTCTTTTGCTCTTTCCTTCGGTTTATTTTGTTTGTATTTCCTTTTAAATCCTGTAAAGCACTTTTATTGCCTTGCTGCTGAAAATGTGCCATATAAATAAAACAACCTTCACCTTTACCAGTCAAATCTGAAACTCAACCGGACAAGAAAACTGATCCTTTCACCACCGTTTCACCGACAGACCAGGAAAACCAAGAAATTAGGATGAATAACCGTAGTTTATGTCGTTTAAGGAACTAAGTTCTGTGAGCAAAAGTGTCTCTATGTAAGTTTATTGTATATTAGAGCCTTTTGCTGCAAAAATATTCAAGGAATAAAATTACAAAAGAAAGAAACCTCAAGTTACCAAACCCTTCCTTAATTATTTCTCTTCAAAATGGGAAAGATGAGAGAAAGTGACATTCAAGGAAGGCTGTGTGTAAATTCTCGTGAATCAGCAGAAAAATAAAAAATGTTAGTGTTTAAAACGACTTGAATTGTGAAGTTCAAGGCCAGATGAAAGCACACATTTATTTCACCTTCATGTTTGGAGCAGGACGGCGAGAAAAACGATTTAAAAGAAAACAAACTGCAAAGCTCCTGAAGTAAGTGTGACATTTTGCTCCTGCAGTTTCACACGTCAGTCGTGTTGCGAAACTGTTTTCATTTGCATCAATTAAATTAGTTAATTTAATACTTGCAGAAGAGATGCCTCCTACGCGTCCAGATGAACGATTTTCAGAGCTAAAATTCATTGACAAATATTTTACTCAGTAATAATAAAATCACGAGGAAGCTGGAAGTACTGCAAGTGAAAACATGTATTTAAAAAGCTTCTGTACGACATCATATTTGATGGGATGAGGAAACAACCAGAGTCTGAAGGTGACAAAACGACTTCAACAAAAAAAAACAAAAAAAAAAAGGGACAACTTGCTTCCAGTAAAACACGGCGGATCGATTGTGTTTGACCGCGGATCGGGTTTGATGCTTCCGTTGTTGGAGGACGTAAGGGATCAAACAGATAATACAAAAGCATCTCTGTATTTCTGTAAACTCGGGATCAGAGTTAAATTGTTCTGCAGACCGCCGGCGGTGAAAGCAGCAGACAAAAGAGCATGGAAATGTGATTAAAGCGGAGGAGATGGAACGTTTTAAACCTGGCCAGCACTGGTTCCCACGGTGAATCCCAGTAGGGGCTTTGGAGGCAAACTGGGATCTAACATTACAAGAAGACCTGTGTTTTGTTTTTTTTTCCCCTAAAGAACCTGAACGCACCACAGAAATGTGAGACATAAAAGTGTGTGAGCGATGTCTCGAGGAATTGTTTATCAATGCCAAATTATGCAAACAAATGAGTCAACGGTTTGAGTTATAGTGTCTGTTTCACTGTAAATGTTTAGTCCAGAAATATCAGAACTGCAGGAATGAACTCAAACGAGTTATGCTCATGTGTGCCTGAGCCCTTATCAAATAAAAATAATCTGGATTCAGGCCAGCAAAAACCTCGTCTACATGTAAAAAGCAAAACTGCAACTTTTCATGTAATTAATTCACAGTAAACCAAAACAGAGGAAAGTTTCAAATGAAACCGAGGCGATCTGGAGATGCCAGATGTGTGAGGATGTTTAATGCGCTTTGCAGAGGCGTCTTTTACACGGAGAGTTCGGCGTCATCACTGAGTGGAAACAGAAAGCTGCGATTTTTCACCCTCGGCCCCCAAACATACAGAAACCCGCTGTGAAAACGTAATCCGTCTCGTTTAAACGGGCTTTAGGACGTGCTGAGATTCCTTTAAAACGAGGTGCTTTGGAGCAAAACCATGTGAGACATATTTATGGTGCTTCACGAGTAATTTAGCATTAAAATCCCTTGGATTTATTCAGCTAAACTTGAACCCTGGATAGATTAGCTTTTAATCAACTGATAAGGAAAGTTCTGTTTCCTTGTTCTTTGAATGAAACGCTGATAAGGTTTGATTTAGTGTTTCCCCTCCAACATCTTAGAACAACCACTAAGCCCTTTTTTTACAGGGGAGGTTTGAAAAATGATCAACTGACAAGCAATTTAAGACGAATAATAAAGTGAGGCTCGCTTTGTTATTCGTTAAGGCTTTGTTTGTCACAGCTTCAGGAGTTTAAAGTAGATATGGTTTATGCTTCTTACCTGAACAAAGATGCAGTTTTCTGCAGCATTTTCCAGATTTTTCAAGACCCTAGAATAATTTTGCCTTAACAAAAAAGACAAATTGGTCTTATTGCATTTCCAGACCATCAGAGCAACTTTAGAACGGCGGAAATAATCAGTGATATAATGTTTCTGTTGCATTTAATTCGGGTTGCTTGTGGGTTAAAATATTTGTGGTACGAGGGGTTTTTAATATTTCATTTATTTTACGTAGAAGTTTTTTCAAGTGCTTGCTTTACTCAAGCTAAACACTTGAGAACAAAAATGTTTAAGGGAATCATCAGCAAGATAAATTCATTTTGAGACCCTTTGCACATCGTTAGGGTTTCTCATCGTTTCTGTTTCATTTCAACAAGATCTAACTGAAGCTTTTTGTAACACGGCCAGCAGAAAACATAAAGCGAGCGTCTTGAATTAATAAACCAGCAGCGATTTCCTTCTGTTTTTTTGTAATGCTCTGATTAAGATGCATGATCTTTTGTAGACAATATACCTCTATGCTGCGCACCGTCACCAAGATGCAGGGGTGGAAACAAAACAAAAAAAAAGGTCCTGCAGCATAAATATCCCTCCATGATGTCCTTGAAGCTGATTTATAATACGCATGCTTGGATGAGACTCAAAAGCTTCCTCTCTATCTCTCTGTGTAAACACACGTGTTAGCAGAGAAACCGGAGAAGTAAATGTCCATCTGCATGTCGAATGGTAATAATCAGACAATAAGCACAGACAAATGGCATGGAGTTTATGTTGTTTTTGTTTTTTTGTTTTTTTCTTCCGTAGTGCTAAACTGAAGAACAACAGGGAGGTTTGCATCAACCCCGAGACCAAGTGGTTGCAAGGATACCTGAAGAACGCCATCAACAAGTAAGAGCAAAAGAAAAAAACCTCTTCGCTGTCGACGAATGGTCCCTCACAAAACAAGAGACGCTCTGCTCTGATCACGCCAGTTTAGATGTTGCAGGAAAAGAAATAAACTTCTCGCATTCCCGCTTACAATTACTCTCTGAAATTGTTTACTTGCAGCAGACGGGAAATTATTTCCACTGATTTATGGACAGACTTAAATCTGCCGCTGCGATTCGCGTGCCTTCGTTTCCACAAACTTGCTAAACATTTAATCCAAAGTTCCCGTAAGGTGTAAACTTGAAAGCAGATGTTCGGTTTTTTTACCTTTTGTCCTGCGTATTTCCACGTTTATGTCTTCGCCAGCTGCATGTCATCAGAAGCGCATGAAATGCATCTTTGAAACGTCTGACGTCTCCTGACAAATAAAACGACTAAACCTCCATTTATTGTCAAATTTCTGTTTTCTGAAACATTATAAACACTTTCCAAAGCAAATATGAAAGCTTTGAAATGTGTTATCATAACTTGACATTCTTGTAGATCGTAGATCACAATTTAAATTTAAACAAACAATTGATTTGGAAAAAAGAAAAAAACAACAACAACTTAAAACTCCTACACTGCAAAATCATAAAACCTTACCAAGTACTTTTGGTCCAGTTTCTAGTGCAAATATGTTTGTACAGCTCAAATAGGACAAAACTCACTTACAAGTAGCTGTTTATCAAGACACAGGATCCTGTTTAAGTCAATAATTTCTTATAATTGATAAAAAGGTAACTATATATATTAAAAAAAAGTAATTATAACATTGAAATAATGTCTTGTTCTCAGTAAAATAACCTGCTAGTGGAACTAATACTTTTTAAAATCAATATTAGACATCTATTAACTTAAAACTAGCTCTGGTATTTTGCTGAAAAGTTACTTATAAGTTAGTTTTGTCTTATTTCAAGTCTGCTAAGATATTTGCAATAGAAACTGGATCAATAGTACTCGTTAAGGTTGTGCGTTTTTTACAGTGTGTGAACTTAAATAAACAGCAGTTGTCGTTCCCAGAGGCCAGAATCTTCCTTCAGATGTAGCGCATCAAAAATGTCGCTTGTTAAATTTGACTTCAGGCGAGCCACATTTGGTTTCCACGGTAACCAGAAGCTGGAGGTAGCTGTTGGTGACGGCAGCTTCGACTGTTTTCCTGCTACCACGTCCTGCTGAATAAGAAGAGATTGTTTACACTCTGCTGAGACATCGCAAAAGTCAAACCCGAACCTTCTCATACCTCTACTTATCTCCCCAGGGTGAAAAAATCCAAGAGACGCAACACCAAGAAAGTCTAAGGGGCGTGGAGCGCACTGCCTCCGGATTTGAACCCCCGCCCCCCGTCCAGGTCAAACCTCTGTTACCTCCCTGACACGGCTTTGGATGTTTGCAAACACGCTGTACGCTACCTACCTGTCCGTCCACCTGTCTGTGGACCGCTTGCAGAAGCAGCACTTCACCTCCAAACCTGCACTGGCCGCACCGCCGTCATCCCCTCTCCCGCCCCGACCCAAGAGGGCGAGGAGTCGTCTTCTGAAATCCACACAAGATGCAGTGATGAAACTTTGAACCGGCAGGACGCAAACAGGAACGTGTCTCTGAACGTGGGTCAATTGAATTAACTCTGCTTCTGTGACTGTAAATAATCAGGGTTGTTGTTTTTTTGTTTGTTTTTTTTTTTCCTACACACCTGTAAAGAGAAACATCGAGCTTTCCAACTCACACAAAAGCTTTGATGACTTCGTAACATCGTAAGCTCTTGAACACTAACAAGGTCTCCAAGAGGACGCTGACGCATCAGTTGCGCTTTGGTGAAATGAAGAAGAACGCCAAAGGGAACTCATGCGAGGCAAACATGTCTCCTTTTCTACTAAAATATCCCCAGGTTTCCATCTCCTCCCGCTTCTTCTCTCACAAAAATCACCACCTGCATGTTCTCCATCACCACGTCCCGTAAATTTCCTCTCTGGCCTCCATCTTGTCCTCCTTCGACACCGAATGCGGGTTTTCCCACACACGACAGCCGAACTCCGCTGCAGATGATGAGAGGCCGTTTATACCACTGTGTATCGCTTGTTTTTCACTCTTTTATGTGAGAGGGAACATCTACTAACAACTGGGAGATAAGATAAAGTCTTGAGCATTTACTGATAACGGGACTTTTGCCAGACGAAGTTGAAGCCATGCAAGGGAAAAAACGTATTTTTGTTGAAACAATTTAGCAATAGAAAACATGTCCACCTCAAAACTCATGGATTCCTCTGTCATCTTAGGTTTAGGAGGGGTTTTTTAGTGAAAAGAGTTTTATATCTATACCAACACCATTCCTTTTTTAGGAATAAAAAGCTAATCAATTGTCAAAATTATTCGGGTCATGAATGTCACAGAGGGAAATGTTAAAGTTGGCAAAAGGGAAGTTTTTGTTTATCCACTTTTTTTCTAGTTTTTTTTTTTTTTTACATATATATTTGAGCCACTTTATTATCAGATGTGTCCTTTAGTGTATTTTTTTAATCCTTTTTATATGTGGAATATTACTAATTGTTTTTTTTAACATAAGTAGGTAAGAGCTACTAAATGAAGGTGGATTTTTCAGTATTAAACGTCTTTACCATAAATAAAGAGTATGTAATCCTGTATGCAAAGAAATGCAACACCATCACTGTTTGACTGCTTAAGTTAAATGTATTTTTTTCTCTATGTTTCTATGTTTCTTTACCAGTCAAAATGAGATGCTAAAGCTGACATTTCTTTTTTTTTTTTTTTAAAGAAGGCTTTTGAAATCGCTTTTGAGCGCAAAGCATCCTGAGCTCGAGTCAAACCATCCATCCATCCATTTTCCGTCACCCTTCTCCCTAACGGGGTCGGGAGTTGCTGGTGCCTATCTCCAGCTGCGTTCCGGGCGAGAGGCGGGGTTCACCCTGGACAGGTCGCCAGTCTGTCGCAGGGCAACACAGAGACAAACAGGACAAACAACCATGCACACACACACTCACACCTAGGGAGAATTTGGGAAGGCCAATTAACCTGACAGTCATGTTTTTGGACCCACGCATGCACAGGGAGAACATGCAAACTCCGTGCAGAAAGACCCCGGGCCGGGAATCGAACCCAGGACCTTCTTGCTGCAAGGCAACAGCGCTACCCACTGCGCCACTGTGCAGCCCTCGAGTCAAACCAACTGAACTATTTTATTATATAAATTTTTTCTTTTATAGTTTCACTTTAGTCGATGTGTTACGTGTCAACAGCCAATGAGCCAAGACAGAACCGAAGCTCGGCTTAGACCTGAGCGACCAGCACGTGCTTTCAATCACCAAAAAGCCTTTCCTCAGTTAAGAACCAGGTCGTGATCTTTGTTTTTATCTTCATTTTTTTTTTGTGCTGGTTTGTTTCGTTCTGTTGCTGTCTGTGATTTTCTCACCATTTTGAAGCAAACGGTGCAATAATCTTGTAATTAGTCTCTCATAAATGGACCAGAACTGAACACCCTGTGTTGATCCTGTGTGATTAAACTAAATTGTATGAACACGCTGCTCAGAAAACAAAGTGTTTCAATGAGGTATTTAAACATAAACGTTTTGGGGGTTTTTTTATTTGTTGCTCATTACCAAACTACTCCACCTATTGAAATTGGTGAAGAGAAATAACATTGTGTAACATTTTCTCGCGTTCGGTCTGTGAACATGGAGCATGTTCTGGGTCACCAGCACTGAAACTATGAATTAATGGAAATCAAACACGGTGATGATGAGTTTCAGCAAAATCTAAGAAAATGTGATCTGATGGACAAAAAGCCTTTTGGAACTGTGTTTTTTTTCTCTTTCTTTCACCCTTAACGTTTTTAACATCTTTTGGAGAAATTCACATTCAGCGTAACTCTTGCTCTCTACTGTTGTATTTTTAAATGAATCAAAATGAGTTTTTACTTCGGAGCCCAAGACAATGTGAAAATGTTTTTTTTTTTCTCTCGTGGCAGCTTCTGACTTATTCCTTTGTTATGGTTTAGAAGATTACTTCCTGTTTCTCACAGCTTGTAAGCCAAGAGGTTGTATTTTTTATTTTTTGTTGTTTTTATTTTTATATCTATGCCCATTTTTCAATAAAGCATAATAAGATAACTAGATTCACTTCTTCTATTTTTGGTAATTTGTTGAAGAAATCATGCAGCTTTGTAAAAGTGTTCATAATTGTTTTATCAAGTTTTCCTGCATGATAACCTGTAATATCTGTACTTAATCGGCCTTTTGTGGCTCTGATCCGGGCGTAGAAGAATAAGGGGCTTTCTAACTATTTTTAAACAAAAATACAAAAATAATGGCAGATTTTTTTATTTGTCCCCTTTTAATTTGACACCCTTAAATGAAATCAAGCGTAACTACTTCTGCCATAAGTCAAATAATTAACAATAGCAGCTAGAAACCGTGGTGCTCTCAGAAAAACAGACCAGGCCTGTAAAAACTGTGGAAAAAAACATCAACCAATTTTATTATTTGGGTTACAAGATTTGACTTTTATTTAACAAGTTGCAATAGGAGAGACTGTGGTGAAATCAGCCATTTCTCATATTTCGGACCACCATAGTAAGGCCTTCATTTCGCCTCTAACTTCTATATTTTGCATATATTTTCAGAACGAGGGTAAACATGACAAAAACGATTCGTCTAATGGCTCAGCGGTACCCAAGAGCTTCCAGTCTCACTTTATTTGAGCCCGCAGACAAAATGCTGCATTTTTCCCTTCAGTTTATGATCGCATGCTGCAGCTCATACAGAGCATAATGGAAATATAGAATAAATAGGTGAAAAATTCCTGTTTCATAGGAATACATTCCTATGAAATTCACTTTTAAGTGTTTTAATAAATAAAAGTCTAACAACCACATCCATGCGCTTCCTGCCTTCACCGACTGTTTGGTCACATGGTTTTGTTTTTTTACTGTTTCCTAACAACAAGGATTGGCGCTACTTACCCTTTGGCTCAGCTTGTCTCATCTGTCGTGCATCAGAGCTAACATGCAAGCACTGATTCTTTGTCAATTCAAAAACATATATATATATATATATTTTTAAATGTGCCCTGAGAGCAGCCTGATGCGGTTCTGAACGGTTCCGGATTCATTCTCTGACAATCAGAAGCCGTCCCTTGGAATCACTCACTTTGATAATAACAAAAGTCAGGCAGCGGGACAAACTGAACGACAAACCACACGACAAAGGGAAATAAAAACTCTTGAGGGCCCGCTTCCTGCAACACACACACACACACACACACACACACACAACTAAAGCCAGCCAAAACTTCACAGGCCTCGCTTCGAAGAATCGCCTCCTGAAGGCTGAGTGAATAATTCATGAGGTTCTGTCACTTTACATTATCCACCACAGAAACGAAACTTGTTCAACAATCACTTCTCCGCTGAAGAGTCAAGGAGTAAAAAGGCAGACGTTGAACCCAGCCTGAAATTATAACACCGGAGGCTTCGTTCTTGTGGACGTTCGTCCGCAGCACCAGGGAGCCCGAGTGGCTTCATGACTCTGCTCTTCCAATAACTGGGAACCAAATGGAGCGGATTCATTTTACCGCACCGCTTTCTCCTCTGACCTGTGCGCGGAACCAGAGACACGATTTGGACGTGGACCAAGTGCCTTACGGGGTCAGAGTTGCGTGTTTTAGGCCTTTGGGGTTCAGAAACGATTATGGGGTTTCTGTACCAGGCTTACTCAGCTGAGACCCAGAGGTGGCCGACGAATGTAAGAAGTGTTCATTAAAATGTAGTTTCAGGGATACATCAGTCTAAACTAAGGAATCTGAAGCGTTTTTACAACCTAAAAAAAAAAAAAATAGGAAGAAAGAAAGTCAAACCAAACACAGTAAGGCCGAGGGAAGGAAAATGAAATATGTTTCAATAAAGCTAAATTAAATAATAGGGGCCAGTTGGGACATGCAAAATATTTCCAGAGGGCTTATTAGAGTCTGAATGAGATGTATGCTGTCCAACCAAAAACAATAAAGGCAAAGGTTGATGAGGAGACATACCAATAGACGAAGCAGCAAAAAAAAAAAAAAAAAAAATGCAGAGAGAAAATGTTGCAGTGGAAAGCGGACCTCACAGAGACTGGAGAGGAACGTGTAATGCGCCACACAGCTGGACTCCAGAAAACCACTCTGTCATTTCTCTGGTTTCATTTGGGTTTCCTTTCAGGAGGTCAGTTTTCTTGTCTCTTGTCTTTCTCCTGCAGCCCTGTGGGATGTAGCTTTCATCCCACCCTCTGCTGCTTTCACACGTTCAGCTAATTTGCTTCAAACAAACTACTGGGAACCGTTTTGGTCCACATTTTGAAGGATAAGTTAGGATGGATCTGTGGGACGTACAAAACCTGGTCATTAGAGCTTTTGCACAAAATAATTCTTGTACAATGAGATTTTAGTCTGCTCAGTCCTGGCTATGTTGAGCTCCTTCCTGAACAAGTCGCTCCACCAACTCATTTACACTTGCAGGTGAGAAAAGCCTAAATACAGGAAAGCTGAATGTATTTTTTTTATTTATTTTCTTCCCCCGACTCTGCGTTTGTGGTTTTATTCCATGCAGAAATCTGCCTGGATTCAGAGTTATTACAGTGTTGCTGGAAGACAGATGTTCCCCGTGGGTTTTTGTTCCTTCAGGTTACATTTCCCCCCCTTTAAATATGATCAAATGGCAAATCCTCCGAGTCTGTGATCTTCTGCGATGCAGACAGAAATAAAAAAAAAAAAATTTTTTAAAAGCGATGTCGTTCAAAGTTTTTCCTCCAGCAGAAATTTTCATTACTGCTCTTTCACTCCTTGTAGTAAATTACACCTAAACACAACAATCGCTTTATTGTTTTCTGCTGGATGATAGATGGAGTGGAGTTTGGTGCCATGAGACTTTGCTGATGTTTCTTCCTCTTCTCTACAATATTTTATATTTTGTGGCTATGTGTGGGATTTCACATGGATCATCTTTGCTTTCTACTTGATTTCTTTTCCCCCTCTCTGTCTCTGTCAGTGTCTCTTGTCAGGTCACAGCCGCAGGTTTTCATTCGCCAGACCTTTTTTTTTTTTTTTGCTTGTCATACTTACGGCTTTATTTTCCAAATCAGGTGCTCTCCTGTTTGTTTCCAGAGGAACGGCTATTTTTATTTTTTGAAATCTGAATCTGAAACGAACACGTTCTTAAGCACTAACCTTTACAAACATCATTTTTACACGCTAATACAGAGTTTTCGATTCTACTTTCGGCCAAGTTTGTGAACATGTCGCTCAATAAACACATCCTGAAAATAAGAGCGGCAGAGGAAACGGCAGCTTTCAGCCAAATTCACTTTAAACAAAGAGCAAAACCACGCAGGACAGCAAATTGCCCAGCTGATTTGATCCTGGAGGTTGTGTGTAATCCTGTGATTTAAGGCTCTCATCTTTGAACAACCTAATTCCCGGGCCTGCTTAATGGGAAACATGTTGGCTGCTGGTCCGCATGGAGGTGTGTGGGTGTGTTGATGTGTGTCTGTCTTTTGTCTTCGTGGACAGCCGAGGGAAATGAAACTATGTGTGTTTTTGATTCCTGCCACTAACAGAACAAACCTGCACAAACATAACCGAGCAATTAACCGTCTACAAATGCAGATCAAATTCTACTACGAAGGCAAAAGCATGTGAAGGTGCGTCCATCCATCTTATTCTCCCGTGTTATTGAGCTGAAGGTCACTGAGAGGGTTTGCAAACATATTTTTGATTTTTTGGCCCATTCTTACTGTTTTCTTAAAAAAAAACTTTATCTTAACATATTTAAAGTATGCTTTTTCTGTGTGGTTAGAAAGAACAAACTGCAGATAGATAAAAAATACCTGGAAGTAAATAACTATAATTACTTGGGATGTGACACCGGTCCGATTCTGGTCCTTAAATCTGCATAAATATTTATGAAATGCTCATTTACCTAAGGAACGATATTATTTTTGGTACAGGCAATCAATTCCATTATTTGGATTAGTAAATAGAAATTTTTCCAAGAGAACTGTCCTTCGATTTTGTTTTTTTCTGTTTTGAAGCATTTGCCACCCAAAAACCTCCGATGGATTTTAGAAATCTGCACAGAAACAGAGGCTCCATTTAGCTGCAAAGTTGCTTTGCATAGGGAAAAACATAAGAAGGATGAGGTGATTCACAATTTCTAATGTCGCACAAACTCCACATAACCCTCAATAATTCAGCATCAAATTGACAGAAATTAGCTCCCGGGCCCTTTGGAATGCCGTCAAATCGGCCACAACTGAGGCTTTCAGTGTTTCTGCAGCCTCACATTAGGAAAAAAAAAAATACATTGACAAACATGTTGGTTGGAGTTTCTGTTTGCAGGCATTCTTTATGTCTGACTCGGGGGGGACAAAGCAGAACAGCTGAAGAAAGGAGACCAGAAAGACGGATATCGTCACTTGTTTGCAAACGCGAGCTCTGAAAAGGAAAAGTAAATGCTTTTTTTCACTCATGATCCATTTTGGAAGACATCCTGAACAAAACAGGTTTACAGGGTTCCCTGTTTAAAGAGTCATTCCTCTGATGCAGGAGCAGGCAGCCTGTGTCTGTGTTGCCTGGTTAGCACAGACCTCTGCAGGCATTCAGCAGACCAGCACTTAGAGGAGAGCTGACTTCTCTGCTACCTGCAAGAAGTTGATATTGAAACAGTATCTTTACAAATTGAGCATTTCAGATGTAATATAAAAGATTGTGTAGACTGTGAGATGACAATGAAAACATGTTTTTTGTGTTTGGTTTAATATTTTTCTTACTCTCGTCTTGCTTCGGCACAAATCTGTGCTAAAGACTCGGAGCATTTACTCACTTATTGCTTTCAAGGAGCCATATTTTGAAAGGATTTTCATCAATCATCAGGGTTTCAAAGGGTCTTTAAAATGTCTTTTTTTTTCAGGTTAGTTTGGTTCTATCTGCTGTTTGACTCAGCTTCAGTTCAGAAACTGGTCATTTTTCAGGGGAAACATTTAACTCCAACCAATAAATCGTTCATTCAGTAGAGCAGTAGTTCATTAATCGACAGCAGTTTTCTTTTTTCAGCTTTTATAGAAACAGCTGATTGTTCATCACCGCTGCAGAAATGGATGAGGTCTTGTAGCAAAAACTGGTTGATTCATTCACAGAAGCTGATTTTGTAGCTTCTCTTATCTCTTCAGTTCATGAAAATTATGGAAAACCCCTGGAAATTTCTGCAAATGACGTTAAACACACATTTTGTTTCATGGACATGTCTTGTTGCTCCAATTATTCCACTGCAAAAACTCAATCAAACCTTTTAAATATAAGTTGAATGTTAGACTGTAATATTGAAAACCTTTTGTGTAACTCTTTCGGCAGTAAATCCAGAGAAAGTTTTCGGCCGACAGAAAGCAGAGTTTGGACGAATCTGCCAGCGCGTCCTGACATCACAAGTCACTACCGAGGTTCTGCTTTGTCTCATCTTCCTCTCTCTGTTTACCGTTATTCTCTGCGTATCGTTAAATTTTCCATCCGCGGTGTCGTCTGTTGAATTTTCTCACACATCTGAAATACTTTTAGGTCACAGAGAAAACAGCTTTTTATTGTTGTTTTGCCACCTTTGGTTCACCTTTAGGAAGTTCTTCATCGCTTCGATGGGCTGCTGAAACGTCGCCTGTGCCAACAGTCAATCGAATCCCCAACGACTGCTCTTCTTTCCTCTAAATTGCGATTTGCAAAGCCTGTCAATGTGTCCATGGTATTCAAAAGCAAATATGCTCTATTTAGTTCCACTCTAAACAATCCTAAGATACTTAGCAGTGAATAGATGTGGCTTGAAGCCAAGGTAAACGAAAGTTAATGTTTCCAACTGTGTCAGTCCCTATAAAACCAGCAATCTGAGCAGGTTAATGACAAGCCTGATTACTCACACGACCTCCACGGTTGTGACCCTGTGTGGATTACAAACAAGTTTTCAGATCGGTGATTGGAGTGAGACATCAGGCTATATTGGACTGGACTTCCCGGACCGACCCAGGAGAGGTTAGATTTTTCTCATAGTCGTTCTGAACCTGCTCTGTCGGGGATAGCGGTGGAGGAGGGGACGCCAAAGCGAAGCCTTCATATGTGTTTCATAAGACTCTGTCTCTGAAGACCTCATTTTGCAGGTGTGATGTTAAATACGCAGTGTGGACGCCGCAGGAAGTGACTAGATGGAAGCTCATGTAACCCAAATCCCCGGTGGTGACCGGTGCCGGACAGCTGACAAATGCCAGTCATTTAATCACGTCAAATTAATGGGGCACACGTGCCTGACTCTCAGCACGAGTTGCAGCGCTGAACGCTTTCATGCTGCAGACCTCGAACAGGCATTTCCTTACCTTACAAGTATAAACTTCAAAGTATTTAAATAAAATTTTACACTCATCATTAATTATAAGACTGTGTTCACCCCAACAGCAGGGAAGATAGCAAGTATAAAGAAAAAAGTTGTTTTGGTCCGATGAGTCCAAAAGGGACACGTTTGGCCAAAACGGCCAAAATGCTGATTCATATTGATCATCATAATAAATACACTGTCTCCTCTGTGAAAGCTGGCGGTGGCAGAATGTTGCTGTGGGATGTTTCACTTGAGCAGGAACAGAGAGGATGATTAGAGTTGATGGAAAGATGGACAGAGCTAAATTCAGGTCAGTCCTGGTAGAAGCAGCAAAACCCCAGACTAGGGCGGAGATTCCCCGTTCAACCAGAGCAACAATGGATCAGTTTAGATCCAAGCATGACAAAAAAAAAAAAAAAAAAAAGACCTAGTCAAAGTTAGACGTGAATCCACCTGGGAATTTGGGTATGTAACCTTTCTTGAAAAGAAATACATTTTTCAAATATTTGACAGTATGAGTCAGATAAAAAAAAAAAAAAGAAAAAGAAATCAGTTTCTTCTGGCTTCTCCCATTGCTCCTAATGTGAGCTACAGAAATACACAGGATCTTAGCGCTGTCAATCATTCTTTGCATGCGCTGCTGTCACTCTCCGTCTTTCTCCCTGCTATGCTACAGCTTCTCCCCATCAGCAGAGGCTGGGAAAAACGCTACAGCTAGTTAGCATGGCCATGCATGACAGAAGGTAAATGATTCTTTTGGAATGGTAATTTGTTTCTACGCAATTAGTAGACTGAGCAACGCATATTGATTGACAGCAGTAAGACCTTCTTCCCGGTGAAAACTGAGGTTCATTTATACTTTCCAGTGGGTAAAATTATTCAGCTGCAGGGCCATGTGGAGTTTCCAGAGGCATTAGCAGCAGCAGCAGGTTGTTCAAAAAAGTACTGACTCACAAAAGCCCTTTACACGTTCGTGTGTGTAAAACAACCTAAGTGACAATCTCCTTCCACTTCACAAGCATGCACGACTTCGATCGGCCTGTCACATCAAATCCAATAAAATTTGTCGATGGTTGTGCTTGTAATGAGGCCAAAAGTGGAAAAGTTCAAGGAGTGGGAGTTTTCTTTTCTTTCTTTTCTTTTTTTTTTTTTAATGGCATCCCAGAAACTGGGAAGCAGAAGCGAGGTCACAAAGAGGGTTTGCCGAGATCTCAGAGATACCGTCAACATTAACGACGTGTCACTCAGTCAACCAGTGTTGCAGCTGCTGTCATCGTTCTTTTGTCAGCTGATTTAAACAGGGCAGCGGCGGGAGCGTGATATTTAGAGATACAGGCTCGTTAACTGTGATGTCATCGATTCAAATCCTCTTGGCTGCCTGGGAATGTGAATGGAAACCATAACACTTCTCAGTTTCATCATCTGCAGTGCTCCTAACTCCTCTCTGTTGCAGCCCAGCTGGTCCGCGGACAGCGTGTTTGTTGTGAAAGCAGGTGCTTGGTGAGCGAGAAGGCAGCGGCATCAAAGGGAAGGTTGTCAGGGCTTGAAATCCCTTGTTTTGTAATGTTGTCACAATCAGCCCTGGTGATACATAAAGCAAAGAGCCAATTCAGTAAAAAATTATCTCCAGATTGAGACCAATTTCATGGACTTTACTGGCCCTGCTCACTTTTATGAAATAAAAAATAAAAAAGTTTACAACATTGTAGGTTTTTTACACACTTGTAATATTTTCCTCTCACTTTCAACACTGGATGGAAAAACTAAATCAGGTAGAAAGTTTTTTTTATTTTTCTGTTATTAATTTCTGGCTTGTGGCTGCCAGTCACAGAAGCCAGGAAATAAAAGCTTCAGATCCTGCAGCTTTATCCCACAAACCATCCAGATATCTCTGCAACGATGGCGTTTCCTCGCCAGTAACGCAGGGGGAAAACATCTCCCATAAAATATCTGGGGAAATTTCCGTTATCGCAGAAATCCTTTGCCATCATATAATAACTTTAACGGCTTTCCTGTGTTTTAGCTCCATGTGATAAATGCCAAATGAAATTGAAACACAATGGCTCTTTCAGTTCTAACTGCGCAAAGAGTAACACAATCTAGAAGTCATGACCCACATCTGAATTACATGCAGCTGGATTGATGATGTACTTAGATGGGCTGTCCGCAAACATTAAAGGCCAAGAATCTTTGGCGATTGGAGATTTTGATACTTCACAAACTTCAGTTTTCATTTCATGCGACCTCAAATTGTAATTTCTTTTCCTTCCCTTTTCTTTTTTTCTTTAAATTGGTTTAATATTTCTCCAAATTCCCTTCAGAAATCTGAATGCTGCAATTTGATCCCAACACTGACAGGACGCTGGTGTAATGTCGGCTTTTTACATTCATTACTGCATGACGACGAGCGCAGATCTCTGTGCGCACACACTGAATCACGACAAAATCAAATGCAGGTGACTTGGGCTCAGCTTGCGTTTGACCTCGAAATTATTCAAACCCCTGGCATTTTTAGACGTGCTTTTATTCTCAATCGACCGGTAAGTTTGTATTTGATGGGAACTGAGGCAGGCAGCCCTTCAAAGACCACAAAACAACATAAACAAGTATCAACTAGTAACTTAAATTAGCTTTTAATTACCGTTTTCAAGTCCAATCACATAAAGTTACATTCATTTCAATTTCATACAGATCAGTTTAGTGCCACTAAAATAACTTTATAATAATCTTTACCTCATTTTGACTGCTTCACTGCCGTAACTGAAAAAAAAAAAAAACAATCAATTCATTTGAGAGAGGAAAATCTAGACACTATAAATATATATTAATACTTTCACAAAAACATAAAATGTGTCGTGTGTTGCGCTATGCAAACAACAAACCTCTCTGTGCGATGCTAACTGTAAATAAGTACATTTAAGATTGAGGGGATTAAAGGATTTTGACATCAGTTTATCAGACTGGTGATAATTAGATTATCCTGACAAAAAGCTTGTAATTTCATGTCATTCTCTTGTGGTGTTCTTGAAGTGTAATATTCCAGGCATCCCATGCAGCTCCAGATCATTTAAACTAAATATCTGATGTTGATTTTTGCAGCAGCAACACACAGGCGCACAACCTTTTCATGGCAACCAAAGCCAGCTTTAAATTAAAAGACATTTTTGTCCAAGAACCGTCAGCCATGAGAAAAATTCTCAACTCTCCAAAGTAAATAACACAAATCACACAGGAGCTCTTTTATTTATTTGTTTTGTTTTATTTTTTGCAGCCAGTGGACAGGCTGTGTTGACAGCTCACCATGTTTGATTTTGAAGACATGGGCAATAAAACGCTGCGTTGAAAATAAGCTGAGCTGTAACTCCCTCCTGTGGCGAGACGGTTCACAGGGTCTGACGGAGACGGACGGGTGACGCGAGGGGTCAGAGGTTGGGGAACTACCGTGGGTGGCATGGCTTGGCTTTCCTTTTGCGAAGCTGTGTCTTGGGAAGAATGAGTCGAGCAAAAGAGTATTGAAGATTGAAACATGTGTGTGTCTATCTTTAAATGATCCCAGTGCGGCTTCAAAACTTTCCCCGACATTCTGAACATCGGTGCGCTCTGGAAACGAGCCGCTGGGAAACCTGCTGACACACATGGACAGTTACGGCCGACCTTCTCCAAAGGTGCATGTCGAGCCCCAGTGACCCTTCACATATAAATAGTTTTTAGTTTGTTATTTTATGTAACAAATCAAAATCAAATCCAGATTATTAGAATTATATTGACAGTGTAATTGTCAATTATGTCTATGTTAATAGTGTTCACTTTTTAGCAATATATTCAATACTGAGCAAACAAAAACACAGCAAGAAAAAGTTATAATGCAGCATTCTCTCAGGCATGTAAATATATATAACTGTGTCCTGTGACTTTGGATTTCCAGGCTCCCAGGAGGAATTGGGACAGTTTTCAGCGTTACCACATATGGAAGGTTACATTCTGGAAGTTTTGCATCTGGCCAGAAGGACCTGGAATGACCTGCATGCCGCAGTCGACCTTCCAGATGAAGGTGAAGACAAAAGCCAGTGTGGGACTCTGGTCACAGAGAGGTCATCCCAAGCCGTTGTGTTTGGACAATTCAGTATCGCTGTCTTGATCCTTGTGGACGGTACAGGCAGCGTTTCCCTCAGTGTATGATAAGGCCTGTTGGGCCACCAGGCTTTACTTGTGCCCCCTTCAGGTTTAGCATTGTTAATTTATTAGTTTTTTTTAATGATTGCCTTTTTTAAAGTCTTTATTGTTGGTGTTTAGGTATTAATCTTCCAGTCTTTCAAAAATGCATAACTACCAAATGATATTTTAAAATTTCCTGTCAAGTTTAAACATTTTTTAACTCAAAAACATGGCGGCCGGCTGGACGACTGCCGTAGCGTCCTGAGCACCAGGCTTAGCACGTTTGCTGGGGGAAACCCTCATGTGCTTTTACAATTCTGAATATTTTCTTTGTGTGTATTTAGATTTTTTTTTTTTTTTTTTACATTTTTTTGTTTGCATTTCTTTTTTTGGTTTTATGCTTTTCAATGGTTGTCCCTTTTGGTTTTTTGTTTTGCTATTGTTATTGCATTGTTTGCTTCCTTTCTTCTGTTTCTTTTCACTCGGTGGTCACTTCTGTTAGCGGCTCCTTTCGGTTTGGCTGCGCCGTTCGCGCCTGTCGGCCACCGTGAAATGGAAACTCCTTGAAGGTGATCTGGTTTGGATCGTGGCCCACGTGCTCCATGCGGTTTCACTGCGAATCGGTGTACGTGTGCAAACACAAACTCAGACATGTCCGATGTGTCCTTCACAATGCAGGTACACAACAAAGACCTCTGCAGAGAACACAAAACATAAACAGAAAATTTATCAAAACCATCTCCGCAGATAGCGAACAGACAAGCGGGGAGGGCGCCTGCAGGCGGGGTGAAGCGGGTGTACGGGGATTTTTCTGGAGGCCACAGGAGGCCACTAAACCGTACTGTTAGTGTTTTCCCCCACTGCCTGGGCCTTGTCCAGTCTTCAGTAGGTGGTCTGATAGTCATTTGTAAACAGCTGGTGTGATCATAAGCCTGTTTCGGTGGCGCATTAGAGAAAGCCCTCTGATGAATTCAAGGGAGGCAGCCGATCAGGTTGGGACAAGAGAATGGAGATGTGTATCTGGATGCTAAATGGGATTATAGGTCACTGCTGAGACTGTTGGGGAACAATGCAGCCTTTGTTTCAACTAAAATAGTCACTTTATGTCAGAAGGAGACGAGATCAATGCAATATCCTGGAAATGTTACAAAAGAAATGTAAAAAAAAAAATACCTTCGTGTGATCAGAATGTTTTTCACAAAATAAAAAAAACACTGTTGTATTGCACTTTAGCAGTTCATGACACGATGCATGTTATTTTAACAAGTGTTCAGTGCTGCACTTTGTTATCAGGAAAACATGATGTGAACTCTATGGGAGTGTTTATACTGGCCCAGCGTTAATCTGGAGTCTTAAAACTCTTCTAGTGTTGATTTAAATGTTTGAGCTGGGAGAGGCCCTACGTGTTTTTATTTTAGTAAGGCTTCGTTTCAGCCTTACTATAAAAATCCACACAAGACCAAAGTACCATAAATAAAAAACAGAAAATGTGGAAAACAACCAATAAATGCGGCAATTTTCTTTTTATCGCAAAAGCACAATCAATAAATAACTTGAACAAGGAGTTGAATCCTACAAAAAGAAATAAATTCTTATTACAAAACTCTAGTTCTTCCAAAATCTTATTAGGTTTCTTGGCTTCAGAAACTCTTGGAAATACCAGGACATTTTCAGAAAAAAATGGATTTCCATTTTTTTTCTTTCTGTAGGACGATGATCAAAAACATATGGCCAAATTCGCATAGAAATAATTTCCCAGAGACGAAATCCAATTTACTTTATTGCCAACTATCCTCAAATCAAATTACAGTTGGTTTTCTTTTTTTATAATTATTATTATTTTAATGCTGGTAATCAATTTGTTCCAATCAAACTACCATGAAATGACAGTCTTTTCAGTCAGGATAAATTAATTTTGTTTTCTAGTCATGGAAAGAAAATATAACACTAAAAAAATAGAAAGCAACAAGACACGACCTTTCACCCCGCACCAAAAAGTTCTTTTACATCAGAATAAAATGCAAAAAGGCGCCCATGTCCTTGGAGGTGTCGGGTTTCCGTCGGCGCTGGAGTTGATAAAAACCCATCAATCCCTTTTGACCTGGAAAATAATGTCAATTGTACCTTTTGGACTCCAAAAGACAAAAGCCAGATGTTGGTGTAATTCGGGTCTAGTAAGAAAAGAAAAGCAGAGGGTAATCACTGGAGGTTGTACGGTTTGCTCTGAGGGAAATGCACTGGCAATGCTAACTAACATGGAGATTATCATCAGGCATTATGTGCTAGCAAGCCAGGATTGTTAAAGAGATTAAGCAGCAAGGAGAGACGAGGCCGATGGGAGCAACACTCGGTAAAGACGTCTCCTTAGTTACATTCAATCACATGGTTCGGGTTAGGGGACGGTGGTGGGAGACCCCAGTGAGTTACAACCCTTTTCCAGTTCCTGTTAAGTCCAAACCAGTCTGTCCTTGTGAAGTTGTTTTGTTGCCTCTTCTTTGCCAGACCTCCAAACAGCAAAACCGCCATTTCACATCAATTGAGATGTGACACTTTGCTCCGCGTCTGCAGCTTCCCAGGCCAATTTACACGCTGATCCGCATCTTCGGTCGGCTCTCCATCCATTGTGTGCGTGTGCAGCCGGACGGATGAAGATACACGCCGTCAGCCTGACAGCGCTTTTAACCGCATGTTGAATGCTCTGCCTGGGGCCGAGTGCATCTGTCGACACTTCTGTCAACATGGCCGACCGCTCACACGCTTTATCAGAGCAGGGAGGATCCGAGAGAAAGCTAAACTAGAATTAAAAAGTCATCCGTCTTGATTTGTTGTCTTTATCACTTGCAACTGTTGGCCGCAGAGCAGATGATACACAAGCTGTTTGAAGAATGGAGCTGCAGACAGAGAGGACTGCGCAGCCTGGTCAGAGAAGAAAGGAGGGAAGCTAACGAGAAGCACTAAATGGAAGGAGACAGAAAAAAATAAAAACAAATTTGATTATGTAGCTGAAAGGGAAAAGGATAGGGTTAGCTTTACTCCTTACATTCTTGAAGCTTTTTTTTTTTTTTGTTCTCAAAAAAACACACTATGACATTGACAATAAGTCCCTCATGCAGAACTTTGTGAGACAGATTCAATGTAACGCAAGGAAAGTGGGGGAAATGTGTTTTCACACTGTCCACAGGACGACGGCCCACGAATGTCAAGATACCAGGGAGTAAAGAGACTTAACAAAAAAAGCTGAAAATTAGATAATCTAATACAATTGAGACTTTTCTAGATACACATAAATGAACTGTCTAGACATCAGGATTTCCTCCAAGTGTGTCCTTTTCATTTCCTGATTCCTGAAATAGTAAACTTCAATGCATTTTATCGTACGTTTATGCTGTCACCCAATATTTAAGATGCCTAATTTATTGAACTATTTGATGAAAGTCTGAATGTGGTTTGCTTTTGCATCCCCTCCCTTTAACTGACTGGCAAATAAAATGCCGGGAGTGTCTCTAGAAGTCGTCTGGAGACAGGTAGGAGTACCCTGTGAGTGACTTTATGTCCGTGTAGAAAGTAGAGGAGAAGTTTAAAGTTCAAATCAGGGTTGGGTTTTAAAATCCTAGGCAAAAGGTTGTTTGCGACTCCTGACACTTTTTTACAGGCAAACATTTGAAAACCTTGTCTTTTTTATTTTTTCCACTTCACCATTTCGTGCTACTTGTTGCTGGTCTATTAAATAACGTCCCAGTAAAATTCACTGACGTTGTTGTAAGATGGCAAAATATGAAAAAACTCTGGAGGTGTGAATGTTTTTCATGTTTTCTGAAGAACCGTGTGTGAAAATAAAAATATAATAATAATGCCGATGAAAATAATTCCTCCTTTTTTCCCCCGTCCTCCCACCAAAATGGTATTGTTTGCGTGTGGGAGTACTTGTCAACTAAACAAATTGCCTTTCAAACAAACCACACAGTTTGCTGAATGCTAATTTGTGCCAAAGTAAGTACGCCCTCTCCTCTCGGCGCATTTCAACAGATAGTCATAATAAACTGCTCTCTCGTTGCTAAACCAAACAAGATAAATGTTTGATCAAATTCCTTCACCGTATTGTTTTTAAAAACGGTTAAGCAATAACTGCAGACCAAACTTTTTTTTTTAAATCTATGATAGATTGTTATTTTTCCTCCACAGGAGGTTCTTTAAATAGTTTTGTGAACCAGATCTGAGCAGATTCTCAGGGACCTTTATTGGAATGCAGACAGACGTCTTTTCTCAGTAAATGTTAAACTTCCTCTATCAACCATGTCAGAATTACCTTTTTAAAATGTCTCACGTTTTATTTTAACGCTGACAGATTCCTCCTTTTTTTTTTTTTTCTCCACACTTTAATGCATCAGAATAATAAACAAATGTAATATCAGATGGACTAAATAAAAATCTGCTTTTGAAACATGATTTCAATTATCAACAGTTAAATCTTATCCAAATCTTTCTGCTCCTTCGTCAAATCCTTTCAGGTGAAGGATTGGCTGCTGACAGGAACATCCGGTCCCAGTGTTCCCAGTCTTTTTAGGTCCCAGCGTTCCCAGTCTTTTTAGGTCCCAGCGTTCCCAGTCTTTTTAGCTGTATCCTCCGCTGCCCTTGCTCCCCTCACCATGGATGGTACTGGATTTTTGGATTGGTTTGACTTTGGGAATGTTTGGGCTTTTTAATGCGTTACCTGACACAGTTGCACACTCAGCCTTTCACAAACTGATTCGCTGATTCAAAAGCTGATGCTGACTTCATGCACTTTCATTATTCTTGTTTGATTATTTGTTTTTATTTTGATTCAAGTTAATGTAATAAAAAGAAAACAATTAATCTTTGTCATCAGTTTGCTCTTTATTGGAGGCTTTTTGAGCATCCAGGCCAAACAGCAGCATCACAATCGGATTTAAAGGAGAAGAGAAGAGATAACAAAATATTCCGAAAACACCAGAGTGGCTTAAAAACACTCTTCAGTTCTCTTTTAAGCTTATTTGTCTTGTTTTAGATTCGCTGCTCTGTCTCCGATCTGGTCAGTTTGAGCAGAAACTGATGGTCAGACATTCTTCTCCAGATTAAAGAGATCCGCTGAACATAAATAATACACAATGAAATTATTAAAGGACAAGAGAAAACCAAAGTACAAACACCCAAGGATCTTGACATAATCAGTATGAGATCAGAGCATTTGTCTTAATAAATCCCTTCCAATTCGCATAAAGCCCAGGTTTTTCTTGGCTGTAGCATCATCAGTAATAACTGTGGTGTCATTGTCATGTATTAAAGTTTCCTAATTCGCTGTCTGTCTCACTTACATTTTTTGCAAGCTGGACCAGAGTAGGTTTCCAAAGCAAGCCAAAAACTACTAGGACTGCTGATAAAGAAGCAATTGATATTACTTTATAAATCATACTGACCTAGATATGTACAGCATGATCAGTATTTGATACTGAAACCAGATAACAAGAGGAGTGCTTCAGTTTGCTGAACTAGACTTGAACTATTGCTTGTACAGGCGGCTACTAATTGAAAACAACAGGCTGTGAAACCATTCTGCTTACTCCAAAAAACAAACGCTTTCTTCTTTCTTCTCTTTTATTTCCTTTTCTTTCCTTTTCTTTTGTTTTCTTTTCTTTTCTTTTCTTCTCTTTTCTTTTCACCGGAGCTGTGAAACAGCGCGTTGTGATGCAACCCGTGAAAGTTGGCGCAGCTGTAACTCAGTTTGACGGCTTTGCATTTGGGAAGCCAAGTTAACTAACTTTTTGAGGTTTTGATCAGCCTGGAGCAGTAAAACGTTTCAAAGTGTCGCGAGCCGTTCTGTCCGGTGGACCTGAAACAGCGAGGTTCACATGAAAAGCTCGGCCACACAGCAGCTTTTGTTCCCATGCGTCCCACAGGAGCGGCTGCACCCCGCTGTCCATGTAAAAGCTCCACTTTAGTCAAACAAAGGCTAAAACCCACAGGCAGCGGAGACGTCACGTCCAGGCCCCCCATCGCAGAGTCCAGTCTGGAGACAGATCAGCTGCTAAAAATGAAATCTGAGCTTTATTGTGGGATCGTTTCGCTCTCAGTTGTGAAATATTGTCCTTGTGAATAATGAATGCCTGGATAAAAGAGCCATCGTTTATTGTGCATTTTTCTCTCATTAAGCTGATGTCAGTCCTGGTGGCGGGAAGCGTTTCTCCCTCTGATTTCAGTGATTCATTTTTCTGTAAAAACATTTTTTTCTAATCTTTTATATCCAGTAGGGCTGTTGTAAATGATGTCTTAATAATCTCGTAATCTATTGATTATTCTAATCAAACAATTGAATAAATAAAAAAATCTCCTTCTGTAGTAGCTACTTAAGCTAGTAAAAGAAATGTATGACATTGAAATTACCAGTAAGCAATTCAGTTCCTTTTTCTTAATTAAAGCGATTCAGACTCAAGTTTAAAGTATGAAAAAAAAGCTCAGACTTCAAATCTATTTCTATTATTTTATTCACATGACTACTCATCTTGATATGCAGGTAAAAGTTACACTAATGAGCCTGCAGAGAGCAAAGTCAGAGGCCTGTAAGGGTTTTAAACGGGTACTTAAAGATATTATGTTGGTTTCTCTTCGGCCTCCGGAGTTAATTAGCTGGACTGACTGGAACTCAAACACAATGTTTATATGAGGTCGAGGTGGATTTTCTTTTTAAATCCTGATTTTTTTTTTCTCTCTTTGCTGAGCTGTGACAGCATCGAGGATGCACTACTGTGAAACTCCGTTTAGCTTTTTTCTCGGTGGCGCTTCTTTCTGTCAGCGTCAAAAACTCATTGGCACAAAAAAAAAAAAAAAAAAAGAAATTGTCTGGCTCAAACACAGCGTGCTAAATTAGTAAAACAGCAGAAATTGGGCTACTCGAATTGTTCGATGAATCGTTGCAGCCCTGATGCAGCGACGCTTCTGGCCCCTTTCAGCCATGCTAGCATGTCATAAAAGCTGCCAAATCCTCTAAACCTGTGTTTATCTTTCACCTAAATTCCCATTCATTACCTCTTCATAAAGATGAGGCACTGCAGCTCGCGTCTGCTTTGAGATTTTTAATCTCCTAATGTCAACAGAGCTCTTTATCATGGCTGGAATCTGTCGCAGACACTCTGCCTCTGTTTGGACAAACCAGCGCGGGCCGTGAACGGTGAAATCACCGGCTTTACGCGAGGCTCGCCGCGTGTTTCCTTTCTTCATCAGGACCAGATGACTCGAGCCATTAGCTAAGAACTTGATCTGAGCCGGAAAATGTTGGATTTCACGGCCTGAGCCCGAAGCCTTGCAGGACTTTGCTACTTGTTATTGACGAGAGCGCAGCGCAGACACTTTCTGACCTCTGCCAAATGGGCCTAGATTAAAAATATAGGACGTCTGCTTCCTATGCAGCGTTTTCTGTTGTGTTTTTAGCTTTTTTATGACCACTACGGTATGATATGTTTGTGCATGCAAAACACTAAGGTGAAGGCTGGAAACGTCTCTTCAGACGTCGGTCAGCGTAACGTATGAAGCCAGCAGGGACGCTGAACGTTAACGCAGGTCAGAAAGTTCAGACCTCTGCTGCCAGCTGAGCAAATAACGCCACGGGAGAAAAGCTGGGTCACGCAGCACATGAAGAAAAGGAGATGAGGAGCCAGATAAAGAATGCTTATACTCACTGTTTGCACTGAGGGTGAAGTGAGGGAGAATGGAAAGAGGCCTGAGTGGGAATATGATTCCTCCAAAGTGAACATTGTGTACACCTCTTAACACCGTGGACTGCCTGACGTTTCACGGCCCATTCATCTGCCGCCATTAACACTTTGCACTTTCGAAGATGGTTTATCGTTGCATTTTGAAACTTGGCTGAACCCAAAGCTTTAACGAAAGGAGTGCTGGTGAATCCAGAAGAATGGGACTGATGTCTGGGCTCTCGGAGCTCAGAGGGGGTGAAATTAGAAATGTATGTGATTCAGTCTGGATTTTTACCATCAAAGTGGGAAAATATTATTATAGCAATGCTGAATAATGCTCAGGGAGATTACCACATGAAACCCTACAGGGGATTGCTCTATCTATGTGTCTTATAGATACTGGAAACACTTCTTATCATTCATTTAGGTCTGATTAGAAGTTTGGATGCACTCATCGTTAGGAGATGGGTCATTGTTGCCAGACTTTTCCTATAACAAGTGATCAATCTGTTCTGGTAATTTAATCATTTGTCTTTGGCAGTGAGGATGGAGGGCCTCTTTACCATCACCCTGATATTTATCTCCCACCACAGATTCCCCACCAGATTCAAGTCATGACTCTGATTGGGTCGCTCCGAACATGACCAAGAATCGTTCTGATAAAATCAAAAACTTACTTTTGAACCTGTGTGCAGTCATTCAATAAATCAGAGTAATCTTTTCTAATCAGGCTCATTTCTCAAATTAAAATTATTTGAAAATATTTTGATATTTTACACGCCTATAGCAGCAAACAGAGCTGCATGCCAGAATGTTGGTGCCTCTCCACATCATGATTGTCTTCTAAATATCAGTCCTAAAGTTTCTGCAATCATGCACGAATTCTGTGCGTAACTTTATGTCTTGTGCAGTGAAATTTTGGCCCCTCCATCACGTGAAAGTCTGTAGAAGAAAGCCAACATTTAGAGGAAAATCTTTCCAGCCGAAAATGTTTAATAGAAAAGGAAACGTTTAGGAATCAGCGTCGCCTTTAATCTCTTGCAACTTACAGTATGTGAGCATGTTCCTCTAGCTGTGCTAGTTGGCAGTAGGAAATATAATCGGTGCAATAATTGATTCTGCTTAAAGAATGAAGGAGAGGGGGGCGGGGCGGGGCGGTGAGTTTGGCATGATCTTGGCAGCGCTTCAGTCAGACTTTTGTTTCATTCTGGGGCTGGATGGACAGATTCATTTAAACCGTGCTGAGTGACGGAGGTTATTTTTTTTCTTTAGGACGAGAGGGAATAAAGGCAGTGTTCAAAAAGAAAAACAGCTACAACCACCCTGGTTTCATCACGACACATAACACAGAGGGATCTGCGGTTGCTCCCAGATGTGAGTCCAACAAGGTGCCAGAGAGCTAAACCTTCACAGAATGTGTACGGTGGAAAGTTGCTGGACAAACAAATGTTTAAAGTAAAAGGTTTGACATATTCTCTCACCAAGAGGTTTCAGTGCTACTTCTGTAATGAAGCTGTGGAGCAAAGTAAGTTTAACAACCTTGAGCCCTTAATGCACAATTAACGCAGTTATGAGAATAATTACTTTAAAAACAGTAAGACATGACCTATCGGCTGCCACACAGGAACAGTTTGTTTTGGGAAGGCGAGGAATGTTTCGGGCTTATACGCCAGAGCAAATATCATGGTAATTTCATGTGTAAATTGCCCCCCAATTTCTGCGATACATACAAGTTTGACGTTCTTAATCCAACAAATCTGCAGAGACGCAGTGGATACGGAAATCTGTGCTTAATCAGAAATCTGAGCTGGATCTCACCCAAAAGCATTCATCTTGTTTTTAACGTAGAACCTCCAGGAGACACAGAAATATAAAAGTGTGTGTCTTTAGTTAATGCGATGTTTTGCCGAAGAAGCTGCAGGTTCTCTTGTTTGCCTCTGTTTTGGGGGCAAAGAGTTTAACATCCAAGTACCTATTTCTGCTCATACCCAAGGGTCAGTGGATGAAAAAGCAAAGCAAAATATTCAGAAGAAAAAAGAACAGAACAAAATGATCCGTCTCTAATCTCCTTGTGCCAGACAGGGAGTCTGTTTACCAGCACAATGTTTACCAGAAAACCTGGAATCCCCCTCCAGTACAACAAAAGGTGGACGTGTGCATGTGTGAGGGAGCTGTGTGCATTACATGCACTACCAGAATCAACACCTCACCTCTCCATTCTCTGACTGCATCTCGAGTTTAGGCGTCGGCAGGCTTTGTTTGGAGCTTTGCCTTCTGCTTTCTCCAGGCTCCCCTCCCTTGGCTGGGCCGTGTGGTCGGCAGAGAAACAGCCCCAGCGCAAGACAGAGAGAGAGAGAGAGAGAGTAACCCTGACCTCCGGCGCTCGGCGCGGGAACAATGGCGACGCGCCTCGGTGTGACAGCGGGAGACAGGAACAGGCACAAACACAGGAACCTGCGTCTGAGACAGACCTGCCGAGGCCTGAGAATCTGGAGGAGGAACTGTCTCTGGCTCACTTGCTGTCCTTTTCCAATATGCCCTGATATGACAAAAAGGCAACACGCTTGTTGACTGTGTGCTGTTCTTAGCCAGGAGTCCCAGAGGGGGATGCTCCAAGCGCCACGCTGTCGTACAGAGTATGGCAGGGATATTTTTAGGATACAAAGATGGTATCTTCATCTAACATTCGGCATCATAACACTTCTAAATAAGGTCTTAAATACCTGATGTCTTAACCCTTCCAACAAGTACTGGAAATGTTTCTGTAGCAACAAATACGCTTAAATAATGGCTGTAGACCAATGCAATGGCAAGATATAAGACTTACGATTGTGACTCAATCGCAAGACCATTGAAATGACAAAAAGGTTCCTTTAAAACATGTACTTGCACTAGTTTCCCTACTGTCACTGGTGCTCTTGAAGGGAAATAAATTGTACTGTTATCATGTTCAATGATGGCTGGATAAAACTGTTTTTTTTTTACAATAATTATTCTAATGTGGAAAATGTTGTCACTCTTGATAGTATTGTAGACTATCTGGAGACCAGAGTTGCAACAGTTGTTACATTTTCAGCTGCTGTGGTTTGATTTCACGCTGCACTATGTCAAATAACCAAAGGCGTTTGAAAAACCTGTTCCTCCTCATCGCCTCTGGTGGCGCTGCACCAAGAAGGAAATGATACAAAAACTTCTGAACAAGAACAAAAATAGAGTGGCATCAGATTTTAGGGTTTCTCTTTTGTCTCTGGAGCCTTTTCTCCCTAGACTCTTGCATTTGTTTTGGTTGTATTTACCCAGAATGCTTTGTGCTGTAGTCTGCTTCCTGCTTTCGAAACGGTCCCTAGTGTGCTTGGCATTCACAGATGCATTCAAGCAGCAACTGAGTCGACTTAGCTGGAGGTTTTTAGACGGTCCAGAGTTCACTTTTTTTGGTCCACATCAGAGTTTGATTGCACATTCACACCTCCACAAACGAACCGAACTTTCTAGGAAACGAGCAGGACTGGTGTTTAGTCCACTTTACACCCTGAGACAGTTTTTTGCAGAAGGACTGTAACACACTTTATTAGAGACGTACATTAAAAACTTTTTCATCTTTAACTGCAATGAAAGGTCATCCATAATGTATTGATTAGATATTTATTTGTAGGAAAATAATTAAAAGCCATTAAACATATTTTTCATTCTTTCCACTGCATAGCAACAAGTTACCTTGAGTTTTGTCTTTTCAGTCTTCAGTACAACACAAAAAACATAATCACACCAGAGAAAGGCTGTCGTAGAAAAATAAACGACTGGTACCAGATGCTACTTAAAGCTGGGTGTTGTCTGCGTCAAACAAATGGGTCTGACCTGAAACTCCCAAGATCTTATCTGAATTCCTCAAAAACACATCAGATTGCTCCAGTCGGCTGAGTTAATATTGACTTGGACAAAAGAAAACCTTTTAGTCATCAGAACCAATGTTTAATCCCAGTCGCATAAGTTGCTTGTATAACAATCTGACTGTATCTACTGAAGCTATGAGTCACGAAAGCCGATGACGAGGTCCAACATCTCCTGAATGAAGGATGTATAAAGGTGCAGAGTTAAAAAGAAAAGGTCACAAGTGTGAATCGTTTTAGCAACAAAAGTCTCACAACCTGGTAAAACCCACGTTCCTCTGAAAGATCTACAGAAGATGGATGTGCTTTGTGTGGAATCACCTTCTCATCTGATCGTATAAAAACACTAATAATTAATGATCTGTTGAAAGTCTTTCTACAACAGCTCTTGATTTTTATTAGACAACTAAAAGCAAACATTCATCTCTGTATAACCTTAGTGTTGTCATTCGTTAAGGGCAGAAGGGTCAGATAGAGACGATGACATTAATAGATCATATCAGACTGAATTTGTGTCTAATAATAATTTTTATTGCTAAAAGTATAAAAGAATATACTCATCTATTGAAAATTGGGTGGTTATATTGGCTGTAGTCACCTAAGAAGGGATATTTTATCTGTTTATAATATACATTCACGTAGACAGCTCAGTTCATATGGTTGTGGTGGGAATAGCTTGACTGAGGGGATTCCTTCACCCGTCAGCTGCAGAATGTCATCAGAGAAGTCGTTGGCGGTGTGGAGTTTGGGGAGAAAAATAACTCCATGTTGAGATTTCACTTTCTCTCAGAGGATGTTGGAAAAACAAGGAAAAATATGTAAAGCAGTGCAGGCAGATTTTACAATTCAAGCCGTAAGTTAGATAAACTTCATTGCCTTGCAAAAGCACAATCTAGAAAACAAAGGCAAGTATACTGCGCCACTGTATGCACAATTTGTTACAATACAGACTTATTGTATAATAGTTTGAATGTTATTTTTTTACCTCAAAGATGTACATATGTGTCTCATAATTAAATAGCTTGCTAATCCAGTCTTTTATAAATATTCATCCATTTTTTCCTCTGTGGATTCTTCCAAGTTCAGTCATGTTGAGTGTGTGGCTCTGAATGCATGCACTGATGTCTGTATTTATTATTTTAAAATTTTGTATAAATGTACATTAAATTCCATTCAATGTATTTTTAATGATTGCATGCTGTTGTTTTTACATTCCTCTCATTTTGTGTATTTTTGTCTAGTTACATTTAGGTGTAAAGTTGAGTATGTTGAACCAAGCTATACATGGGGAGCTTGTAGCTCTTGTTCTTCCATCTTACCAGCAGTTTTGCTTGTTTTCTTTTGTAAATGTTGTGTTTCTGCGGTTTTCTTAAAGTGTGAAAACTCGCCGCTGTTAACTGAAACCAAACTTTGGCTCAGTGCAGTGTTGAAAGATGAAGCGCTACCCTTCTCCAGCATCTTCTCAAGAGTTCGGCAGACCTCTGGAGTCGCTTTGATCGAAGAATCCCTTTGTTTTTGGGCTGCTGTCACATCAAATCTTATTGAAACGTATTGAAACCCAAATTATTTATCTTGGTTGTCATTCAGCTTTGGAAAGGTGTCAATACGCCACAGAGAGCAACATTTCTTCACAGAAACCTGGCTTCGTTTAGGCACTCCGGGCGAATCAGGGATTTTTCTAGCATGGTCTTTAGTGTGGCACACAGTTGTAAGCATCTGGACTTGGCAGAAAAAAACAATAGCTTTCATCCTGAGAGGAGTGATTGTAATTGCCTTTTTGAACTTCCAGAGGAAAACATACTCACTCAATGGCTTCCCAAACATTTCCCCCTTATTATTTATTTAAAAAGATTGGATAATGGGGTCCAGGTTGGGAAAAAAAACACACACAAAAAATTAATTTTTGGCACAATTACTCAGCAACAGAGGGCATTATTACGACAATTTAACTGTTGGTAAATTGTGGCTTCAACAAACATACAAAAAAACTTAGATTTAAGTTACCTATGAACACAATATGTGACTTTATAATAAAGTATTGTGCTCCTAAGATTATCCAGATGCAAGGTTCATAACTGTGATGCTGTCATGATGCAGCTTGGATGGTTTTCAAAACACATCCAACTAAATGATCTTTTAAGTAAAGGTGTTTTTCTTCTGCTAAATGTTTGATGTAAAATAAATAAACTTAGCAAACCTTGACTAGTTATTTAGAGCCTCAGACGGAAAGATATCCTGAAAGATGACTAAGTATTGATTGTCTTTTGATATGGCAAAGTGTTACAAACTGTTTGGGTTCAGTTCAGTTGGTGATAGGGGTGGTTCCCCAGGGCGGCATTAGAAAAGGGCGCCAGAAGCATCAGATAAAACCAATCTGTTGTGTCTTTAGCAGTTCTTCTATTGCTTTTATTTATGTGCGGTCAATAAGGAGCTGGCATCTGTGTGTTGGGTAGGAGTCCCCTGATGTAGTCGTGACCAGTGAGGCCACCAACCTCTGTTTTGATTGATTTCACCTCAGTTCAAAGAAGATAGACAACGTTTGAGCTTTAAAGTGATCTACCCCGGCAGACGGTACCTGGGAGCCAATTACAGCTGCAGCTGGTTCATTGAGTTACTGTCTTCATTTCCAATTTTTGAGCTGTTTTCTGGCATCATTACCTTTTTGCTTCCCAAACTATCTTAAAGTGAGGACAAAAATCTATTGTGCATATAGAAACTATATTTCATCTACGTAATTAAGTCTTGTTTCCTTGCTTAATGTAAAAGGGAAATATATTAATGTGAATTATAAATAGATTACATATTCATTGTTAGGCGACTACAGCCAATATAACCACCAAATTTAAATTATCATTAGACCCATTCCTATGTTAGGTTTAAGCCTCCAGACGAAAACTGTATTACCTTTGTTGACAGAGGAGTTTCTATTGGAGACTGATGAAAACAAGCAATTTTAATGAGACTATGATTTTTGATAAGTAAAACTCAGTACCTTATCAATCAGTGTAGTTAAAATGCATCTGATTAAATTAATAAACTGGAATTTTCTCCAAAGATTAAACAGTGAAGGCACATAACGAGGAGTAATTAAGGGTTTAGAAATCCTTTTGGAAAATATTTGAGTCGCTGCCTGCCTTCTGGTCTGACATATTGCTTGACCTTTACCTAGGATGTTCCTGCATTAAAAAGGAAAGTCGTTCCACGCATACAACAGCTATTCTTGCCATACATGAAGTCCATACTGTTAACAGCATCTCATAAACAGAGGTTTCCACAATAGAGGTGCTGATAAGGGCACAATTACGCTATAAACCTGCCAAACGCTGATAGACATCTAAACACGGACTTCCTCTCGTGCACATTGTGCTCTATTCAAGGTAAGCAATTAAAGCCATGAGTGGCAGCGCTGTAATAACTGACCAGATCATATCAGTCAGCACCCAGCTGGCACCTAGCGCTCCACCTCATCCCACCATCGGACCCTCCTGCTACCTGCTTCCCTCAGGCAGAATTGTGGTATTGTTCATTATTGATGAGATTAACTCTGAGGAAATCCCCCGGCTGCTCCAAAGTGGAGACCGTCAGTCTGACTGGTGCAGCCAAAGCAAACACTGTTAATCAGCCAATCGGTCGCCCCCAATGCCCACCTGACACCTTCTCCTGATGAGGATCCAGGCTGTTTTCGAACGCAACGCTAGATTGGGACTGCCACTGGGAACATGGGCGGGAGGGCAGTGGGGGGGTGCAATGTCGAGAGCAAAGCAGGCTTCCTTGATTTATCCTGTATTGGTCTCTGAGGCCAAGTTTGAGACGCTTTCCTCGTATAAGCAGGAACCCCCCGCTGGGAGAGGCAGCGCTTTCAAAGAATTAAAAATGCACACGGCGGCTGAGTGTGTGAGAACAGGTCCTCCATGCTGGATTCGACGTGTTATTTTAGGAGAGGGAAATATATGACAGAGGGAAAGTACCTACACTGCAAACACACAGAGTCTTACCAAGTACTTTTGGTCCAGTTTCAACTGCAAATAACTGAGTTACACTTGAAATAAGACAAAACTAACTTGAAAGTAACTTTTCAGCGAGATACTAGGAACCTGTTTTAAATGAATAATTCCTTAATAATCTACTGGTTCACTTATTCACTTACAACAAGACATTTTTCCCATGTTTTAAGTGAAATAATCTGCCAGTGGAACTAGTACTTTTTGTTTCTAAATCAATATAAAGAAATTATTGATTTAAAGCCAAGCTCCAAAGCATTGTTGAAAAGTTACTTCAAAGTTAGTTTTGTCATTTATGGTGTCGGAGCTTTACCAAAAATATTTGGTAATATTTGGTAAGATTTTTGTGTTTTTGCAGTGCGTGAACTTATTTAATGGAACTAAAGCTGCACAAATAGTTAGCATTATAGACATTAACCATTAACTTTCCTGGTGCACGGCTTTGTTTATCATAGATCCTCTTTTGCCTTGCAAACATAGTCTCTCCTCTTTTACTGGATCTTTGACATTACACCTGCAATGTTCAATGTGTTTTATCAGGATTTAACATGATAGAATGGCAGTGCATTATACATTTATACCCATCCTCCTTTCGCTAAGTAGCTCAAACTTAGCAGTCTGTAAGCAGCATTTTTTAAAAGTGTTGCCACAGATTCTCATTTGGTCAGATCTTTGACTGGGTCACACACTCACACACACATGAATGTGCTTTGATCTAAATCTGATCCATTGTGACTCTGTCTGTGAGTCTGGAGGTTTTGTCTCACCACTGGGATCCCAAGAGTTCTCCTGTTTTATATATATTTATATTGTTTGGGGGGTTTTTTTCCCAGGATTTAGCTTAATTTATTTTCTCATTCACTCTGACCAGCTTCCCCATTCCTGCTGAAGAATTCCCAAAGCATAATGCTGCCCCTACCATGTTTCACCATGTGGACGACAGCGTGTTCGTTTTCCTGCTAAATATGCGGGTTTATTCTGTGCAGTGGCACTTGAGAAAACTAAATCCAAACAGTTGATGCTCTGGTCCAGTGAGCATTTTTCTTTTTTTTTTTCTTGTTCTTCAAAATCATCAGATCTTGGGTCGTTCGTCAAAGCTGGGTAAATGTCAAGACACAGAAATAGAAGGTTTTTGTTGTGGATTCCCGGGTGAATGCATGCTACTCTGTTCAAGAAAACATGCGCTCCCGGGTCAGATTCAGAGGTGGAAATATTTTGACTCCATGGATTAAACTGGGAGACGTTTTACTTGAGAACACAATGGATGTTGTGATGCACATTTCCCATTGTCCATTGTGAGAATCCCCCTGCCTCGCCCTGCGTTACCCTCCACAACACGCCGGCTTTACTGTTACAGGAGAAAACAAAGGGTGGACTCATCAAGCTCTTTATTTTTATTTTTTTTTTGGTTTTTATACCCATTTTACAAAAGACAGCATTATGTTTCTCCAATAGCACAGTTTTCCAAACTAGGATAGACATACAAAGCCCCTATCTGTCTATTGGAAATTAAGTTTACGCTCCATGATTTTACAGTCAAAAACATTTTACATTATCACTTTTTAATTATATTTGTTACATTTGTTAAATATTAAAAATATTTTATAATTTACATTTTACAAGAAAAAAGAAAGGTGTGGCATGTATTTATATTGAGGAATTTTGATGTATGGAAAGTGTAGTTAGCATTCTTTCAGAACTACACGACTGTCCAAACTCTCTTAGTTTCATTAGTTTTGAATTTGGGGTTTTACTCTATTTTCAGTTTATCTCAGTCAATTTTTTAATCTGTTGTTTCCACCAAATTTTCACTGGTCTCACTTGTGCCAAAGCAGGATTTCCTAAAGGTTCTAGTTAGTCTTCAGGTTCGTCTCAACTCCATGTGTTTCCGATTTGCTCGGAGACAAAGTGGCTCGTGACGGTCAGGGGGACCAGGGGGTGTCAGAGGGCACAAAACATAAACATGAAGCAGTGCAGATTTGGATTCTCCTGAAAAATAACTTTCACAGTCACCGTGAACTTCAATTCAGCAGCAGCAGATGCAGGAATGTAAGACGAGGATTAACTTTTGTAAAGAAAGTCGTGATGGTGAAGGCGTATTTTACGGCCTTTAGGCATCCTAAATTGCTGCAACAGACACGCATGAGCACAGATTTTCCTAGAAAAAAATAATAAGCGCTGGAAAGTTTACAACTCATTGTTTCACTGATGAGTCACCCTTTAGCGGTCGGTCTGTTGTGCACACTCATGGTTTATCAATGTCAGACTGAAACAGCAAATAAGGAGCTATTTGTTCAGCCTGCCTCATTGCCTTGTCTCGCGGCTCTCTCCATCCTGCCCTCCATCCACCTGCACATTCTAATGAGGTGATCGCAGCCCTCAAATACCGCACTGTGATCACATCGCATGCCTGCCCCGTGTGTGCACTTTCCTCTCTTTGTCGGCCCGCAGCTTCCCGCTCACACACGGAGGCCCGGGCTGCTTCCTGCAGATGAATGCAGGGAGGTGTGCTTCCAATTATAAGCCTTGTCCCGGGTTAAACACACTCTCCGCTGGCCACCACAGCCACCAAGATTAATGGTACAAACGTTCACGCAGCCACCCCTGGATCCCGCCGGGGAAGAAAATGTTTCCACTTTTTGCGGCTATAAATCAGGAAAGCATGGCTGCTGCTAGCTGGCTGCTGGGTCACGCACACACTTAACTTCGTTTAGTCTGTATGGGGGTTCGAAGAGAAATCTGCAGGAATCCATGAAAGGTGCATGTCATTTCGACTTAATTATTATTATTGCTTTTGTTTTATTTAATTTTAAGTGCATTTTTTCCTGCCAACAGCAGCTGGCGATTCATATTCACTGGTTAGTAAAAGTAGAAATAAAAAGCACATTCTTTTCCCAGTAACGCTTATTTTACTTTATATTATAACAGCAGCTTGCAAATGTGTCCATAACGTCCTGAACTGCTTTATATTATGTATTACATAATATAAAGAGTGTAAGGGGAAATGATGAATGGGTTTTAAAATATTTTTCTTCCCTAAAATAAACAACAGAAGAGAATTTTGCTGCATTTACCATTTTTTATTGGGAGCACCTTTTTTTTATTTAATCTTTTTTAGGTCTAAACTAAAGCTCATAAATGCATACATTTTTATAAGAGGAGATAAAATTTACGTGTCATCCTACTGAGCCAAAGAGCTGCAAATGCTAAGAATGGCTAATTTTTGTTAAAAATTAACGATCTTCGATTTTTTTTTACCAGATGGAAACGGCAGAAAGACATGCAGCGACGGTTTCAAGGTAAAAGGTCGGGTATCGATCCCAGGTCGGGTATCGATCCCAGGTCCAGGTCGGGTATCGATCCCAGGTCGGGTATCGATCCCAGGTCGGGTGTGTTCAGGATTATATCCTCTTTATATCCGGGACTCTAAAGCAGCACCTCAAACTTAGTCACCTTTGGAGAGAATTGAATACACATATGCCAGAAATAACAAAATTATCTTAACTTTATGAACTTATAAAGTTTGATGCATTTTTAAGGTGAATTTCAGGGAGCAAACTTTTGTATACCAAACACCTGCTGCTGTTTGTTCCCTCTGCTGCAGACATAGGCAGCTTATTTTTGGAAGCAACACTCACAAACGATCTGTGTGTTGGGTAGTGCATAGCACTTAATGTATAGAAACAGAGCCTATTCAGTCTGTAAGGTCACTGGTTGGAGATTTAAAGGCGGCTCCGCTCAGCCTGAGAAACAAACTTGTTCCTCTACGGAAGCGTTGCGTCTCTAAGCGGCTCGGAGATTTGGCTTCACACGAAGCACTGCGAGCAAGAACAATGCTCAGTCAAGGTGAGTGACGTTTTTTATTTAAATAATAAAACTATAACATTATAATTTGAATTATGTTCAAAACAGCCTTAACGTGTAGCCTTTTATCCACCTAATTAGCCCAACGGCTTTCTAAATTAGCATTCGAAGCTAATTTTTTTTTTAGACAGGTCTTCTGGCTAACTGCTCAAAAGCACCCGTCTTTTTAAGGCATTTTAAAAAATTATTTTAGTTTATCAGACAGAATCTTTAAAGCGTTTTAAAACTGGTGTTCGCGAGCTTTGTTTTTGACTGTCAAAGTATTAAAGACGTGTTGTTTCGGGGTCTAGGTATTGACAGGTGAAGCTAGAAATGCTACCCCTCTGAAAACAGGAGGAAAACGAAGAAATACAAGAAGATTTTAATTTGAAGACAGTTTCTCCAATGAGCATAATTGGCTGTTATCTGATTCCTATGCAATATTGTCTCGCAAAAATATTCACAGCTCTTGGACTTTTGAAGAATTTTTATCTGATTACCAGAAAATTCAGCGAATTTAAATGGGACATTATGGTTTTGGCCATAATGTCAAAAATGATGGGAATAGGGACTTCAAGGATAAATGTTCCAATTTATCATATTTTGTCATGTATCCATATGTAAGTCTAGTCATAAATCCAATTGCAATTTTGTGGATTTAACTTGAATACTTGTGTTCAATCGCCTTCTCCATCCAACTTGACTGAGAACATATCTCATATTTGTGGCTGTAGTTTGATTAATTTAGAACAGTTCAGGCGATATAAACACTTTTCAAAGACACTGAACCTTTAGAGCACTGATAAAATAATCTAATACATGCTATCAGAGTGATGATGGCCTTAACACAGACAAAACTATTGCTGAAGAGAAAAAAAAAAATCTCACCAAGAAAATTGTTTAAATTGGGAAAAAGAAAATTACAAACATATTTCAAAACGAGCCATTTTTAATTGGACCATCAAGCTAGAATGATAGATTTTGTTCAGTTGTGTTGATAAAACATGCTGAAATGAATTTGCATAGTGACGAAAAACATGTTTTATCTCAACACCAGAAGACGCAGTTGATATTAAATCCTCTATTGTTTGCTGAGCTGATGAAATGGCAATGGTCAGATCAAAATCTTTGCATTTAGAAACATTTGCGTTGCGTGACAAATGAGCTGAGACAGAGGCTGTCAGCAGATCGTGTGGCTTACTATGTGATCCACTATAATTAGATGAGTTCTTAACTGAACACCGACAGCCAGGGAGTGGCCTTGAAGGTAATGTAGGTGACAACATGAGGAATTCGCATGCCAGTTTTGTTTTAAGCCTGGAAACAGGGTGGGTGGCTGATTAAAAAAAACAACAACCACAAAACAGAGAAGTTTATAGTCGGCAGGTATTTAGCTTGATATCAGAAAAATGTGAAAAATAGAATGTAAAACGATAAAACCTTGTATGTAAGAACATTTTCTGGACCTTTGTTGTTGTTTTTTGGCCAGGTTCAGAGCCTTAGCGACAGCTGCAACCTGGCCAGGAAATTTATTTTTGGAAAGTAACACTACACTCACAAAACTAATGTCTTAAGTTCTTGAAATATTTCTGAGGACACTCGGTAATTCGTTGGGGTGATGTTAACTACCGGATAAGTATAGAAACAGACTTCATTAGCGGAGTATGGTTACAGGAAGACTGTGAACCTGGTCCCGTGTTGGCACAAGTCGATGAAGATGTGTCAGTGTTATCGAGTGCAACTTGTCTGAAGGTTACTAACTGGAAAGCACACTGGGCGTTATACAGTCCCTGCCACGGTGGTGTGGAAAATTATTTGCCCCCTTCCTATTGTTTCTGCGTGTTTTTCACATTTTGGTGTATAAGAACATGAATCCAATTTAAATATTAGATGAAGACAACACAAGTAAGCGCAAAATTCAGTTTGCAAGGAATATGCTTATTATTTTGGAAGAAACAAAGTCCAAACCCACAGACCCCTTTTGTGAAAAAGTGAAAAGAGATCCAAAGAAAATCACCCAACAAATGAGAAAGAAAGTAATGGAGATCTTGTTACAAAGTCTTTTCTAAGGCTTTGGGATTCCAGTGAACCACAGTAAGAGTATTTTGTGGTTTACTTATGTCGTCTTTCATTCATATTTAAATGGGGTTGATGTTCTGAAACACTTGAAATGTGGATGCAAAAAAACAGGACAAAATCAGGAAGGGGGCAAACACTTTTTCCCACCACTGTAGTTTCTTCATGATCAAAGACGACATACGGTGACAAGTGAATGCAACAGAGTTCAAAGCACATTCTTTGTAGTGCAGTGTGGAGGTGCTGCATTTATTTTTACTACTTGCTTAAATGCCAAGCGAATGCCTGGGAGGATTGATATCTTCATTTCACTTCTAGAAAGAAACCAAATGCTTCTACTGGCGAAAATCAAAGACTTAAATATCAACCCATTGTTTGACATAATTGGTGTTCCAGGTAGATACTCCATTGGCAGACTTCATTACTTCACTACTAAACAATATTCACTGAGAAAACCATCTTTTTTATGTTCCCTCCCGCAAGGAGGGGGAGGAACAGATAAGAAGCAGGTTAAGCTTTTTTAAAGATTGGTAATCGGCAATTGATCGGAAAACTGCGATCGATGCACCCCTTCTAAATACCATTGAAAATTAATGGTCACTTAAGCGATCAATGAAATCTGGGTGAGCTTGTGTTATTTTTGCAAAGAACATGCCCATGAATATAAATAAAAGAGATATACTGGCAAAAAAAAAAAAAAAATGGATTGCAATAAAATGCTGCTCTACAACGTTTTCCTACTTTAATTACTAAAAAAAAAAAAATTCACAAAATATTACGGCTCCATTCTGTGGTTGTTGTTCTCCTCAACTTTTGAATTACGAACTGAAAACAGCTGCATCTTGTTCTGGATTAATTTAGTCTGAGCCCTTTTATTATTGAAAACAAGAGGAAATCCCGCACAGACAGGAGGGTTTCCCTTCTGTGTAATAATGTTTCAAAACACAGTGCCAGAATGAATCAGGAATGTGATAAACAACGGGAAGGAACAAGATACCCGCATGATACTAGTGTGATTAACAGGACTTGGCGAGGCCGAAGAGTTTAGTCACAGCAGTAAAAACCCCAGGGTGCAATGATTTTAGTTCAACACACCATCTTGGTCGCACTGTTATAAATAACCACTTTTGCAAAACACGCCACTTAGGCCCCTCTATAGAATATTACGCATCGGTTCTAGAAGCCGTGCGGACCTTCCTACATATTGTTGTTGACTAATGAATCAGAGAAAAGCAGCCAAGATATTCATAAACACAGGAAGCTGTATTGAATCTGAAGGCAAAATCAGTCATGCTGCTATGGAGTCGAGGTCAATGTAATATTGTTGACCATAGGAAGCTTGTCTCAGCTATTAACAATGACAAAAACAAACAGAGGTGGGACGTTTGGCGATGAATGTTGTGGTGCAGGACATTGACAACCAAAAGGTTTTCCTCTAGACCGCAATGGGCTGCGAGACATGAAAGACGTACTTGTAGCTGCCAAAATTCATTTCAATACACAGAAAAAAAGGGGGGAAAAGTCCCAGCCCCACCACCTTTGTTCCTTTGTTTATCATCTCAAATGTTTTTTAAAGATCCCCTGAGCAAATGGTGCAGGTTCTTCATCCAGGGTGCGACTGAAATTACATAATAACACAAAACACGTATCAAATGAAGATGTGTAGATTAACAGAGCAACAAAAGTAATAGCTAATAATAAATGTTAAATATTGTCTAATGCATGCGACTCCCTCTATGGTTTGGACATATGAGAAATTCACCATAATTGAAGAAATCAATGCAGTGTTTTTTGCCTATCAACACAATCACGCATAGCTTTTATGTCATATAAAGTTTACTTTAAAGACATAAAAGCGGAAAATTTCTAGACGATTCTGTGCTGTCCTTGCGTTGCCTCACTTACGTCATGGAGTTTGGTGACACCTGGTGGTAAAAACACGCAAAGAAAAATACAGTTCATAGTTAACGGGAAGATGGTATATATGTAAGGACAGATTTCCTTACATATATACATACTTCTGATTATTTTTGTAACAAATAGAAGTGTTGGAATTCTTGATAATATGTCATCATATTATGAAGACAAATATGAGCAAGCAGATCTCAATATTCAAAATAAAATTAATTTCCACTAGTTATTATTAAGGCTGCACAGTGGCGCAGTGGGTAGCGCTGTTGCCTTGCAGCAAGAAGGTCCTGGGTTCGATTCCCGGCCCGGGGTCTTTCTGCACGGAGTTTGCATGTTCTCCCTGTGCATGCGTGGGTTCTCTCCGGGTTCTCCGGCTTCCTCCCACAGTCCAAAAACATGACTGTCAGGTTTATTGGCCTTCCCAAATTCTCCCTAGGTGTGAGTGTGTGTGTGCATGGTTGTTTGTCCTGTTTGTCTCTCTGTGTTGCCCTGCGACAGACTGGCGACCTGTCCAGGGTGACCCCCGCCTCTCGCCCGGAACGCAGCTGGAGATAGGCACCAGCAACTCCCGACCCCGTTAGGGAGAAGGGTGACGGAAAATGGATGGATGGTGGATGGATGGATGGATATTATTAAGGAGACGCCACACTTCTATATTTGCTAGCACACATATTAGTAAAAAAGTGATATTTGCAGTTGAATAAATATTCATAACTTTCTTTCTTGCCCTGTTTTCACAGTAGAGAAAATTACATATCCATAGATAGAAGGATACATGTAACTTGTCCCCTATCTATCTATCTATCTATCTATCTATCTATCTATCTATCTATCTATCTATCTATCTATCTATCTATCTATCTATCTATCTATCTATCTATCTAAGTTTTTCAGTCTTATTTTATAAGAACATAAAACATGACTATCAATTCATAGATAGATAGATAGATGGATGAAGTTGTACCCAATAAGAGATAAAAACTAAAGTTAGCTTACCTAAACATGGTAATCTTCAAAGTCATCCACCGCCCATATTAAATAAGTCCCACCTTTCTCTCTTGCCGGCAATAATTATTTGTGCAATTTTTAACTTTTAACCAATCACATTCTCCACCCTCTCAGCCGAGACTGTGATTGGGTTGTTCTCCTAACAAGTTTGTCTCTTGATTTGATTTATGTTGTATTTTGGACGTGCTAAAGAGGCATAGCCTTACTTTTTATTACTCATCTTCCCCCTCAAAACACGGTAAGGACACATTTTTGCATGTGCAAGCTTGTGTGGGGATTAAAACTGATTCGCATGCTAACAGATAACTGGATTTATTCACCAAACATCAGAGCGGAGGTGCGGTGTCGGTTTTCTGACTGGCTCCTCAGGTGTCGGCTCCCTCTTAGAGTCTGTCCCTCCAAATGTCAACTCCTTGTTAATGGGTTGGGTGCTACACTGCAATCATTCTCACTTTTGTCAGACTCCCCCACTTAATGACAATGTTAAAAACATACTGATGAGGGACTGCACAATATCTTTTCCCAGCGTATGTTAACTCATAAATATGCTGTATCTACGTTAGAAAATTGGGGGGAAAAAGCCCTCTCGCTGAGGAGTCTGTATGTTGCAAAGGGGCAAATCATGTGAAAGTTTTGTCACTGCCTTCTCAAATGTTAAGTCCTGGTTAGTGGATTGGGTGTTACAGTGTGATCATTTCACTCAAGATCTTCTGGAAATCCCATACCACCTATTGACATAGGTAGAAATTTATTACCGGAAAGCATCACAGTAATGCCTCACCCTTGGATTACTTGATAAGTGTGTCTCGTTTATACTACACAAATGATGAACTGAAGGCATGGTGTGTGAATTCAGTAAGTGAAGGCAACAAGTTTAATGTCAGCTTGCTGACAGAGTTCTAAGTGGACCTGTGTGTAAGTTGTTGACTTGCAAATCTACTACAAAATTAATTGTTACCTGTTGCCTGCTCTCCATTAGCCCCTACTTGATACTCTTAAATGCACCAATTGTTTAGCCATAAATGTAACATATTTATTTATATTTTTGTTTTAAAATGGTAGTTGGTTTTCATCTCTGCACAAGGTAATATGTTAACATATTTCAAATGGCTTGAGTTTGACAACAGTGCAATTTCTGGAGGTGCCCTTGTTCACTCTTAGCACTTGTATCCAGAAATATCAGCTAGTTTTTATTGGTCTTGGTAGCATAATGTAGTGTCTATTTTTACATATAAGTTTTTCAGTATTAAATTATGTTTGAAGATATTTTATAAGAACATAAAAAAAGACTTGTTTTTTAAGCTAGCTTGCTAGCAAATGTACTTGGTACACACATGGGAGATGACATATAGGAGAAGTTTCTAACTCTCCTCTAGGATATCTCAGACAGAGGTCACTGAGTTTCTCTAGGAACAGCCCTGTAAATTTGTTGGCTTGTCTCCTTTATTACAGTACCTTTCCAATAGTTTGTATTGATTTTCCACTCCATTTTAGTAACAATCTCAAATTTCAATGTCTTGTTGAAGGGTTGGGTGTAACACAGAAAACAGGTCTTTACTTAGCTTTTCCGGATAACCTATTGGAATTAAGTCAATGAAGTTTATAGTTGGTTATCAACAAAATAAGACCTCAAATGTGTATTAGCTAGTAATTGATGATCATCTTTAAGAATTGATACAGTGTCTAAAATGAAGACCATCTGTACAAATAGGTGGCATTAGAATGATACTACCAAAAATAAAACCCTGAAAAGGCATGGTCTGGGAGGCAGCCAGTAGGCTGTCAGCAACCCAGTGAGAGGTAGAAAAGTTTCCAACAAGTGCTGGTTGTGTTCAACATGTGGCAACAAACTTCTGTACTCTCCATGTCTCGTATTCAAGGAGTAGGGTTGCAAGACAGAGATCTTTTCGTCCAAAGGAAACATTCAGGCCTAGCTAAAGTCTCCTGAGTCCTTGTGGAAGAATGTGATGAAGCACAAGAACAGTGAAAGGTAGAAGCGGCACCATCATGATCTGGGGGTTACTTTTTCCTCAGATGGAATTGTAAACCCAAAACCCCAATGAATCTTCTACAACACTGAATACTGAACATTTATTATTATTTTAACCATGACTGAATCCAAACATATTTCCACATCATCAAAAGGTTCGATGTCCAATAAATTATCAACGCGTTTGCCTCCATCTTCGCAATATATTTACATGTATCCATTTATCTTTTTAATATTTTTTTATTTACTCAGGTTGTTGTGATAACTAAATATTTTAATTGATATTGATCAAAGCAGATTCCAAATAAGTGAATTATTCTCTAATGTAAAAAATCCCGTATCAGAAAATACACTGAAAACACCCACATTGCAGTTTTTGAGAAATGCTTCACAAAGAAAGCAGCAGCCCTGCTTTTTCCTCATAACTACATGATGTCACCTGTCTGTCTATGTCACCTGTCTGTCTATGTCACCTGTCTGTCTGTGTCACCTGTCTGTCACCTGACTGTGTCACCTGTGTCACCTCTCTGTCTACGTCACCTGTCTGTCTGTGTCCCTTTCTGTGTCATCTGTCTTGCCTGGTTCTCAGATGTCAGCTCTCTGTAACAAACTTTCCTGTCAAACATCATCTCCTCCTTGATGGATTGGGTGTGACACTGCAACCATTTCTTTTTTTTATTTATTTAGAACCACTATTAGGTTCATTGACATTCAGTTTTAGATGATTTATAAATAAAAAAAAAATACAGATAAAAAAACAAGTTTGTAGTTAGTTTGTAACATATTCTGAAATTTGGTCAGAAGTTTACTCTCATTTATGGACTGACATAAATTACAAATTAATTTTCTGTTCTTAGTGAGTCATTTGAACTATTTTTTTTGGAGTTTTGACTATAATTTTATATTTCAAAACCAGAACTGGATGCACAAGGTTGGATTAGAAAAAAATCCACTTTAAAATTCAATACTATGGACCCAGTTGTATTGTTTGAAAATATTTTGTTGTTGTATAATCATTCTGCAGTTCACATCTATTTATAGTTGTGAACCACAATAATTTAGACTTGTATCTATTTTACAAGTCTAAAACTTGAAATAGTCTGACAGGTTTTTGTCTGATTTTCATGTGCAATTAAAATGTCCATTTTTTTTTTTAATCAAAAAGCTTGCTAAATCTTTTTTTGTCTCCCTAAGGCAAAAGCTGTGTAAAATACAAATATGGAGAAACTATCAAGGTATAACTTTTATTAACAATAATTCACAGTTCTATTCTCCACATTATCATGACATATCAGGTGTAAATTCCTGTTCTTCTTTGTGTTTCAACAAGTTTGGGTGATCTCTCTGAGATGTTACTCGCGGGTACCAAGGAGTCCCACACCAAAACCGAGATCTCCCAGCTGGGCAGAGACTTCTACAAAGGGATCGTCAAAAAGAGCGTCCTCAAGGTTTGCTTCCAAAGCATTTTAAACTGCTGTTGTACGAAATTCTGTTCAAACATTTTCATGATGCTAATTTGTAGGCGACCATAGTTATTGAGAAGGTTCTGCTGTTTGTCTCTGAAACAGCTCTGGCTCATTAATTCAGTGAGAGTGAAGTCTGTGCTTGATTCTAGAGAAGTCATTTTAAAAGCATCTGGTATTTAGATCTTAGCTTTGGAATGGGTGCACCACAGCTCCTCAACCACATTAATTTATACTTGAATAGTTTCAATGCCAAAGGAACACTTTGGATCCTCAGTAGGTTTTATATTTTGGCTTAAGTCAGGGCTCCTCCACACATTCTCACTGTGAATGTCCTAGAATATTTGCGTCTGTATGCATTAGGGGTTCACTGATTGCAGCTCTCTGGCCAATCGCCAATCTGCTGACACTGAGTTTTGGTATCGGCATTTCAGGCTGTTTTTTTTTTTTTTATATAACTGACTCTGCCAGGTGTTATAACGTCACAATACAATGTTCCAGATTTATTTTATTGTAAAGCATTGACAATTAAAAACTGCTAAACTAACTGAATTAAGACAATAAGGGGACAGTGGCTGATTTTCAGAGGTAGATTTTTGCAGAGGTAGATAAAATCGGTTTCACGTGTAAGTATTACCTGATCGGTGATCACCCAAATTAGGGTTATTAACCCAATCGCGCTAATTGATTGATGCCCTCTAGTATTCAATGGTGCAATGCAATGGTGTAAAATAAAACAGTTTAAACTTATATTTTGTCGGAAGGTGTGAAAAGGGGAAATTATACATTGTAGGGCATACAGGGACCTGAGTGAAGACCCCACCTTCTTCAACCCAGACAACACTGGTGTTGAACGTTTGTGCTACGATTGTGCTGGTTTGTGCAGCAAAATTTTCGTTTGTGCTGCTATCATTCTAAAGATAAATGTTTCTAGAGGTCATCAAAGGTCAACCAGCCCTCCACCTTCTTCAAATCAGACAAAATGGGTGTCAGTCAACTCGACTCTGTTTGTACTGGTTTGTGCAGCAAAAGTTTTCGTTTGTGCTGTTTGTGCTCTTAGCAAGCCTTGTGAAGGCCGTAGCTGGAATTTCAGAAAAATTATAGCAAAAGTCTTCATGCAGCTCTAACTTACTTTCCTTTCTACTTCTTCTCATATGATAAGAAAGGTATAGAGGCTCTGTACTTCATCTATTCGGCCATGGAGGATGAGCTTGAGAGGAACAAAGACCATCCTTACATCGCTCCGATCTATTTTCCTACGGAGCTTTACCGCCGCGAAGCCCTGGCCCAGGACCTGCAGTACTTTTATGGCGCGGACTGGGAGAGCCTGGTGAGCAGGACACACACAGCTTTCATATTACGCTATACAGACAGAGTTAGCTTCTTCTGGTGCTTGTGTGTTAATAGTGTGTTATTAACAGTGTTGATTTGGTAGACTCATTATTGGAACACATCCCCAGTTCCATTGAAGTTGGGATGTTGTGTAAAACATAAATGAAGACAGGACACAATAATTTCCAAATCATTTTCAATATATGTTCAATTGAATTCACTAAAAAGACAAGATATTTAATGTTTCAATGGGAAAACTTTATTCAGTTTTTGCACTCATTTTGAATTTGGTGCAAAAATCGCTTGTTTGGAACATTTTATTGGTGAACTGGTTAATTGTAAACTAGTGCGTGTCATGATTATGTTACAAGGGGAAGCAAGCAAGGACCAGACGAGGTTCTCCACTTTGTGAACAAATGCGTGAGCAAGTAGGAACAACATTTCTCATTATTCCCATTTCATCATCGACAGTCCATGATATCATCAAGAGTCAGAGAATCTGCAGAAATCTCTTCAAGCAGGCAGCAAGGTCAAAAAGCATCATCATTTGCCTGTGATCTTTGACCCCTCAGGTGGCGGTACTTTAAAACCGACATAATTTTGTGACGGCTATTACCATATGGACTCAGGAATACTTCAGAAAACCACCGTCAGTCAACACAGTTTATCGCTATATGCACAAGTTCAAGTTAAAACTCTACAATGCAAAGCAAAAGCCATATCTATCAGCAACAACCAGAAGCACTGCTAGCTTTTTTGGGTCAAATCTTATGATATGGACTGACCCAAGTGTTGCTGAAGTTGTACATCAAGCAAGAATGAGACAGCATTCGACCTATAAAGATCCATCAGTGAGTGTCGTCGGGTCCCAAATACTTATTGAGTGTTCTTAAAAAGGAACGGTGATATAACACAGACGTAAACGTGACCCTGTCCTAACTTTTTTTGGAACATATTGCAGGCATCAAAACACAAACAAGTGTATATTTGCAAAAAAAAGACAAAGAAGGTAAATCTAAAAATCTGGTCTTTGTGATGAAATCAATTGAATACAAGTTGAAAAGGATTCTCAAATCATCACATTTTGTTTTTGCTAACATTTTACACAACGTCCCAACTTCTGTTGAATTGGGGTTGCATTTCTTAGTATCAGCCAGTTCTGACACAAAATAAAAAACACATTTTTCTACGTCAGATAAGCCCTTCCCCAGCCACGACGCTTTGGGTGAAACGCATTCACGAAGTGGGGAAGAACGACCCGGGGATGTTGGTGGCCCACTGCTATGTTCGCTACATCGGAGACCTGTCAGGTGGACACCTCCTCAACAACGTGGCCAAGAAGATCCTGAGGCTCCCTGCGACGGGGGACGGCCTCCGATTCTACCAGTTTGAGGGAATCACCAGCCACAAGGGCTTCAAGCAGCTTTACCGAAGCAAGCTGAACGAGGTGGACGTGGAGCTGGAGACCAAACTGAGCATTGTGGATGAGGCCATCAGGGCCTATGACTACTCATTGCTGGTGAATGAGTGAACATGATGCCTGTTAGCAAATTTATTGAGGGAAAAACATTCAACTTTAATGTGACATAGCTATATTTGAAGAAGGATATAATAGAGATATAAATAAAAAGGAAATTAAAGAAACGTGTATTTTCAGGTCATTGCAGAGCTTGAAGAAATTGGAAAGACCAGCAAAGAGGAAGCTACAAGTTTCGGACACAGTCATGCAGGTACCATGGGAGGTGAGGGCAAGTGTCCGTTCTCTTCAGGTAATACAGGTAAGAGATTCAGTATCAATCTAGTATCAAAATACACACCAGATATGTTAATGATGCCCTACTTACTAATCAAAGGCAACTCTAAACTGTTGGGGTTTAGAGTTTAAAGGAACTCGTGTTTCGACATCTTTACAGTTTTCTGGACGTTTGTTTCAGATCATAGCATAGAAGCTGAATTCTCCTTCTCCATATTTGGTTCTGGTTCTGGGGATGCAGAGTAGACCAGAACCAGAACCGAAGAGGTCTGGAAGGCTGATACAACAACGATAGATCTTATGTGTCAATTTACTGACTGAGCAGTTTGCTCTGTTATGTTGTCAGAATGTTCAAGCAGAAAATGAAAAGGTTTCAATGTCTTGAAGACATGCCTGCAGCGTACTACCTACTGCGATTACGTTTATTTCTCAGGATCTATGGATAAATAAAGCTGGTTGTCATAAGCACAACATTGAAAATGCATCCCAAGCTGTCTGAGAATGTCACCCAAGTCAAAGCATGAAAAATAAATAGAATTAGCCCAAGCTCTGAACCCTGCGGTACTTCACAAGTAACGCCACTGTTCCAGCTGACTGCACCTGCTTCCTTCTACTTAATCTCATATCTTAGCCTATTGAACTCTGACCTTCATCTCCTCCTTCTCTATGTACAGCTGCCAGCGAGAGCGCCACCTACCTCAGCCATATACCAAATCAGCTGGCTGTTGCCACCCTGGTTGCCATCCTTGCTGGCTTTACAGCATGGTATACTCTGAGAGCTCCTTGAGGGAGGAACTTGTTGACATTTCATTGCCAATGGAGCTCGGCTGCATTAATTTAGTGTTAGTATTTGATAAGCAGTTTTAGGGCAATTTTTTTTAGGTCCACCTCATGGACCTTCATTATTGTGGATCATACATAGCTTGGCTTCCAGTGTTGCAGTTAGGAATGAGGAAGGTTTTCTGGTGTGCATGTTGTGTACGAATTAAAATGCCTGCAACTTATATATACCTGCAAACTGTGTTTAGAGAAGCTTCATCCTCCAAAGAGCAGTGAAACACTGAAACCTCTAGCAAGGAGACTAGTTTTGTTTCATATCAACATACAAAGAGAGTGTGAGGCTGTCTGAAGATCCTCTGTACAAATGTGTATTTGTTAAACAATAAAAACTTTAAATGTTTAACAATTGCTCCTGTATTTTTATCGCAAACATACAGTGCAACTTTCTCTTATAGGTGGGAGGCTTCAGGTAAATTCTAAGTGCAGCGTTTAAAACTCCTGTTAGTCTTTTCCTTCTTTAAGTTGCAAAGCAGACTGGACTGGAGACTCAGCAGTGAAGCTTTCAACAAGAAAGGACAGAGCAGGATGTAGTTCTTGATGAAACTGAGGTCCTTCAGTGTTCGCAGCAAATTGCTGCAAATCGTTGCTAAGTTTGTTATTGAGTCAACTCTATTGCTGTAGTCTTTTGGGCCAGCCGCACCAGAACCAGAGACTTTAAAAGGCTCAACAACCTGATAGAGAAGGCTGGAGATTTATGGAGGAGAAACTTGGATTATATGACTTACAAAATGTCCTCCATGATCAGTAAAGTATTTCTAAATTAAATTATCATAAGTTATGTGACATGCAGAGTTTTGTGTGCATACTGAGATTTTTAGATTCTAAGGGGACACCTTGCTCTTAAAAGTTTTACAAACAATTTACCTTGGCTGAAATGGCTTTAGTTGTACCTATAGTCATGCTCCAGAGATCCAGAAAATTTGCAAAAAAGAACCCTTTCACTGGCATGTTTACATATTCTGCAGAATCCTGGTTCGAGATGCCAAATGTATTTACTGTGGATTTTACAATGGTAGCACATCTGGGTCTGATAGACATATCTAAAGAAAAAGTGTATTCAACTTATTTTTCAGAACTAATGAAATCAAAATAATATTTTCCATTCGTATTAGCTGGCGGTGACATTTTACCATTATCTAAACGTACCTCGGTGGAATCGCCACTCACAACATGGCGGACGCGCCGGCGACGCGCAACGTCACCGACGCTTCTTCGCTGAAACTCATGATTGGTGCAGCTTTTAGCCAATCATCTTCGTCCTTCTCCTCGCGAGGCAGGCGGCGCACTGAGAAGGTAAACGAAGCTTCTCAATCTCATATTTTCTGCAAAACACGCCGGGGAGAATTTCACGCGTTGGGGAGACGATGAATGAAAGTTACTTTCTGCAGAGTTTCCATGTTAGCAGACTTTATTAATGTTCTCTCAACATGACGCCCAGTGACAGTTTTGTAACTGTCCCCCAAATGTCAGGTGCTGCTCATGTAATGCCCACCACCCTGCATCAGTTTGACACAGTGCTGAAGGAAAGCCAAACAACGACACTACCACACATGCGTTTTACAGGAACGACACAATAATTCCCCACAGCTTATAGCAACCTGAATAAACTGCAGCCATGTAAAACGACACTCGGGAGTTCCTTTACCGTAATACACCACGAACAGCGGATCTCATTTTTAACCTAAAGCGAGCTGATTGTGTCTCCCCACTAAAACTGTCTAAAACTGCTTGAAAATATTAAGTTATATATATTTAACAACACATTACTATTTGTTTATTATGTAATTTAAGGCACGCTTGTGTTTCTGTGTGTGCTCCAAGCGATGATATTTCATTGCCAATTTTACTTATGTCTCTTTGAGCAACAATAAATTAAGTCTTAAGTCTAAGTCTAGTAGCAGTGTAAGATGTCCTGTTATTATTTGAGCACAATTTGACTGTTCTGTAATTCAAACTTTGCAGTTGTGAAATCACATATTTAAGTGTTTTACCATATAATTCCTGCCTCAATTAGGTGGCGACTCTGAAAACCAGAAAAAATGGACAGCAATTCAATCTCTGAACCCAAATCCAATGGAGTGAAGAAAGGAGGAGCCAGGATCATTGTGGATGACAATGACGAGGGTCTTAGGTAAAGACCGAACAGGGCCTTTCATCTGAAATACTATGGTGAGATGTCTGAAGTGTTGATTATTTCTCTGTGTTTCAAGTCCGACCGACCTGTCTGAGATGTTAGCCGAGGGCACCAAGGAGTCCCATGATCGAGCAGAGAACCATCAGTTCGTCAAAGACTTCCTCAGGGGTCGCATCATCAGGGATGTGTTTAAGGTTGGCTAAAAAGAGTGCACATAGTTGACATGTTCAAAATACACAGGGAAATGAAAATGGTTGTACTTTCCTTTAGAACCTTAGCCGGGGTATTTTTGTTGTTTACCACTTCTGCACACATAAATATTTGCATTTCAGATACAGGACTTATTAAAATTGTCATTGCATACGGTTGTTCTGAGCTATGTGCAAGTTTAAATACCTCAAGCTCCATCAAACTGGTTTACCGAACAAACGTGGAGATCAGTTTTCAAACATCTGAGTTCTGGAAACTCAGATGTTTTGGTTCGTTTAGGGAGGTTTGAATGCACAATCAAACTCTGGTCCGCCTTCACACCCAGGTCTCGGTTCAGTTGAAATGAACTATGGTGCGGTTCAATGGCGGACTGGAGACTTTCTTTTGCTCTTGGAACCTTTGTGGATAAATACAACCAAAATAATTGCACAGGTAGCAGGAGGAATTGGTCGTGGACTTTTACCAAAGACACAAGAGAAATCCTAAAATCTGATACAACTCCATTTTTATTTATGTTTTGTAAAGAATGAGGTTGTGCTCATGTCTCCTCCAGAGGTTTTTGTGTCATTTCCTTCAGTGTTTTTAGTACCACAGGCCAGGAGGTGAACAAATTTCCCTAGGGTTTGGATGATTAATCGCAGTGCAGTGTGAAAGTGAACCATACCGCTTTCAATGTAGCAATTATGGTCCCCAATCAAACCTGACAGTCTGTTGGACTACCAGGCTAGAAAACACACAGAATTTTAAGCAATTGTGCACTTCTTTTTTCTCTCTCTTTATATTCAATCAGAGAGCCACAGCAGCTTTGTACTTCGTCTATTCGGCGATGGAGGAGGAGATAGAGAAGAATAAGGATCACCCTCACATCGCTCCGATCTATTTTCCTGTGGAGTTGCACCGGCGCGAGGCCCTGGCCCGGGACCTGGAGTATTTTTATGGAGCAGACTGGGAGAGCCAAGTGAGCACAAATCACAGTTATAGTTTACTCTCTGTGTAGTCTGTCGCATTGTTTTCAGTAAAGGAACATTAATTCTCTGCAACAAATTGCCTTGCTATCAGGAAGCTCTCACCAATGAAAAGCAAACTTGTCACGGCGGCATTCTCTCCGGCAGATCAGCCTCTCTGCCGGCACCAAGCCTTACGTGGACCGGATCCACGAGGTGGGAGACGCAGACCCGGTTCTGTTGGTGGCCCATTCCTACACCCGCTACATGGGGGATCTCTCAGGAGGACAGATCCTGAAGAAAGTGGCCCAAAGGGCACTGAAGCTGCCTGCATCGGGAGAGGGTCTGAACTTCTACCAGTTTGAAGGAATCACCAGCCACAGAGGCTTCAAGCAGCTTTACCGCAGCAGGATGAATGAGCTGGAGCTGGACCTGGAGGCCAAACAGAGGCTTGTCGATGAGTCCAATAGGGCGTTTGGATTCAACATGATGGTGGGTGAGCAGGACGGTTCCATTGAAGCTGTAACTAGAAGGCTGAAGTTAATGTGGGGATTGTTAATTCTTTAATCAGGTCTTCTCAGAGCTGGAGAAAATTGGAAACACCATCAAAGAGGAAGCCCAAGAGGGCGACTTTGGGCATGGTCATGGAGAGCTCAATCAAGACGATGATTTCAACAAGTGCCCGTACTATGCAGCTAAAATGGGTAAGGTGCTGACGTGATGTTGGATGACTAAAACAGTCGTTTCATTGACTGGTTGGTGGAAGAACTATTACATAAACAGTTCTTTATTTACTTGACATTTTTGAACTGTCTGTTCTCCGTGCCTAACCTTCCCCCTCTCCTCTGCACAGCTGCAAATGGGAATCCAACCTATGCCTTCCAGTTAGCCAAGACGCTTGTGGGTCATCTGCCCTGCCAGGTGGCGCTGGCTGCCTGGATTGCCATATTCGCTGGCTTTACAGCCTGGTACCTTCTGTAAGCTCAGGCAACTTTCTTCAGCCTTCTAAAAAAAAGTTCAGGATAAAATGGCTGTTGAAGCCATGTTAAATTTAGTTGTGTGAACTCAAGTTACTCTTTTGTTTTGTTTTTTGGAGCGACTTCACTTGTAGGAGTGGAGTTAGTCTAAGAAGATATTACACGTCACATGACAGTGAGATCTGACTCCATGGTGCTTTGTTTTTGGTTTTTTTTAGATCCTGTATTCTGTGGGCATGAGAAACTTTGTGATCTAGAGAAAAGCTAAAACTTGTGACATATCATCCAAAATCATAAACTGTATTTAATGCAAACTAGTTGTGGAATAATGAAGAGTGAGGTGTGTTAAAAAAAAATGCTCTGTGCAAATGTGTGTGCATGTGTAAAAGTAATAATCCTTAAATCCCACTATAGCAGCATGCACTTTATTTCTTAAAAATGGTGAGTGACTGATTGGATTTTTCAAATCCCTAAGAATTTTCATCTTCATACTATTTATTTTCAGTAACAGTCAGTGCAAGCAATATGCGCGATCGTACATTCACTTCATTTTCATCAGTCCGGTCCTACTGTCCCATCGCTTATGCAAGCAACTATTGAAAGCTTCCGAAAACTTTCTCAAAGCCTTGTTTATCCACGACCCGTCCGAAACGAGTGGAGAAATAAAATGTGTCTGGACTGCTGTATCTCTTCAGTTTCAGGATAGTCTCACTTGCAGAGTCTCCGGTATCCGCAATGGTCATAACGTCTGACACAGGAAGGTAGATGTCTTGACGCTTGCCCCAGAAAGTGAGGTGAGAAACTTTAAGCGTGGTTAGGGACGGGTCCAGGTACATCATTCCTGCAACTCTTCTGAAGAGGTGACTGGCAATGAAGAGCATTCCACCAGCAAAAAGAGCAATCCCAGTAGAGTAGCTCACTTGATATAGGGAGACAATTCCTTGGAAGTAGAGGTAGTACATCGGGGGCAAGAGGACCAATGTGACTGCAGTCTGAAACACCTTGAGCCTGGACACCGCTCTCAGGAGCCTAATATGAGGCATGGTGTAAATCATCGAGTATTTCTGAGCCGATAGGTCAGAGTATCTGACCAGGGTTGTGATTTTTGGCGTGAGGGTTCCACGACAACACGGAGTGGGAGCTGAAAGACGTTGAAAACAGCCTGAGAGAAGAAACGATCTTCTGGTGCAGGTCAGGGCCTGAGCGGTGAATCTGGTCAGAAATATTGGTCTGATCTGTGGGAAAGAAACATTTATTAGAGGAAAGAAACAACAACTGCGTAGCCCAATTGTGAAAATGGCCGATTTAAAGCAAAAACCTTCTCAAATGAACAGCAGTCCTTGATAGTAGCTAGTAGCGTGTAACCAAGGCTGATTTTTAATTCTCTAAACCTTCAGGGGAACATTACTTGTTTTACTTGACTGTCAACGTGCACTCATTTTACGTTATGGTGCACAAACATCAAGACAAGAGCTAGAAAAATTATGAAGTATTCAATAGAAAGGTAAACTTATGTAAGCTGCACTTGTAATTATGAGTGAGATGCTAACCTGGAGCTAGCTAATAAACTGGATTTTACTTTTCGTTGCTAATTAAATAAAATATTAAAATAATACAAATGCCTCACCATGATGCTCTTCGCGACTGACGAGTGTATTTTTTTAAAGAAAAATTAAAATGTAAAACAAAAGAAGTGACCAAAGTCAACCTGGGTAAGCTAGGAGCATGCTAATATGAAGCTACCCTACTGACCGACCCGGAAGAGCTTAACAAAACAGACCGTCCTTGATTATCCAAATATTTTCCCCCTCTATGGAGAAAATGGTAAAAACATAAATTCAAAAATGTATTCGACGTTGTCTGCTTTATTACTGCATCCATTATTCCAAATATAAAGTAACATAACAGGCTAACGCGGGTAGCACGGAAGTGCTCGACGGCCACATCCGCTGGGAGGTGCAACCTCAAAAGCGTTCCGCTTGTTCGTCCAACCGGGTTAAATGTCCCACCGGCTGACTGCCTTCGTTTGTATCGCACTAAATCTTTATCATGAACATTTCTAAAACACTATGCCGTATGAGTTGAATATAGTCCTGCGCCAAGCCGTGTTTTAGGAAAAATGACCGCTGCAGGACAATAAATGTCACATTCAAGGGCGACTGTGCCTCTGCAGTTGGAAGACAATTTCTGCTTTCCGAGGACACGAAAGGAGAACCACCATGCTGCAGCTGGGAGATGAAGTCACCCTCTACTCGCTGGTCTTCGTGTTGGTGCTGCTGGGAACCCGGAGCCCCTTGTGGTCCACCGCCCTCACGACCTCCCTCTATCTGTTTGTAGCCATGTTCCGGTTTCCGCCGTTGGCGGCCAGCAGGGCTCGCCAGGTGCTGAGCCCCGTAGCGGGAAAGACATCCGCGGTCGCTCACCGAGGCGGTGGACACGACGCCCCGGAGAACACGATAGCAGCCATTCGGGAGGTGAGAGTCAAATGATAATAAAAAGTCTGTGAAGGAATTTGTTTTTGGGGAAAACTCCGCGAATTAAAACTGTGGTCTTACTGGGTTTTATTTATGAGTATCAGAGTAAAGAGGGCTCACTGCAATTGTTTGTAATGCAGTCGTTGCAGATTTTCTGACACAATTTGATTCACATAAAGATTTTGCAACCTTTAGATGTATTGTTCTTTCTCGATATGAACTTGCTTCCCTTTTATTTGTAACGTAAGCAAAGTTTTTCCCAAACTTTGCAGTTTTAACCAACTTGGTCACCAAAACTGGAAGTGAGCTGAACTTTTTTTATTTATTTATTTACTTCTTTTTTTTATCACAGATAAACTTTTCAAAATATGTTGAACAGTATAGATTGAGTCAAACATTAAATTTTTGCATGCTCTTGAGGTTTTTCCATTGCCTTAAACTTGTTCTCCAAACTTGTTTTTAAAGTGTGACTTCAGGGAAAAAATGAAAAAAGTCTCTTCGTTCTTTAGTTTGACTTTTCAAACAAACTCGACTGCAGAACAATTGAATTTGCTGTTAAATTGAATATGGTTGCCCAGCATTGAACCTCACATTTGAACGATCCCTATTAATAAAAGTTCCTATACATTCTGACGCAACAGTGACACCTAGTGGCTCAACTCGTCTCCTACATGTAATTTAAAAGTTTCCAGAGAAATTGGATGTAGAGATCAGCCTTATAGCATCGCTCTTTCAAAGGATTTTGTAGCACCTTTGTAACCTTTTAAATAAATTTAACTAAATAAAATAACTTTTTTTTTTAAATGAATTTTGTCATGTTTTTTTCTGAAAAATAATTTCCTTTTGAATGTGTGCATTTCTTCCTCTGCTCATAGGCGAGTAGGAATGGTGCAACCGGTGTGGAGTTGGACTTGGGCTTCTCTGCAGATGGGATCCCGATCCTCATGCACGATGACACCGTGGATCGGACCACCAACGGTTCGGGCCCACTCAACAAGATGAGCTTCTCTGAGCTGCGCAAGCTCGACGCATCCGCCAAACATCGATTCAGGTGAGAGATGGTGTGAAAGATTATTTTATTAAATACAGGTGTTACTGTGAGATGGATATAAGGGTATTGCTTTAGTCATTATCTAATCAGAATATAACTCCTTGTTTCTAAAGCCTGACTTCTGAATGAGCTCTGCTTTTCTCACTAGCTCCAAGTTTGTTGGAGAGAAGATCCCAACTCTGGAAGAGGCGGTGAAGGAATGCATCAAGCTGAAGCTCACCATCTACTTTGATGTCAAAGGTCATCCAGACGAGGTGCAGCCTACAAAGCTGACAGACAGAGTTGATGATGTGCAGCCGGTCAGCTGGTTTTATTGATTTAGGTGAACGCGCAAAAAGGATGTTGGGCCTTTCCTGTGCGTTGCAGAAATATTCCTACCTCTCTCAAACGCCTCCACATTCGATCCCTGACATTTATATTATTGGAATGTTTTGTGTTGAAGTAAAGTGGAAAGAATAGTTATGTGCTTCTTTGTGTCACTTTTGTACGGCACTGTAACATGAGGTCCAACAATGGAAACAATGATTGAAATGAAATCTTTATTAAAAACTGATACGGATTTAAAGGCCTCATCAGAACAACAGAGAATAAGTGAATAATTAGATATGACACAAATACAGCTTTTTCCTCAACATTTAAATTTACTATGATTGCTTATATAGAGCATTAAAGATACAATTGAAGAAGCTTATTGAGTCTCGTCACACTTGAGTTTTGAATTAATACTGAAGATGTTAAATTTGTTAATATAAAAAAAGGAAAATTTGATGTGATTTTCCATTATTATTATTATTTTATTAAGTGTGGGAGAGATGGAAATGCTCTGTGTTTCCAGTTTGTATTCAGGCTTTGATCACTAAGTTGGTTGATGCAGTGTTGAATGTTTTCAGTTTATTTTTTGTTTTGGTTGTGACATTTTTTCAGCGAGGGGCCCACAGCGGCGTGTCTGTCCTCGCACCATGTGGTTCTTTGGAAACGGAACAAACAAAAACACTCACTGCAAAAAAAAAAAAACAAAAGTAAAAAACTGCCTGACCTTCTGCACCCCTCTTGTTTTTCTCCCCCCGTCCAGTCAGCTGCAGCGCTTAAAGACTTGTACAAGAAATATCCGGTTCTCTACAACAGCAGCATCGTCTGCTCCTTCCAACCCAAAGTCATCTACAGGGTAAGAGCGTGGTTGATCTCCGGAAAACTTTGAGGCACAAGGTCTAAAGTTTCTGCAGGGTTACTCGGCGCCACTTTATCTACTTTCGGTAGTTACATGGCGACACAAGTTCCCAAAAGATGACATTTGTCGTTCTTGTGTTGCCTTAATCCGTTTTCCGTAGAGCGACGTTTGCTTCGCTGCTTTGCTGTGAAACGTTGCGGTTACACAATCGAGATCAAATCCATCCCTCAGAAACAAGTTTCCACTCGCACTTACCTGTGAAGGCATCACAAAAAGCCGCAAATCGACTCGACCCGAGTTGCTACAAGCATGCGCATTTGTATTTATTTTTCCCTTTCTGCTTTCTCGTCGGTAGCTGTTCGCTTGTTTTGTCGACGGCCGTAGCAGATGATTCTCACCGTGTTTGAGAACGCTGCTTCTCACCTGCACATACTTTCAATTCAGGATGAGCCGATATGAAAAGCCGTTATTAAAAATGCCAGAAAATATAGCTACTTTGCTTCTCCGTTTGAGCACCACTAGTTTAGATGTATAAAGGTTATTATTACTCAAATGCAACTTGAATTACTCAGAATTTAAGACAAAATATCTGCTGATTGGCTTGATTGTTTTGCATGTTTTAGTGCCTTCGCACTTTGAAAAAAATCTTAGCCAGCTATGTTTCTTTTAACTTTTGTACATTTATGACTAAAAAAAGAGATAAATCTCTGTTTCGTGTCTTTGATAAATAATTCACAGCAGTGAAATCTGTGTTTTCCTCCATCAAATCATTCCAGTCTGCTGCCGTTCAGACTTTCAGACATTTTTTTGTTTTTGTTTCTTGGTTTCGTTTTGTCCAGATGAGACAGAGCGACCCTGAAGTGCTCACAGCGTTGACCCACAGGCCGTGGAGCTTGAGCTGCCTCGGCGATGGTACGCCACGGTTTTCGTCGCTATGGCAACATCACTGGATGAAGATGATGGACATCTTGTTGGACTGGGCACACCATCACCTGCTGTGGAGGCTGTGCGGCATCTCCGCCTTCCTGATCCAGAAAAACGTCGTGTCTCAGTGAGTTGGAGCCTCTGAAGTCGCGCTCCCAAGACAACCCAGAAGGCTTATGTTTTTATCACGTCGACGCGTTCTCCACACGCTCCCGATGAACTCATCCTCGTGTGTGTCTTTCTGTCTGCAGGGACTATGTGCAGTACTGGGCTCGAAGGGGAGTGGAAGTTGTAGCCTGGACCGTCAACACAAAGTTGGAGAAAGATTATTTCCAGGAGGTGCTACACATCAATTACATCACAGACAGCCTTGTGGAAGATTGCGAACCTCATTACTGAGGCACACGGTCAATAGCTGGCCGCAACGTCTGGATATCAGATAACATCCTTAAAATGAAAACGGATGTTTTAACTAATTACTCCTCAGCTATCGGTGGCAACAGATAAGGCCCTCTTCTCACCAGAACAAGACCATGTGACAATTTTAAAACTAAAAGGAAATATCTGCCCTGGTACATCAAGAGCACAGAGTGATTTTGTTTGTTAGAGTTCCCCCACCTCTTTTAGAAAAGCACATACACCTCCATGCTGCACATATGCAGGTTGAATGTGATGGTGGAGGTGGAGAAACCTATTGCATTTCCAGAAATTTTTCTGAGATCGCAAGAAAACTTCATTGTGAAATGGTGATACCGTTCTAAGAGAACGGTATAAAAAAGCAGCAACTTTCCACTCAACAAGCTTTTGTTTTCTCTCCTTCCCCAAATTTGCTGCAATCTAGCAAAATTGAAATAGTCTTGAAGATTATAGGGCGGTCCCAATCTGTTGCGAAGAGGGTCGGAGAAAACAAACGTTCCAGTACTGTAAATTTACACAGAGTTTTCCCTGTGGATTTTCAAACTTTTTAAACTTTATTTCTAGCTTTGTAACAAGAGGCCATGTATCAGGTTTTATGTTCCTTTAGACACTATAAATATGATGAATTCAGTTGCACATGCGGCGCACACAGAGATTTTCAGAGGCGTGCTTGTACTTTTATGTCTCGAACGGACTCGTCTCAGACTAGCCGTACAAAAGTCTTTACAGGTTTTCCTGGGCTCTAAAGTTTATCAGTTTATCTTTGGACAATGGCTGCTAACATTAAAGTAATAGTTTAGCTTGACGGTTTTTAAAGAATTGATTGATTTGGCCACTTAAAGTTCAAATCCACCATAAAAAGTTCTTAAGAAACTCAAGGAATAAAACTGCATTTTCAGTCTCTGTTGAGTAAATATTCACCTTTTTGGCATAATTTTAATCTGATTAAAATGTACCATGAAGAAACCAACCAATGTCAAAAAAAGATTAAAGAACCGCAAGAGAACTTCCATTTGAAACAAAATAGAGGAGAAAATGACAAACTAAGACTTTTGCCCAGAAAGACGTCTGTACTCAGGATTTGTTTGTTTCCTGTCTTTATTTTTGCTTATTGTTGACGCCTGCAACGTTTGTCCTTCCACACTAAAAGGGAGAGGGTGATATGCTACCTATAACACGTCGTGTTTATGAATGACTGAGAGTCACGTATGAAAGGACTGGTGATTATCATATACTTATTTTTTTGTTTTTGTTAGAGTAATTTATCTCCATTTGTTCAGAATGGTGGGACTGAAATACTGTGAAATATGAAAATAAATCACCAAATCTGGAACCGAGCAAGAACATGAGCAGAAAAAAACCTAGAAATGTTGAAAGAAACGAAAAGTTAAAAGCTCTAAGGCAACAAATATCTTTGGAAATCGTTTTTAAAACATCCGGCAGTCCTTGTAATCAGTTTGTCTTCACAAATTATCAGATAGTTACACTATGAATAAAGGAAAATAATTTACTTTTGGTTCGATTGGGTTTACTTTGGTAATATTGCTTTTATGGTAGACCAACTTAGAGAAACATAAAATGAAATATAATAGATTAAGATATTTATTCCCACTCATTGCTAAACTGCTTTTGATCTTTAATTAGCTGATTCTTTTTTTATATATATATATATTGCAGATTGTTTCTGTTGAGTCCAGCAATGTCCATTTATCGAATAAGACACCGTCCAACAAATGTGTTTTTAGTGTTTTAGTAAACGCTGGTATTGTACAGATATGTAAGCAGGCAACTGGTCTGTGTCTGCAGACTGAGTGAACTGAACAGAAGCTGGGCTGTAAATAACGAGCCGTGCCAATTACATGTGTGACGTATGAAATCACTAGAAGTGAGACGTCTTTGTAGACTGCAGCTGTAACCGATAATGTATACTTGAGTATTTCAAAGCACGTGATTATATTTCTGCTTGCGTCTTACTAGCCTCACATCTTTTACACTCTGCTCAGAAAGTGATTGTAAGCGGTCATAAAGGGGAATGCCTACTTCATTGTCTGTCCTAAAATAAAACAATGTTTGGGGTCTTTTGAAGGTACCCGCCCGTGTTTTATGTGTGGAAGGTGTTTTTGGGTTCGTGTCGGATCAGGTTTTGACGTTTTGTGGTATCTCGGTCGATCTGATTGTCAAGCAATCCGGCGGTTCATCTACTGGAAGGAAGACGATTCTTCTGTGGTTAAAAAGGCAAAACTCTCTAAAGAACATTGAATAGTACAGATGTTGCTTTGTGAAATGACTAAAGACCAGTTTATTTGTGTAACACATTTCAGCAACAAGCCACTTCCAAGTGCCTTGTTGACAATAACATTTTGTCAAAAAATCAGATATGTTCTTTTTTTTTCAGTGGAAAAAGAGAAGTTGGTCCACGTGAAGACACGGATAAATGTAGGAAAACTTTAACTGGAGACTGGGAGAGGAGGGGGAAATGGGACAAATTCCACCTTCTATAAGGGCGAGCCAGAGCTTCAATGTGATGGTTTAAGACTAAAGTCAAATTTATGTAAGAATGTCCTAGTCAAAGTCCACTGACTTTAAAACTATCCATCCGATCCGAGCTTGAGCAATTCGCAAAGTCGACTGTCTGACTTGGTTGGGCTAAATATAAGCTAAAGCCTGTTGCTGGCAAACTAAAGTAACTTTTGCCCACAAGGGTCACACAAGACTCTCTGAGAGTTTATTAACAACCCGTGACAATACGGATAAATTAATAATCTAATGTTTCTGAACCTACATAATATTTTGTCTTTTGTCTATATTTGCCTTATTTAATTGTTGATATAAAACTGTAATTTCCACAACTGCATACTTATGTGTTACAGTTGAGAATTTATAGGTCAACACTTTAACTCTTATTAGTTCTGATGGGGGGCTGCACAGTGGCGCAGTGGGTAGCGCTGTTGCCTTGCAGCAAGAAGGTCCTGGGTTCGATTCCCGGCCCGGGGTCTTTCTGCACGGAGTTTGCATGTTCTCCCTGTGCATGCGTGGGTTCTCTCCGGGTTCTCCGGCTTCCTCCCACAGTCCAAAAACATGACTGTCAGGTTAATTGGCCTTCCCAAATTCTCCCTAGGTGTGAGTGTGTGTGTGTCTGGTTGTTTGTCCTGTTTGTCTCTCTGTGTTGCCCTCGCGACAGACTGGCGACCTGTCCAGGATGTACCCCCGCCTCTCGCCCGGAACGCTGCTGGAGATAGGCACCAGCAACTCCCCGACCCGTGAGGGGAGAAGGGTGACTGAGAAATGGATGGATGGATGGATGGATGGATGGATGGATGGATGGATGGATGGATGGATGGATGGATGGATGGATGGATGGATGGGATGGATGGATGGATGGATGGATGGATGGATGGATGGATGGATGGATGGATGGATGGGTCACACAAGCTCTTCTTGACCAAATCTGCACTTAAATGCCTCATGATGGGAGCTGCGACTCTTAACATCCAGCTTTTATGGCGGCCAGCAGAAATGAAGGGATTTGAAATGTGCTGGAAGTCTTTTGGGTTCTGATGTGATCTTTGGACCTGGATAAGTTCGGTTGAAGGAGGCGTCATTCATTTATCCAGCAAAAGTTTTCCTGTTAATGCCGACCATTGTGGACAGTGTTGGATATCACCGCGGATAAGCCTGTCTGAGCCGCTTCTTGTGTCCGCTGATCTCCAGGAGCTAAACGCAGGCAGTCGGCTGACACTCGGGTGGTTTGGTTCGCCGGAACACCAGCTGCTCCCCCTGCATAGATCCCAGAGTGACACGATTAACGGATCCCGCTAGAAACAAGCTAGGTAGCCGTGGAAACCGGAGAGCGTTCGCCAAATCATCACGAAATGCTGAGTCACAGTGTGGCGAGACTTTGTTAATTAACAACCACACAGAGACTGGGGAACATTTGATCTCTGCTTGTAGTGGTTTATTAGGTGAAAGGTGAACGCTTGGCTCCGCCCACGTAGATTAAAGAGAAAAGAGGCGAGCGGAAACCAAGGGCTTTCAACTTCAAAATAAAAGCCTGCGCCACTTACGTCAGCGTGACAACCAAAAGGCATAGTGGAAAATGTTTTATGTCATTGAGGGTCACCTTAAAACAAGTGTTTCTATTAAACTCGCTTTAATAATTAAATAGCCTGAAAGACGTATGGGGTTGCTAAGCAACCTCAATTAGTAAAACAATGCATCTAAAATATAAAAGGTGACGTGCGGTCAAGGGGAGGCGCCATGTCATCCAGGAAAAATAATATATGATGATAAAATAACTTATATTGCGATTTTCATACTGTGATTTGTACTATGAAGTATTTATTTTTCATTTAGTTTAGCCAACTTTGATTATTTTTTCCTCCAAAGTCACTGAATTTTCTCATTTTCCCATTAAAATGCTCTGAAGCCAGTGAGGCAACAAGAGCTGAGCCTCAGCTGTGATTGATCAACCTCTCGCTAACTGCACTGGCTGCCAATAAAATGGTTAAAAACCACTTAATGTATGAACTGATTCTACATATTTTATCTTATGTATATTATGTACAGTGTTTATTGTCTCCAACTGCGTGTGTAACGTGTTTTGTGTGCTGACATCAGAAACGGCAGAGAACAGATTCAAAGTGAGGCAGGCAGTTCTCTGGCCTCATGGCAGGGGGCGCTAATGATCCCAGACATGGTGACTCCACAGAGTAAGAGACAGTAACAACGAGCTAGCCGGTGAGCTAGCCGGTGAGCTAGCCGGTGAGCTAGCCGGTGAGCTAGCCGGTGAGCTAGCCGGTGAGCTAGCCGGTGAGCTAGAAGTCTAGTGCAGCGATATATTTATAGTTTTCTCCTCTTACCACAGCAGTCATTTATTAATAATCGCAAAATACACATTAAGCCTCAAACCAACAGACTGAAAAAAACGGAAGTATTTTTGTGGGAAATACTTCCGTTTTTTTCTTTTTTGTTTCGTTGTAGTCAGTTGCTATGGAAACGAACCTGCTCGTAGCTGTGCCGATACAAACAGCGAGAAAAATGGTTTTGAGTTGAACTTTAACAACTTTTTCTCTTTGCTGTGGAGCACAGCACGAAATTAATAATATCTACATGAACAAGTTTGATTGAGTTAACGGAATTATTCTACCGGCGGCTGCGCGGTTATGGATGACATGTAGAAGAATAGTATTTTTGCCCTCCAGCGTAGTCCGCATGCGCGAAATTTCCTTGAGTAAACAATAACATGCAGAGGGTCGATATTTGTAAATATCATGATCAAATAGGTGCCTCACCAGCTATGAACATCACCGCACGTCACTGAATATAAATGTTTTTTCTTATTGCACAACCAGTGAAAAAGATAAAGCTAGACCTTCTCAATGGGTAGCTTCACAATGTATGAACCTTTACTTGCAGAGTAAGGGTTTTATTTTGAAATTCGCCGCCGGAAGCTTCAGAATTCTCAATGGGTAGCTTCACAATGTATGAGCGTGGTAGTTCCTAGTCCTTATGAAAGTAAAGTGCGCTTTACCCTTGTAATCTGTCAGAGGAGCGGGCGTTTTGCAGTCATCTTCGGAGCTGCAGCGGTGCACAGCAGACACAGTGTCCGGCTCAGAGAGTCACAGTCCTCGGGCGTCAGAAAGCGTTCATCCCTCCTCCCGTGCACGGTCCCCGGCACCGTGGACCCGGGTTCTCCTTGAATGACCTACACACCACCCTAAAGAACGCGCAGCGGTCCCGTTGGCACCTGGACAGCGGCCGGCTCGGAGCGCACTGCCGTAAAACACAGCAGCCCACGGAGCCAAGCCAGGCGAGTCCCGCGCAGGCTTGTGGCCGACCTCGGAGCGGCTGACCCGGGCGACAGCACCGCAAAGCAGGACGCGCTGCGTCAAGGAGGAGCGAGCTGGAAGTTTACGGTGAAGAGTTTGGAACTGGTCACCGGGGAAGAGGCGCACTCTGACGGGCTTATTACCGCTTCCTGACATCACATGATGTACACAATCACCAGGGGTCCCAGCAAACTCGTTACACAACGGAGGACAGGTGAGTGAGTGAGCGAGTGGCAGCGCGAGTTACCTAACCACGCTCCACGGAGGAAAGTTTGCTGAGTTTATTTACTTCAAATAATAATAAAAAAAAAACTGCACAAGGTTAAACGGTCGGGTTTCACCTCAGGTCCCACACAGCAGGTCGAGAGCAAGTTCAGCGACTTGAAGCTAAAGCCCACCTCCTGGCTCACCTCGAAGTGAGTACACTCCGTCTTTGTTCTATTACCGTACCTGTAATTATGGAGTTTTGTTTACGCGACTCGCGCTGGCAGCCGCGTGGGCCCAAAATACTTCTTCCCACGTGGACGAGCAGTGCGGTCATGTAACGACCTCGACGTGGCATGCGTCCATTATCGGACGTGTCTATTTTTTTTTATTTTTTTTTTGTAATTTTTTCATTTTTAATATTTTCTCTTTAGACCCGGTCTTCAAACCTTTGTCTATATTTACTTTAGAGTCACATTTTGACGTTTTAATATTGTTTTTGTGAGGCGTTCATGATCGGTTGTAAAATCTGGTTCTACCTGTAGACTCACCTTTTATGGAGCCCTTTCATATGTTAGCCATTTTCCGCCACTCAATAATAATAAATAATTTTTTTGTTTGTTTGTTTTTTGTGGATATCTTGCTGGTGTTTCTCATAATGACGTTATACTTTCTCATAAGAATGACTTTAACTATTTAATAATAAAATCCAAGATTTTTTTTTTTTAAAATCATACAAGTGGCAGAAATGGGCTTCCCTACATTTTTTTTATACCATACAAATTAACAAAGAATATTTCTAATAATTTAAGCTTCTTTATTGGATTTTATGATCAGATCAAGTGAATTGTTTTTAAATATGACATTTAGATACAATCTGGTTCTGTTTTTCTGTTGGACAGAAACTTAAATTTGTCCTTATTATTTCCTTATAATAATGATAATAAGGAATTTACACTTCAATTCCAGCAGAGCCTAAACTTGTTGTAATTTTCCAATATTTCTTGACCAGCAGTAGAACACGGGATCCTGCTAGTCACCAAAAAACCCCAAAACAAAACAAACAAAAAACAAACAAACAGAGAAATTAGAAAAGTTCATCATTTGCTCCATGGAATTAAAAATAAAGATGATTTGCGACTAACTTTCATAAGATTAATGTACGAACCTACAAGATTCCATGGTGAACCTCAGTGTTTTACCCAGTGGGTTGAAGCCTCAGCCTCAACTCACTTAACCTGCCTCCACAAATATGGCTTCTCTTCGTTTTCCGGCTTGTGATCGGCGCGCCGTCCTCCCCACAGCTCTCCGCCTCCGAAGATCGTCTTCAACCGGCTCAACGGGAAGCGCCACCACGGGACGGCCACGCAGAAGAGCCAGAGCCCGGCCGCAGAGGGATTCACGGCCGCGCACGAGGAGAACGTCAGATTCGTCTACGAAGGTGAGGGTCGCCGGGGGTCAGTGGGCCGCCGGGGGTCAGTGGGCCGCGGGGTCAGACGTTTAACTCTCTGGACGCTCCCTGCTAAAGCTGACACAGCGCTTCAGAGAGTTCACGCTCAAAATGGAGTGGGAAGCATCACGACTAAATTAAATGAAACATAAATTCTGTGTTAAAAATAAATAAATACACAGGGCTGTCACAATAACATTTTTTCCGGATGATGATTTGTCCCAGTAGTTATCGCGATAAACGATAAAATCGTTTTTTTGAGAGCATTTTCAAGTAGCATATTGATGATGGCATAATAATGCAAGTTCACAGAGATCAATAAACTGCGATTCTGGAATTGAAACGTATTATAATCCAAAATAAAACACAATTAAAATGAATAAATAAAACTGAAAAAAATAAATAAATAAGCAAACGCACGTAAATAATAAATAAAATGGATTATGATGTCGCTGAACCAATTATTCGGTTAAAGGGGACAATGACTTTTTCCACATAGGTGTATTTTGTGCATTTTCTTCCAAAAACTAGAAATCTGCAAGTGGGAGAACATTTTTCCACTTCACTCTGAGTGAAGTTCGTCTCATTTTCGAGCCTCTTTTCTTGAATTTTCTCCCTCTTATGAGGAACTTTGGCAAATTTTTCTTTCCATTCAGAAAAAGAGCCTGGAGGAAAACATGGCTTTCATGTCATGAATAGATGGCGAGATTAAATCTAACCCGGGACAGGTTCTCAGCTTCATTTCAACGTGTCCCCGTCTGCAACAATGAAGCGGCGTTTTTTTGTTCAACGGCGCTTCAGAAACCGACGGTCGCTTCGAGTTACTGCAATGTGGGTCGGCGCCGACCCGCCGTCCCTCGGTGGGAAAACAGCCGCCTGCACGGCTGAGCTTGTGTAAATCAGCAACTTTCTGTTTCCTTTGGGCTCTCGCCAGGAAAGACGCGACTCCGGTGGTTGTTTGTTGCCACAAAAGTTCAGCTCTTCGTTGTTGCTGGAACTAAAAGAAGAAGAAATAAAAACCAGTTCCTGAACCAGCTTCCCTGCAGTAACGTCACTGGGATCTGGATTTTACATCGACAGTGACAAGTCGATTTAAAGATGGAAAATACTGAGACCTTTTGTTCCCTTTTGTCAAATTATTCCAACGAGGGCTGCAACTTTAGTTAGTGATTTATTCTATTGATTACTCTGACGATTAATTGATGAATCGGATAAGAAAAATGAGCACATTCTGCTGATTTCAATATAGGCATATTTCTTGGATTATGTTCAGTAATAGATGCTTAATAGATCGTTTTGTTTTACAGAATTTAAACCAAGTGATGCTAAATCTTTACCACTTGAGGAGTTTTTGCAGACGCGTTATTATTAATCTTAAATGTAAATATCTTTTGTACAGGTTCGGATTAATTATTGCCAAGTGTGTCCTCCAGCATAATCAATTTCTAAATTAGTTGACGGTCATTTCAGTCATCAGCTAATCTCAGTCAATCAGCCCAAATTTGAATGTATTTTCACTGTGATTTTAAAGCCGTTGTGAACTTCTTGTCTGTTGCATGAAGAAATCCAGCTGTGTGTGTGTGTGTGTGTGTGTGTGTGTGTGTGTGTGTGTGTCTCGGTCTCAGTGTCTGACGTCCTGTGTGTGTGTGTCTGCCCTGTGTGCAGTATGGCAGGAAGTGGAGCAGAAGCTGGAAGACCGAGGGGAGTCAGCTGACAGCAAGGGTCCGGTTCAGTACGCAGAGAAGACCCCCGGCGCTGTGATGAAGAGTGAGTTACCTCCACCTCTGCAGCTCAGCGCCTCGTGAAGCTGATCTCCCGTCTTTGATTTGTGTCGGGCGACTCTGTTCCTGCAGAACTTTGAACTAGTAATCTCACGTTGTGTTATCAGCTTGATTGCGGAAGCGCCGCTTTCATCACCCCGGTGGACTCGAACGCTACCGTGTGTGTGTGTGTGTTTGGGTGTGTGTGTGTGTGTGTGTTTGTGTGTTTGGGTGTTTTCCCTTCACGGCATTTAAAACGGCGCTTAAACGTCTCATTCACCGTTTCAGATTGAAAGGATCTGGCTGCTCCAGATGAACCAGTTTGTAGCCGCAACATTTCCGATGGATTATTTTTAACTTAAGTGGCTGGGAATCTTGTGTAACTGAAAACAAATATCGACTTTTTGTGTCATCAGAAGACGGTAGACGATTGGTGCTCAGGTTTTTTTCTATCCTAAAAAAAAAAAAAAAAAATCAGTGTAATCCAAGTCTTAAATGTCCCAAATAATGCATATAAAAAAACAACAAAGGCTTCATGGTGGGCAATCCAATCATTTCTTATTTAATATTAAGACGTCATTTGATCATCTTTGACCTAGAAAGACAGGAAATAGCCAAACTCTGAGACTTCACTGTTCATCTCTGATTAGGTTGTGAAAACTTAGTTGAAGTGCAAATAAGCAAGAAAAAGTGAAATGGATGGGAAAGAATGAAACAGAGGAATAAGAAGAAATTAAAGGAGAGAGAAAATTGGAAGGGGGAGAACTGAATGCAGAAAAGATTGAGAAAATTCTGGAAATATAGACTAGAGTTAAACATTTCAGATAGCTTGCCAGTAATGTCTTTATGGACTGACCACCTTCACACTGAGCGTGATCTGTTGCTCTCACACACACACACACACACACACACACACTTTCTGCTTGAAATGTGGTGCATTCAAAATCTTTTTAAAAGTAAAAACCAGGTCGTTTCATTACTTTGACGTCCAGTTTTAAACTGATCTGCTGAAACAAAACGATAAACTCTTGACCAGAAGTTGATTCTCCTCTTTCTTCTCTCTGCCCAGACTTTGTGCCCATAGACCTGGAGGAGTGGTGGGCTCAGCGCTTCCTCGCCAACATCGCCAACCTGTCGTAATCGTACGAGAGCGTGCACCGAAAGCGGAGCGAGCCCGCGCCGGCGCCGACCGCGAGGGGACCGGAGTCGAGCCCCGTCTCCCCGGGGGGGGGGGGCCGCGGTGCTGTGCGTACTTTTCGGAATCTGATTCTAAAGCGCCGTTGCTTTACGCTGCTGTAGAGAAATCTGGGTGTGCAATATGAACCCGTCCCCTCCAGTCCCCGAGCGGAGCAGCGGCGACCTGAATGTGAACTCTTTGACGGACCTGACCTCATGTCGTGCTGCGTTAAGGGACTCCTCTCTGTACTTGAACAATGTGTGAGAAGAAGCGGTGAGATTTTTCTTGTCTTTAAACACGCACAGCTCTGGGTACGTTTTGGGTGTTTGGATGTTAAGCTTGAAAAAGTAAAAAAAAAAAAAAAACATTTTCAAAACTTTTTGTGTGGTGTGGTTTCTGTAGAAAAGTATACATATATATTTTTCGGCACTAGTGGCTTTTAGTTGATATTAACTGGACAGGCGGGACGCAGAGACGGGCGCCATCCCGCAACCCATCGACTTGACGCTGCTTTCTGGATGCTAAACATTTACAAACATCACATCCTGCACACGATACAACAAACACTTCCGTTTTATTTTAACAATACAGTGCAACATATGAAAAGTGAACTCCTAAAATCCGAAACCTCTTAAAAAAAAAAATCAAGTATTTACAAGGTTTAAATTGGTGTAAGCGTCTCAGAGTTTAAAAAAAGATTTAACCAGACATTAAGCTCCACAAGTAAAATCTACATTTTTTTTTTCCCCCACATTTTCTTCATCAAATTTCTCAAAATTAGCGTTTTAAAGCTCCGTTCTTCCTCCCGGCCCCCCTCGCCCCGCGGCCCGTCCACGCGCCCCGCCTGCGGCCGGCCGCCTTTTGGCCCGGCTTGGCCGTGGTGAAGGTGATGCACTGGGAGTCCAGGTAGTCCACCAGCTTGGCGGCGCCCAGGCGGATCCCCGCCGCCTTCAGCTGCTGCTGGAGCTGGGAGAGAACCAGAGGCTGGTACTGGAGGATCCGGCTGTACAGGTCGGAGTCGGACAGGATGAAGGAGCGCACCGCCTGCAGGCGGTCCTGGAGGCGCGAGGCGGCCTGAGAGGACGACGCGTCGCTGTCCGAGTCGCCGGCGGAGGAGAGAACCAGCTCAGGGTTGGACCTGCTGACGGAAGAGGATGTCACAGGAAAAAACTTGAAAACCATCATTTCTCTTCCACTTACGCTATTAAACGCTGCTTTGTATTTGTAAGAAATCCATGATCATGTAACGCTAAAAATTGTATTTAAGTAAGAGAAGCAGCACTTCTACATATTTTACTCAAGTAAAAAAAGGATTTGATAAGAAGGCTACATGAGTACAGAGTAACTGATCAAAACAATCAATTAATATTTGAAAACTGCTTACCAAAATATAAAATTGTGTGAAAATGTTGCCATTTTTAAAAAGAGCAAAATGAAAATAATTCATATAAAAACAGTTTAATGACATCAGGCAAAATTAGCATCTTTCCAAATCACTTTGTTTCAATATGAAACTCATTTTAAAAACTGAATCTTTGGTTAAAACAAGTTTGTTCTTCATTCAGTGAAGTTACTCCCAGTAGTTTAGTAGTTTACTAAAAGTAAATAAATGCTGATAAAAGCACATGTTTTGTCCAAGAAGTTCCTCCAGTAAATGTAGCTGAGTAAAAATAACTAGTTACTACTCATCTCTATAAATTGATAAATTGGGTCTGAACACTTCTCCCCTCCACGTGTTTTTCAGTTTGCAGACACAGAAGCGCTCCGATCACTCCACGCACCTCTCCGACTCGTCGCTGGCGGCGGTGGATGAGGCGTTTGAGTCCTGGGAGGCAGAGAGCCGATCGCCGGCTTCCTCTCGGCTCGTTTTGACGGGGGACGCGGCGGCAGCGGGCGCCGTCGGCTCTTTGAAGCGGGCGCGGGAGGCCGCCCTGCCGAGGGGCCCCTCCTCTTCCTCCTCTTCCTCGGAGCTGGTCAGCTGGTGGGTGTACAGGTGGATCTCCTTCAGCTTGAGGACCATTTGACGCTTTGGTAAAGGCCGCACGCCGAAGCTGCATGAGGGCGAACGTTACAGGCGAGCAGATGGCCGGGAGAGACAGGAGGGGAAAAAAAAAAACAAAACAGAAAAGCAGCCTGAGATCGACTTAGCCGAGAGTAATCTGATTGGTTCATCACTTAATCACCTTGATCGGGATTGAGGGGGAGAAACCGCCCCCCCAAAAAAACCCAACTTGACCTTTGTGTAAACTTTGCTCAGGGTGAAGATGATGGAGGAAGTGCGACTGACCTGCTGAGTTTGTTCTTGAGCTCCGGTGTGTCCATGTCAGAGTAGTGAGGCGTGGGGGTGATGGGCACCGGGGGGCGCCGTCGCTTCTGCTTCGACAATTCTGACACAGTAACAGTTCATAAGCAATGGGTTTTTTTTTTTCTCTGATGGTGCAGCATGTTATGCTGCACCATCAGGATCAGTGATGCTGTGGGACTGTTAGTCTTTCCGAGACGAGGCATCTTAAAACTATCAAAAATGCAGCTACGGCTAAAAAGCAAGCGCTCAATTCATTTTAGTGACTCGCTTCAAAAAATGAAAATTAAGATTCATTGTGATTTATTTTTATGGCTCAGTTAATAAAAACTAAAATTCAACTTTTCAGAAAATCCAACTTTGAAACTTTATCTCACAAACCTCTATTTCAGTTTTTTTCTTTTTTTTTCTTCCACTCAACTTTCCACTAACAGAAGCAGCTCCCTCCTTTTGACTGAAACCCACAGCAACACGCCTGCATCCAGAAAATCTTTTTCATGGTTTTTAAAGCTGTAACATTTATTAAAAATCACAAAATTCACTTTGGAGTTTCAAATATGAAAAACCTTTTTTGGTAAAAGTTTCCATCATGAAATAGTTTTATCTAACAACAATAAAAGTTGTTGAAGATCTTTGAATTTCGCCACAGTTTGAGGAACCATGATTGATTTTACTGATGAAAACAAAATGTCAACACCTACTTGGAGTTTTGACCTGAGCCGCCGGGTTCTCTCTCTGAGACAGAGGAAGACCCTCCTCTTCCTCCTCCTCTCCTGCTCCTCCATCATCCTCCCAGCTGCCCCATATTTTGGAGTCCAGCAGGTCGTTGTGGACCTCTGACGTGGTCAGCAGGTCTGAACCTGCAGCAGGGTTCTGGACGCTGCTTGTAGCTGTCGGACTGGACACTCCGGGTCTCCCCGCGGAGCTGGACTCTTCGGTGTCGTCCAGCTTCAGGCTGAAGCCGCCTGGGTCGCCGCCCGGGTCGCCGCCCGGGTCGCCGCCCGGATCGCCGCAGGCATCCAGGCCCCAGGAGTCGCAGTCGCCGCCCGCCCGTCGCCGCCCGGATCGCCGCAGGCATCCAGGCCCCAGGAGTCGTTGAAAGCTATCGGAGGCTCATCCATGAAACTCTGCTGGAAACTAGAGTCCCTCACATCTGGGACAGACATTGCTTCGTCCATGTCGCTGACGCCAGGCTGCACACTGGACTCCATTGGAGAAAAAGACGAGGGCTGGACACAACCCGAAGGGTTGGACACAGGCGTCCTGGCTTTCATTCGCCTCTCTGGCTCCGCATGCAGCGGAGCCTCGTGCTTTGAGGAATCTCTGAAGGAACGCTGGGCTGCAAATGCCTCAGCGCTCTTTCGTTTGTGAGGAGAAACTTTGCGTTCTGCGGAGGCTTTCAGAGGAGTGCTGGAGGTCGGGACGGTGCTCCTGGACGGCGAGGCGGGGGGAGACGGGTCCACTCTGGGGAAAAGTCGCGTCCTGCACATGCTGCTGTCGGTCTGTATGGAGGCGGTTTTAGTGTTTCCGACCGGAGACCTGACAGGCGTGGAAGGGACGAGCCAGGAAAGCTCTGGCGAACACCCGATGGGATCACCGGGACTGAACTGGGAACCAGAGACCGATTCTCTGGGACTCGGGCTCTGGCCGGGTTTGATACCCGTGAAGCTGCGATCGGCTCCCTCCTCTTCGCTGGAGTCGGACAGAACGATGAGCTCGGCCTCGTCTCTCCTCGCGGGCGAAGGGGGGGCGCCGCGGCGAGCTCGGCTTTCTGCTGCGGCTTCCTGGCTTCTCCTGTGTCCGTCCCCCGGAGCCGGTCGCCCCGGAGACGGCCCGGGGACGGGAAGGTCGAGGGAGGATTCATCGGCGACGCTTGCTGACGACTGAAGCAGAGTCCCAGCGGAGCGTTTGGGTGCTGCTTCATGAGGAAGAAGAGGAGACGAGGTTGAAGCCTCTCCATCATGGTAGACGCCCCAAGACTGGGAGAAAAGCCGACTGTAGCTGCGGTCCGAGACGCGTTCTGGTTCCGCGTCTTCCTCCTCCTCCTTTTTCTCCTCTTCCTCCTTCGCCCTCTGCCTCTGTGTGGCAGCGAACTCATAAATCTCCTCCAGCTCCTCCTCGTTCACTCGCTCCTCGCCGATTTCTCCGTCGCCCGCGGCGACCTCGTCCTCCGGCCGATCCTCCTCCGACCGTCCTCCTCCGTCCGAGTCCTCCTCGACCCACATGGATCGAAGGAGCTCCACGAAGGCCCGGTCCGTTTGGTTGTTGATGTCGTTTTCTTCCTGGTTCACGTCGAGCCCGTCGTCTCCCGCCGCCATGTTTTCCGTTTGGAAACGACACAGCCGCTCCAGCTCCTGCAGGTCAAACCTGGAGACGCAGACGTCGAGTGTAAACGCGACTAAAACTTAAATCGTTTAAACTTAACTATGGCTGAAGAAAAAAGAACCAACTGATGTTTTAAATGTAAATAATCAGACAGGTTTCAGGAGATGCAAAAAGTATCAATGATGCTGTTTTTTTTTACTGAATTTTCCACATGTATCAACATCCTTGGAAGAAAATGTATGCATCCACTTTTTGCAAACATTATGTTTTCTTTACTTTAAGCCCTAAATCTGGAAATAAAATTGTAATATGACAAAATTTCCTAAATTATTCATCATAAAATTATGTCTTTTTATCAACATAGACTTATGTGGCTCTAAACAAGATCTGCTTAAATAGACAACCCACTAATCCCTAGATGATCAGTGGATTTCTCTTTGCAAACCATTTTTGAAAACCATGTTAATCATAAAACACAGACTATCATACAAATTCTAAACTAAACACGTTAAGAGTTCGTGGTTTTGGGTGTGTGGAGTCGACCTGGCTGCCAGCTCCAGCACATGAGGCCGCAGCGACGCAGCGACGGAGCAGCGGGCGGTGTAGAGGTACCGCAGCACAGCCAGCACCGCCTCACCCGGCACGTCGCTTAGCAACACCCTTTGAGCTGCGGCCGTGCCCTCCTCCTGCACACCGAAACCGCTTTCATGCACCTGGAAGAGGAGCGACAGATCACACAAAGTTCAACTCTGTCTTAATCAGAGCAGAAGTTCCAGTTTTGGTCGTGAAATATTTCACCCCAAATTTTCACCCCCCCTCCCCAAAAAAAAAGAAACAGTTAAAAGATGCAGATTTATTTGAGGCATTGGTCGGTTTATGGTCAAAGTGAACGGACCTTTATCTATGTATTCCCCAGCTAAACAGTACAAATGTTTTTATAGTACAAATAATTTTAATAGCTTTATTTAGTGAAATATGAATCTAAACTACACCGAGGCACATACCTGGTTGAAAATGCAATCTCAGAAAAGGGGGGAAAGAAAAAAAAGAGAAAACCAACCGTTTTCTCTTTCTTTCTTTTCCCAAATTTTCCATGAGTCTAAATAGCCAATAAAAGAAAACGATTCCGTTTTATTATTTTAACCCTCGTGCGATCATAACATTCTGTTCACTCCTCCTGTCCTCCGGATCAAAATGACCCGCCCTAACAAAAGCCCCAAAATAAAGCTAATTAATTCAATTTGAATTCCAAAATCTGTTTTGCATGATGAAACAATCTGTTATTGATCTATTCAAATATTTCTGTTGCTTCCTCCTCGTTTATGCCACCTTAGATATGGGATGCAAACGACATTGTTTATTTAAAAACAAACTACTGAAGATAAGAACATAAAACGTTCATCATTTTACCATTTCAGCCAGCAGGGGGCAGCGAGCGTACACCATGAAGGAATGCGCAAAGTAGACCTCTCCACTGTCCACCTGGAGCTGCAGGTCACTGAGCTGAGGGTTGTTAACCATGCTGCTCAGGTCTGAGGACAGCCTGGAGAGCGCCACCTACAGGGGAAACACCGCAACAACAGATTAAGCTTACCACAAACATGACAGTTTTCTTTTTTTTTTTTTTTTTTTCCCACTCTTCCTGGTTTGTAATTCACACAAGAAGCAACGAAAATACATTTCATTGACATTTTTTGACAAACACATAGGTCAATTTAAGTAGCTGAAAACTTTCTGCTCACCGACTCGTGTCTGGCTGCGTCTCGGTCTGCCTCTGGCCGATCTGACCTCCTCGCTGCCCGGCTGCTGGTGTCGGTGTCGTCCGACGGCTCGGCCTGATCCTCCAACTCTTCCTCCTGAATGAAACCGCTCAGGTGCTTTGCTGCGGAAACGGACGCAATCAAGATTTAGTGAGATTTCCTTCTCATCTCTCCCGACCGTCATATAGCTCTGTCAAACCTGCCATTTTTCTCCTGATATAACTGCAGTGTTTACCTTTGTCCGCGTATCCGTATTGGGTCAGAGTCATGCCGTCTTCAGCCAGCTCCATCAGGTCTCGGATGGCCTGGCTTCCCACTTGGAGCTCTCCGGTCCCTGGAGTGGAGGGAGAGGAGGACGGCGTCTGGGAGCAGGAGGGCAGGGCAGGCGGGGCAGAAGACTCAGGCTGGTTGCAGCTGCTTGATAAGACCACATCTGGCTTAAAGTGGAACAGGAAGACACTGATTAAAGCACCACACATGATCTGTGCTTATGTAAGTTGCAGAAGACTTCAATTCATATATCTAAAATTAGGGCCATAAAATTTATTACATTTATTTTTAAAAATTAAGCTGCCCTTTAATATTTTAATCACGTCTTACATTGTCGTACATTCAGTGTATTTATTTATTTTAATGGAAAAACAGCACTCCATTGTTGACTTGTCTTTCTGAGCACATTTATTTTAAAGAATTTTTCAAATCACATAATATCCCTCCAATGCAAATAAGAAACTACCACGACTTGCCATAACACCGCCATGTCCTGGCAGTTTTAAACATGTTTTTCTTGCCGTTTTTCCTCTATTTATCTACAAAAATTTGACGGTCTGTTCTGAAAACTTTTATATTGTCAAATTCACTTCTCTGACTTGTTTTGTACATCATTAAAGGTTTTTCTAATTGAGAATAAGTAAAAAAAAAAATTAAAAAAAAAAACATTTCAACGTGTTCTGTCACTCAAATGGTTGAGGCTACAGCTAGCTCCCCGCTAACATACCCATGCTAGCTAACTAGCTAGTTAACTAGCTAGCTAACTAGCTAGTTAACTAGCTAGTTAACTAGCTAGTTAGCTTTCCTGCGTCTATTGTATTTGCCACCAGTTAGCTGGATGAAGTTCATACATTTTTGTGGAAATATAGGTCTTGAATTTATGGACTTAAATTTGAGTTGGTGAAGCCTGCAGAAATCTTGCCGAATTTAAAGTTTACTGGCAGCAAATTGAATCTTGTGCTCCGGTTTCAGGTGGTCTGTAAAACGAAACGCAAAGTAATTCTATTTTTTTTAAAGGTGGGCCTTCAACTTCTAAGTCAACTTAAAACATGACAAAAAAAAATAGCAATAAAGCATGAAAATGAATCCTTCCCTCCCTCTATTACCTTTGTAATAAACAGGTGCTGGAGCTCCGCAGCATAGAAATCAGACAGATAGGTGGAGCCTTCTCCCAGCAGTGCACTTTTCCGCCAGAGGGGGGCAGCACCTGTCCAGCCGGGGAGCTTGCTTGGGCGTCGCGTCGGGGTTGGAGGAGAGGGCGGCCGGTGGCGCAGTAAGAGAGCAGAGACCCGGTCCTGCAGCCTCGCCAGGGCCGTCTCTGCGTCCTGAACTAGGAGGAGTGGCGGAGGACGAGGGACGGCTCCCTTTTTCTTTTTAACGCGACCTTTAGCTGCACAAAACAAAGAAGAAGAAATGATAGAGTTGGAGTTGATGAGGCTCCTCAGACTGATCTATCACCAGATGTTTGAAAGGTGTTTAAATCTAAGAAGTAGTGTTCAAGTGAAGTACATCTGCACATTTTCACTGCGTCTCTGTCAAAGGGAGTTCATAAATATCAAAAAGGTCACCAAGCCCAAGAACTTTACAGCCTATACGTCCTGAAAGGTCCCAGAAAATGTTAGTGGTGGTACCGTACCAGCATCTGGCTTCCACATCAGCAGTGGAGTCATGGAGCTGTGAGACGGACCGCTCTGAACCTGCTGCTCCTTCTGCTGCTCCAGCAGGGAGGAGGACAGAGCCAGAGCCACCATGGTGTCCTCGTCCAGACGGTCGGCCTTCTTCCTGGGCTTCTTCCTCGCTGGAAGCTCCGGCTGAGGCGGCCCTTTCCTTTTGACGCCGCCCGTCTCTAGGCTGGGAAGAAGAAACAGGAACAGTTTCTTCAGCTTTATGCACTCAGGGGCCGCGGCGTTAAGGACGCGTCCTTCACGACGAGCCGCTCACTGTGCGTTGGCGGCGACGGCAGAACCGCGGCTCTCCTCGGCCTGTCTCTGCAGAGCCTGCAGCAGAACGGCCGGGGAGACGCCCATGTCCGCGGAGCAGCGCTTCAGGTGGGCCAAGCGGCTCTTCCGGCTCTTGAACTTCTTGCCGCAGATGGGACAGTCGGGGACAGCGGAGGGCGTGGGGAGAGATGCCGCGCTCTGTTCATTCTGATCCAAACACCTGCAAGAAAAGCAAACAAGTGTTTTTTAAATGCAGACTGTAAATTTGTAGCAGGGCTGAGGATCGAGTCTTTTTAGAAGCTCAGTTAGCTCAGATTGTCCATTCAAAGCAGTTCTAGTGTGTGTGTGTGTGTGTGTGTATGGTGTGTGTGTGTGTGTGTGTGTGTGTATGGTGTGTGTACTGGACAATTATTTTTCTGATAATTGTCCAGTTGGAAATTCTCATCATCAACCATCTGACCTGAACCATCATCCTCAGATGAAAGGAAATTGGACAGGATCAGGGCTGAAATGATCAATGGTGACGAATCGATTGTTGAAATAATTGTTAGTGATTGATTAATTGTTAACTGGAGTGTACATACTCAAAAGAAAGCCATTTGCTGAAAGAACAACAGGCTCAGAGCAGGAAATAAGCCAAAACTTTACTAATTCTGTATAAAAAAGAAAAAAAATAAATAAATAAAAAATAATCAGTTAATCAAAACAAACGTATCGTCATCTAATCATTCTAAAAAGGTCTGATTTTTTTCACATTTTGATGCTGTGAGCTATTTTTCAGTTGAGAATGCGGCGTCCTTCACTACAAATGATTAAGCCTGTGCTAAAGAGTGACTTCTTGAACGGCTACTTTTCACCTTTACTTGAGTGAAAAATATGTTGAAGTAGAGCTACTCTCAGCCCAGTCTACCGGCCTCTGCCTGCAACACGAGACACACAAAGGAAGAACACGTCCGGACCTGTTGAGGTGCTGTGTGCGCCCGTCGGGGGTCATGTGTGACAAGTCCCGGTGGCAGATCTGACAGAAGAAAAGGCCTCCGTCCTCCAGGTCCACCATCTGGGCCTCTGCCGCCTCCCTGTCCAGCTCCCGCTGCAGCCGCAGGGCCAGCGCCTCGTCACTCTCCGGGAGCTCAGAGCAGGGCGCCGCCGCCGCCGCCGCCGCCGCCGCCGTCTCATCTGAGGACAGACGTGGGTCATAGTGAAAAAGGACATTGCATTTTTTATCCGTCCCCTTTACCATGACACTCCTAAAGAGTTTGTTAGAGAAGTGGCTCTTTGGAATGTCCATAATCACCATGAAATACTTAAAAATGATAAAGAAACAACAGATTTTTAGAAATAATGTTGTTTTCAGTAAATAATTACATTGAATTTAAACAACTGAATGACACTACAAGTATTAGTCATTTTTACTTAAATCTACTTTTTACTGTTAGGCTAGTAACTATTTGCAAATGTCAACTTCCCCACATAAGTCGAATGTTTCGTCCTTTTATTTTTAAAACAAAAATATTAACAGTTGTTCTTTTACAACAGGATTCCTGTGGTAGATTTGTTTTAATGTGTGCAATATTTGTGCTTATAATAAGGCAGTTATGTTTTAGCTGGACAGCGGGCAAAAAATGGCTTTGGATGTCATTGAGTAGTAAAGGTTGCAGATCCATGTTCTAGCAGGACCACAGTTCCTTAGATCAATGCACGTGTTAGAATGGCCCAGTCAAAGCCTCGACGTAAATCTGAATAAAACTGCACACCACACCACAGAGAAGAGCGTTTAATAACCAACGCCATTCCCATAACTTACATAGTTTGGCTTGGAATAATCTTTGCATTACCTGCTTTTTGATGCTGTGCAGTCACAGTGCAGCCGTCGGTCTTTGCCGGTTCGGTTCTGTTTCTGTGCATCATCGTCTGTGGCCTGGCTCTCTTAAACTCTTGCATCCTGTGGAGTACCTTGTCTTTTGCCCTCAGGTCTGCGTTGGCTGGAGGAAAAGCAGAAGCCTGAACAGCATCCTCGGAGTCACGCCCAGTTCCTCCACAGACCACCTCCGACCCAGTGGCTGAAAACCTGGGCAGATCATCCTCATCCTGCCCATCAACCGTTCTCTTGTCCCCCCGGGTTGCCTGGCTGCAGCTCTGCTGTTCTGCCTTCCTGCTCGGTCTGCCTGGTTCTTTCTTGCGGACGCGCTTCAGCAATTTGGAGCAGAGGTCCACAAAATCCAGCTCGGAGTCGTCCATGGCGATGACATTAGAGTTGCATTAAAGGTGGCGAAGCAGCATGGTTCCAGCTGCCGCTCCCAACTCGCAGAAACAGCTGGATTAGGCAGGGAAAACGGAATAAAAACCCATTTCCTCACCTTTTGACGGAGGGGAGACAAGGTCCTTGAACACAACACGACAGACAGCAGCCGGTGTGCTAGCTATTTGTGCTAATCAAAGTCTTGCTGAGGTTTGTGGACAGGCCCCTCATTGCCTCAGCACTCTCCGTCTGATGCTAGGAATGTCTATTTTTACGTAACATTGCTGGACGAACGACAGAAAGAGCCGAAAAGATTGTTTATGTTTCAAAACGTCTTACCAGAACCGCTCCATTTCTGGCTTCCGGTCACGTGATAACCAACCAATAAACAGCGGTTATTCAGATAATCTCTTCGCTGACGTCACTTACTGTAAAATAACATAACGTAATATTGAATAAATATTTTATTATAGTAAATACAGTTTCCGACGACGATATGAAAAATATCTAATTCACTATGAATACAATAACTGCTCCACTGAATAAGTAAAAAAAATATATATATATATATTTAAATATATATATTATATATATATATAGAATACACATTACCATTGGATGAATAAAAAACCTTTGTTGAGCCCTGAATATTTTATTTCACTTTATGCACGTGACTACAAAAAGGTCGCCTTCGTGTCCAATGGGCGCCCCCTACTTGCTGAAAACATGGAGCAAAGTTTAGCTTTTGCTCTTTGTCGTTTGAAAGTTGGTTCTTGAACGTCCTCTCGTGTTTTCTGATTTAATTTGTTTAATCTGAAATATACAAGTACGTCCAAAATAATGGAAAGTGCAAAACACCTACAAGGAGCACGTTGCACGAGCGTTAGCCAGATTGTTCAGCAAATTTTCAAAGAACAGAAAATTGCTCAGAAATGAACAATTTCACAGAAAGAACAAGCCGCTAGCTATGAACAGTAAAACAACTGCTTTACTAATTAACTCATTTTATCGTGTAGAGCCACAACGCCTTCGGCTGTTGGCTCCGTTCGCCAATATTTAATATGTTTATGATTCTCATAGTGATGGGAATTGCGGCTGGTTTTCCGAGATCCAGACCTTTTGGATAGGACGCATAAGAACCGGATCTTTCTTGGCTCCTAAACGGCTCTTCATCATTCATGCTGCGGCTGTCCCATGGCCAGACAAATTGATAATCGGTAGTTTATTAAACCCGAAAGGCAATTCCTCTTAACAGTAGTGTGTGGTTTCTGCCAGTGGTCCCAAAGTGAATTCCTCAAGGGTCAGTGTCCTGCAGCTAGATGTCTCTGCTGGCTCCAGTATTAGTTCATTTATATACATTTATTTATTATTTTTGTCTGTACTGAATTTCGATTTGATTGCTGCTGTAAAATAGAACAAGTCTGGGAACACTTTTTTTTTTTTTTTTTTTATCACAAATTGGCATATTTCAATCCAATTTGAAATATTGGATTGTAGGGCTAACTACTAAGTTAGCCTACTACTAACTACTAAGTAGTTAGTAGTTAGTAGTACTAACTACTAACTACTCTTTCACAGCCATGCTGTGAAAGAGTTACAGCATGGCTGCTGTTAAACCTGACATCTAATCGGCTGAACTGGACCCTGCGGCTGTGGGGGAAGAATCCCAGACCTCGGGACTTGTCCTCCTTCAGATGTGGGCCCTCAGCCTCAAGTCAACCTGAGATACGTAAAACTTTATATTGACAGAAAGTTTAGTGGAAGGAAAAAGTGTGAGTGTGGACGTTAACATCTTAACAGTTTAAATGTTGATTAAAAATAACAATCCAGATAAACTGAATTAAAAGCAGTTGGAATACGACACAGCATGTAGTAAACATGAGTTCACTTTTTGACGAACATTTCTAAATGCATCTGTAAATTAAATATGGAGGAGTTGAGCATTTACACACTAGGCTAAACTCTGGAGGAAAGAAACATAAATGTATTTTTGTTTTTTTTAAGCATACAGGTATAAAAAGGTTTAGGCTTAAATAGGCAATGCTTTAGGTACCAGAAGATTCACTATGGGGTATGTGGCCAAAGCTGATGCTAAAGGACAGGAAAGTTGTACTGAAATGAATAACACACACCAACAGTAAAAGTATTGCCTCATTCAGTCAACAGAGTACTGGCGTTCTTCTGTTGCACACAGTTTATTTAACAATATGGTATATAAGTAAGAAATGAATCTTTTACCAGTTTATACAGTGATTTCATTCTCTCTTCCTTATATTTATAGTATTTTTGCTTAATAGCTTGATTTACAATAGGAGAAAAAGGAAATCCCCCCCCAAATTCAAGTGTTTGTGAGAGGAACGAAGGTTGATGACAATTAAGCTTTCCTTACGGTGAATCTCAAATGTTGCCCTTTCACCCGTTGATAGCTCACAACTTTAGTGTAAAACTTGGGGCTTTTGGGAATCATTTAAGATTGTTTTCTACAAACAACCTGTTATCATTCCACCTCAGCTTAGGGGGCTGGTCTCTTTCTCACGCTCTCTTTACACTTTACATTTGTATGACAAGGGGAAGAAGGAAAAAAAAAAAAAAGAAAGAAAGAAGGTATGACAATTTTCTTTTCTTTTTTTTTAGTCAAACCCAACAACTTTCTACACCAGCAGAAGATGTTTTTGTTTTTTTGTTTTTTTTTCCCCCAATTTGAGATTGAAGTCTGCAGTCCTCTGTGAAAACTCATTCAGAGCAGTGTTCCTATTAGTGACTGTGAGGGTCTGTGCATCAGTGTCTTCATGTGCGCCTGCAATACATGCCAGCGAATACGCAGCCTGCCGCAGGACAGCTCCTACTTTAATACGACCGAGTGCTCTTCATAAACACGCACAACAAAGTCAAAAAAACAAAAACAAAAAAAAAAATAAAAAAAAATAAGGGAGCCGCTGCCGTCCCTGAATGCATCGTCTCGCCGTAATGGTACAATACTAGATTACAATTGCCAGGAATGACGGCTCACGAAGAGAAAAAAAAAACAAACCTGTCCCGATTCCCAGACAAAAAATATTTTTTACAGTTTTAACACAAAAACGCATTACCTTTTTTCCCCAAAAAAAAAGCCAAAAAAAAAAAGCCAACAAAAAGAAAAAAACCGGTACAAAAAAAAAAAAGGAAAAATTTTTTAAAAAGTACGGAACACATTTGGTCTCAACCAAAAATATATTCTTTGTGATTTAATTTTATTTTAAGAAGAAAACTTGCAAATCCCTCAAACATTTTAAGGGAAAAAAAAACAAAAACAAAAACAAAAAAATCCCGGCGCTTGGGGTCAAGGAAACCATTACATTCCCAAGAACAGTTTGTTTCTTGACCGAGTTTTTCTTTAGTCACGTCCCGCCCTCCCCTTTCCACAAAAACAGCTGAAACTTTTTACATGTCAGTACAAAACGAAAACGTTCTCAATCTTAGAAAGAACGAACGAAGCCCTCTGGTGGGGGGAAGAGTCCGAGGGGGAGACTGGGGAGTATAGGTGAGGGGCACTGGGAGAGAAAAGAGTTATTTTTTTTGCTCCCAGTTACAAAATGCTACAACCCCTCCACGAACCTCTCCAGCGTGTCCCCCGTGGCGTCCCCCACCAGCCCCAAGTCGCTGCTCAGTGCCCCCCTGTTGGGCGTGTTGAGCTGCGGCAGCATGGCGCTTTGCTCCGGCGTCCCCAGGTGTCCCTGCTCCAGCGACTGCAGCGGGCCGCCCAGCACCGGGTGGGGTGAGCCCGAGTGCGGCAGGGCCGGGTGCTGCGGCGAGGGCTGTGGTTGGTTTTGGACTTGCGGCGAGGGGCTGGAATGTGGCGGCGGCTGTTGCTGCTGCGCGGGCGACTGGACGGGCGCCGGGGAGCGGACCTGGTTGCCGAGGGCGTTGGCCAGTCCTGGCTGGGCAGAGAGGTGGGCGGTGCCTTGAGCTTGGCCGGCCAGCAGGTGGGTCTGGGGGCTCATGGGGCTCGGGTGGGCCGGGGAGCCCATCTGCTGCTTGAGGACGGCCTGCTGCTGCTGCTGCTGCTGCTGCTGAGGGAGCTGCGCCTGCTGCTGTTGCATGCGCTGATGCAGCAGGTTCTGCGTGGAGTCCATGCTCATTCCGGGCTGGGCCATCTGAGCCATTGGTGGGAGCTGACCCATAGTTACGCCCGCCGCCCCAGCAGCGCCCGCTTGCTGCATGGCTATCTGCTGCTGCTGCTGCTGCTGCTGCTGCTGCTGCTGCTGCTGCATGCGGATGTGGGAGTACATCGCAGGAGTTCCCTGCTGCTGATTGGGAAATTGACCGAGGTGACCCTGCGGCATCCCCCTTCTGCGCGTGTTGTTGCTGCTTGTTTTGTTGTTGTTGTTGTTGTTGCTGCTGCTGCTGCTGTCGCAATAGCTGCCGGCGGTAGAGCTCCTGGATCTGCGGGTTGGTGCTGTGAGCCGCGTTCATCAGCTGCCCTGCGCCCAGCTGGGCCAGCCCCTGCACTGGAGCCTGCTGCTGCTGCTGAGGGGGCATCGCCGCCCTCTGCACCGGCCCGCCTTGCATGGCCATGGCCTGCATCGCTGGCATGCCGGGTTGCTGCTGCTGCTGCGGCGGCTGACCAGCCTGCGGCTGCTGCTGCGGCTGGCTCGCATGGTACTTGGCTGTCCGCTGTTTGATGAAAGCTGCCATTAGCTGCGGGTTGGACTTCAGGATGTTGAGGACCTGCTGCTGCTGCTGCGGGGAGCTCGGGGACTTCAAGGTGCGAAGGAGGTCCTGAAGGGCGTTCGGGGGTATGGTGCCTGTTCTCTGGGGGGTTTGCGGCCGCGGACCCGGTTGCGGCGGCATCAGCATCCTCTGCTGGCCCTGTTGCCCGGGCGGCATTATGGCTCGCTGGATGCTCATGGCCTGCTGCGGCGTGTTCTGGTTCGAAACCACGGCAGGCTGTTGGTTCTGAGCTGGCATGGGGCCGGTGGCTGCGGGCCACTGCCCTAAAGGGGGCTGCTGCATGACCTGGGGCCCGCGGGGCCCCGCCACCATCTGCATGGTTTGAGCCATGCGCTGCTGCTGCGTCTGCTGGGGGGTCATGGGTAAGCCGTTCATGTTGACCCGGTAGTTCTGCTGGTTCTGTTGCGCCTGCGCCATCATCTCTATGTGGTGCGCCATCTTGATGGCGGCAAGAGGAGCCTGCTGCTGGCGCGGCTGAGGCGGCTGAGGGAGAGGAGACTGCTGCTGGTGCAGGGGCGAGGCGTGGGGGCCCGGCTTGCCCTGCGACACGCTCGCTTGTGGCGGGCCCGCTCGCGGCACGCCGGTGAAGGCGGGGGACATGACGCCCGCCGAATTGGGCGTCGGCGGCTGGTTGGACAGCGGCTGCTGCGGCGTCTGGGGAGTGCTGGGCTGGGCGTGGGACGTGGGAGTGCTGGGCGCGGCGGCAGCAGGCGGGGACGGCAGCGGCATGGTCCGGCCCTGCATGGTGGCCATTCTTCTCCTCATCAACTGCGCCTGCTGCAGCCGGTGCTGCAGCTGCTGCTGTCGGAGCTTGTGCTTGATGTTCAGGCAGAACGGGACCGGACACTTGTTCTCCTGGCAATGCTTGGCGTGGTAGCAGCATAATGCGATGAGCTGCTTGCACACCGGGCAGCCCCCGTTGGTTTTGCGCTTGCAGCCTTTGGTGTGCTGCACCACCCTCTTCATCTTCTGGCAGGACGGCAGAGAGCAGTTGGCGTTGCGGCACTGACATGCGTGGACCAGAGACTGGATGCAGCGCTGGATGCTCAGACGCCGGCTCTCCTGCGGGCTCTTGGAGGCTTCGCCGCTTTGGCTGTTGTTGTCGTCGTCCAGGCCGAGACCCCACTTCACCATCTGGTGCTCGTGGCCCTTCGTGTTGTAGCAACTAATGCACAGATCAAAGTCCTGAAGCAGAGAGAAGAACAGGTGAGTCAAGTTTATTTATACAGCACGTTTCAGTGGCAAGGCAGCTCAAAGTGCTTTAAATCATAAAAGCGTAATACAGTAACAAATCATGAAACAGGCAAGAAAGATTATATTTTGTCAAATAGTGTCAGTATGCTATATTTTCAGTGACCGCCTTTTGAAACAAGAGGTAAAGAAACAATCAAAACAGTAACCCACCTCACACACAGTGCAGTGCCAGCGCGTCTCCACGTGGTGCTTGCACTCGTTGCAAGTGTAGACGAAGCGGTCTTGTCCCTGGTTGTGCAGCTCCACCAGCATGCACATGGTGCTCCACTTGCACCTCCTCAGGGAGCTGAACTCCCAGTGTTTGTCCCTCGCCAAGGTCAGGAAGGCGTCCCGGCCGTCCATCAGGTCGCAGGAGATCAGGGGGTCCGGGTCGACGATGGGCGGCAAGGTGTTGGCCAGGGGGCCAGAGTGAAGATGGATCACAAAGAACACCTAAACGTAAAGATAAAATATCCGTAAAGAAAAAGGAGGGAACCAAGCCGAAACAGTACAGACTTGCCATTTAAAGGCACAGCGCCGTCAGCTGGAATCTTTACTTAGTTTGTATTAGGAAGGTTTTTCAGTAATTTAATTTGAAAAGACTAAGAAAATAAAAAATGTTACAAAAAAATGTTACAAATACTAAAGATTAATAAAAACAAAAAAAAAATAAATTAAACACAATATCACAAATTTTCTTTTCGCTGAACTTTCTGTTTTATACTTGGAGACAACTCTCTGAGCTGCCAGCCAGTTTCCCTAAACCCTCCTGCTCCCCAAATTTACAAGAAAATCAAGCTGAAATCCCGACATCCAGCTCCATGGACTGTTTCGGAAGACAGTTCTTCTGAATCTGACTGGCTCAAGTCCCGTCAGATTGGACAGAGAGCATTTAAACATCAATCTGGTTTTTCTTTAAGCTTCGTCGTCGGCGCTCGTCTGTTTGACTTAATTCTGTGTGAGAGAACATTTTAAGAACAAGCTGACCTCTTTGTGCTTCTCCATGGTGGCGTACAGCTTCTGGGACAGGTCATTCGCGACGTTCGGCATCCCGGGCTTCTTCTTGTTGGCTCGGCTCACGCTGCTCTTGTTTTTGTTCGTCTTCTTGTTGTTCTTCTTCTTGGCGTTTTTGCTGTCGCTCGGGGTCCCCTGAGGGACAACATTTAGATGTTTGGATCACAAAAACCTCTCCATGCCACCATTATTCTCTTGGTTACTGATGTTCCTGGTTTGACGCATTAACCATCACATTTCCAGGCATTTTAGGCTATTTTCTTTTCCTTTTATAAAAGAAGGAATTTGTTTACTCCAGTTTTATTGCTATATTTCTGATATTATATGAAGTATTTGCAGAACGTACCACATTTTTTTTATCCGATTAATTGTCAGAATAATCTATAGATCAATCAATAACTAAAATAATCATCAGTTGTAGCCCTAATTGTATCAATTCAAAAGAGAAACTTAAGTGATTTAGTTTCAAATATTTGTGAGTTTCTCATAAACGACGGTACCTCTGGAGTTTCCGTGGCCGCAGTGGTTTCCTCCTTCTTCCTCTCCTCTTCCTCCTGCTCCAGCTCCTTGATGCTTTCCTCTAAAACGTTGGGCCAGAAGTCGCCTTCGAAGTACGGCAGCTCATTGGCGCTGGTCAGCCGGTCCTCAGTCGCCTGTTTGAAGATGTCCTGCGGAAAAGACGTAGGGAATTTTGATCAGTGATTAAAAATGATGATTTTTTTTGACAAAGTGTTGCCATTAGCGTCGTCCTCTCCCAAGAACCTTCACCTACCTTGTAGTCGTGCAAGATCCTTTCAGCGAAAGCTTTGTCCAGCATTTTCCTGTACCACTCCTGCAGTCTCTTCGGTTTGGGGATCTTCTGCTCTGGAGGGTGGCAGTGGAAGATGTAGTCGTCTCCCTCGCTGGGCGGACACGCCCAGATGTGGCCCTGCGTGTAACTTCAGAACCGCACAGACCAAAGCTCGCATCACTAAGCAGCTCCGGGAGGAAACCTTTTTATCTATCAATTTTGTCGCATAAAAAAAAATGTAAGACTTACCCAAGTTTTTTGACATACTCGAGATAGCCAATGAGAATTTCATGGTACACTGCTGTTCGTAGAACTCTGGGTCGGAAGAAGTGAATACTGTCGAGGTATGATATGTAGACCCGTCTGCAAAGATGGAAATAACAATGTCAATTGAACAGATTAAGTCCATAAGAGGTGAAGATCATTTGAGCACAAGATCATTTAAAATTCACAACAGTAATTAAATTGAAAATGTATAATAATTTGGGTCGACTTCCAACAGAGTGATGCATTTGACGAATTTATGCTGATGATTATTGCTGAGAGGAAATAAAAACCCAAATTTTAGTTTAGAAGTAATTTGTATATTTGGCGGTTTGGACAGGTAGGTCCCCCAGCCCTGCTGGAGAATGAAAACAGCCTCTCCTCAAAGCATAAAGTGCATTACAAATATCAGTTTTCAGTCACAAAAGCTATACCAATATCTCATATCAATATTGGCCTAAATTTTCTAATAAATGCATCACTAAAAATTCTGAAAGAAACTACTGAAATGTATAACCCCAGGAGTAATGAATCCACGTATGTTTACTTTTTGAACTGAAACTCATTCACTGTTAATTTGGATTCGTCTATATACGCATAAACAAACCAACCTAGTGTTAGGAAATGGGCATTCGGAGCCGTACTCCTGCACGTGCATGCCGAAGAAGCAAACATCCACACCATCGATCTCCTCAAATGCAAAAAGTGCTTTGGTTCTGTAGGGAAAGGTTTCAGGCATCTCACCCGTGTCCACGAACCTGACATGAAAGGAACATAAAGAAATATTCAAAATGTGCACAAAGATACGATGGAGACGGTGTATATGCTGCCCTCTTACGAAGTATAATTTCATACACTAACAGTCACATGTAAAGGGTGTCCTCTGGCATACAAAGATGCTTTTTTGAAACTTTTGAGTAATTGTTTATAAAATTAAGAAGCGATGTTCACCATTTTGAACCACACATCTTGTAAAAAAAAAAAAAAAAAACTATCAAAAAGCGCATAGTGGCAAAGAAAGTGGTAAAAATAAATTGATTGATTTGATTGCTCGCTTATATAGGAGCTCTGTTACACAGAAATAAGGAAGAAGCTCCTGAAGAGGGAACAATGTCACTCAGCAGGACAAAGTAGAACTGAAAGGTCATGTGACTTTAATCAATAAGGAGCAAACATGATTAATTAGTAAATCTGATGATAAGCTGATCAATCAGGGATTGTGTTCCTATCAGGGGGGGAATGAGCGAAGCAGACTTGCAGTAGCAGAGAGTCGAACCCATTTTGTGCAACATGAAGTTGTGCAGTCAGTCTGTCGAGTCGGAGACGAACGCAACCCGTTTCTTAAACCGACCCGTTCCGAGCTCACCTGGCTTTCATGCCGGGTTTAACTTCCACCGTTTTGTCGGAGCTTGCTACCACTCGCACGAACACTTCCCCGGCCTCCGGATGGTTCTGCCTCTTCAAGTATTTATTCACACGGTCCTCTATGTACATTCCCAGTCGGGTGGACTGTAACCCTGCAGCGAAGCAGGACATTCAAGCAACATTGTAAAAATCAACTCTGGCACTTATTCAGATTGCAAAGAAGGAAGAAATTTTATCTAGACTTCAAACATTCAGTCGCCATTAAAAGTAGCACAGTTACATGAAGATGTGGTCTTTAGGATTAGTGCAATGATTTTAATGAAAGAGCAGGAAAAAAAACCCCATCACGGCGAAGAGTAGGGTGTGCTTACTTTTAGCAGTGAACTTGTTTTCTTTCCGTGATTTTGCACTTTTCTTCAAACAGTTGTCACAGATGAATCTGAACACATTAAGAGAAAAATGTCACTTTGTTTATCTGAACAGAAATAAGAGATTTAAATACAGAAAAAAATACACAAGAAGAAACTTCTCACCCTGACGGCCAAATAACCTCGTAGTGTAAAACACAGATCTGGTGCATTTTGCGTCCGCAGTCTTTACATTCAACAAATCTGGATGACAAAAGAAACAACAGAAATTAAACATCTTTAATCTGAATATTTCAAGTTTTAGATAAAGGTTCTTGAGGTGGTCCTGGATAAATTTGGCTTCATTTCATAAAAGGTTACTAATGACTACAGAGTCCATTGAACAGATCGAGAATCAAAAGCCCTCAGGAATCCTTGGTCAATTTAAGACAACTTTTGAAATAAATAAAAAATTAAGACAACTTAATATCTTTGGTTTCAGATTGATGCGACTAAGTTTTATGAATAGCAAATAGTTTTTTTTAAATTTAAAAACACCAAACAAAAAGAAAATCATCCAAATTCCTCAGATAGAACTATAAAACTAAGAACAAATAAATGCTGCCAAAGTTTTGCTAAAAAAAAAATAAGACATATGATAGGGGGCACACTCGGGAAGCACTTTGATGATTTAAAGACACTTAATATATAAAATAAACCACAGGAAAAAACAACCTAAGGTTGATTTGTGTGAAGGAAAACTTTGATTTAAATGACTTTCTCGGGAAGAGGATGTGCAGAGAAACCTACTAAAACAGAATTTCACTTTAAAGACAGCAGCTCCAGGAAAATGATGAAAAAACTTGTTTTACTTACGGTTCAGGGTCAAGAACATCATTCTTCCTGCGTTCAAACTGGTCTTTTGATATCATTCTGAAGAATTGAGAAAATCAAGGCCAAAAAAAAAAAGTTTATTACCATCATAACACAATGGCTCAAGTAAATATAAATTATTTCTTACATTTAAAGAAACTTTACATGTGAAATAACTCTATTAAAAGTTGTAAATCTAATTGAATGAAAACACACACAAAAAAACAAAAAAAAAAAAAAACAAAAAAAAAGAAAAACCAAACTCGAGCATTGCCGTGTTCGCGACAAACATGGCTGCTTCGGTGCCTGGATTAATTTAGCGTTCACTCACGTCTGCGGCTGTGCGGGATCTTCTCCTAATGTCACACTGTCTCCCTGGATCTCATTGAAGCATTTTTCACAGAAATGATACCTGAAGGGGAATAAAACACATCCACGCTCTCAATGCAACTCCGACCTAAAAAAAACGGTCGTCATGCGGTTCGCACATCTTTGGAACCCCGACGATTTTGATGTTCTGTCGCTTGTTTGTGACTCCCCGAGTGAGCTGTGCACCAAATGCAGCGTGTTTTTTTTATGTTTTCTGAAAGACAGCGGGGAATCCTGCAGCTCCCATTGAGAGTGTAAATGAGCTGTGCTGCCAGAGTCTGATGCAGTCTCTCTAATGCTGCTGCTCGCTCTAAGTGAATTGTGCAAGTGAGAAGAAGGGGGAAAAAAAAAAAAAAAAGATTGTAGTTGCGCTAATCATGCAGCAGGGGGAGGAAGAAATCCAAAATGTGAGCGATGATGTGCCACATCTCAGCTGCTAGGCAGCAGGTAATGATGGGTGAAGATGTTTGTAGCTTTAAACTAAGATTATTTTTTGATTGTTGCAAAAGAAGCAGCTAGTCTGACATCTCAGTCCAACAGAACCTGGCTGCAAAGTATGGACAAGCCTGTTCAAATGCCACAATTTAATATGAAGTAAACCTGCAGATACAAGTTAGAATTTTTCCAAGGTGTTTGGATTTTAGACGCACTAAAACATCCTGGGGAAAAAAAGAAACACTGTGCAGACGTACCTGTTTTGGTAGCTGTAGTAGGTGCCTCCGGTAGGTATGGTGCAGAGCTGCTTGCCATAGCAACAGAGAGTTTGAGGGGAGAACTCATACTGCGGAAACAAAGAGCGGCTCATAAATTTATCAGCAAGCATTTTCAATCGGAAGCATTGAAAACGTCTTTTCTGGTCCGATTATTCAACTTTCGGACTTTTTGCATGCGATTCTTTATATGATGGAGGAGCAGCGCAAAGAATTGCACAGAAAAACTGTTCGTATCAAACCTTGGTTATGCTAATTCTCAAACAAAGCACCGAGGAATCAGAGCAGTACAAATGCAACCCAGTATGTACGTTTCATACTGGAACAAGGCATTTTTAAGCCAACCACTAATCTGTATTTTTCCAAATTCTGTCATGTTTTGTTGTCGTTTTTCCTTTGACCATTTAAAAACACTTTGATGGCTTTAATGCCACACATCCATTTTTACAACAGTTTTGATGTAAGAACTGTTTTGAAACAGTGTTTTGTTTTCCCCCACACTGAAATATATAAAAGGACAAATTTATCAACAAGTCGTATCAAAACAGAGCAAAAAAAAATAAAAAAAAAAACTAGTTTGTGGAGCATTTCCACAAACTTGTATAATAAAAAAGGTATAATTTTTTTTTTACATGAAAATCTCAAAGTGCTAAAAAATAGACACACATTTAAAATATCAATTAAATCAAATATTTATTAATACAAAATATCAATTTTTTCTTAATAAAACATAAGTCTGCATTGAGTGCTAAATATATTTAAAGATTATTATTGCTGGAATGTCAGGTAGTTCTTTTTATAGTAAGAGGAAGAAGATTTTAATGTAAAATTAACTTTGTTAAGTGTGGATGAGATAAAAAATAAAAAATAAAAAATTGGCAAAATCAAGCTAACCACAGGATGAATGTCCATCTTACCTTCCTCCCGCAGCAGTATCCCAGACCCTGCATGACGGGGTCAATCTCGGACTCGAATACCTCCGCCAGCTTAGAGCAGTACTTGTAGACGCGGGACGTCTTGCGGTTGTAAAGCCAGGCGTTGTTGAACATCAGCCACACGTCGTCCACATACTGCCAGGGCTCTTGGTACTGTCCCGTGTCCAGCTTGCGCTTTATTGTGGACAGATCTATGGGGTTCTTAACGATATCGAAGTAGTCCTAGAGTAACACGGGAAGGAAAAGAATACAAAAGTCAAAATGGCACCGTGTGTCCACTAATAGCACCGGACATGGAGGGACTTTTTGTGAGTCGTACCGGGATCCCGAGGAGCATGGGGTCTACCGGCTGTCTGAAAGGCAGTGACTCCGGGTCTTGCCTGTACAGAGACTCCAGAGTCGGCATCAGAGCCTGCCGCAACTCCTCAGGCTTGAATACTGAAATGAGCAACATGGTACGTTAGGGTTTGGAAATACAAACTTTTTCTGTCCTGACCGACAGTATAGAAACTCAGAATTGGATAAGCGTCAAAAAACAGAAGCCAAGCAGAGTCATTTTCATGGGTGGAGCATTACAGCTTTGGCTACAATGCTGCACCTGATAAATGTAAAAAAGAAAACTATCAGATTTTGCTTTGGGTGGATTTTAATAGCAAGAAGAAAAAAACAGAGGCTGACAGGAGACATGAAATATGTTTTGGGAATCTACTTCTACGCCTCTTCTTCTTATCTAGACATGGAAAATACTTGAATCAAATTCCAAACTTTAAGACTTTTCCACAATGTAGGAGCTCTGCGTACTCGAATAATTCTAAAGCGAGGGCTTATTTTGAAATGGATGTAGTCGAAATAGGCAGGGGGAACATAAGTACAAAGATGGAGAACCAATAATTAAAGGCCCAGTTAGGAGTTAAAGTCCTTGAAAATTTTCCTAGATACTTCAGCCTCGGATGCACGAGACTCACTTTTCCGCCGTGACTGGGAAGGAGACGAGGAGGTCGTGCCGTTTGTTCCATTCTCCTCCTCCTCTTTGGGTTCCGTCTTCATTTCCGGCTTTTTCTCCTCCACCTCCATTGGCTCTGGCTTTTCCTCAGGCTCCTCCTTTTTCACTGAAGCTGAGGCCGAGTCGTTCTCAGCCTGCAGTCGAGAGAACAATCGGTAAACCTGTTGCAATAAGTTATAGATCAATTAAATGCATGACAGCACAATCGTTTCCAGTTGCATGATTGCTTGTTTCTTTTGTCTCTTTTTTTTTTTTTAATCCAAAGACTGAATGACAAAAAAAAACAAAACAACTTTAGTCTAATGGATTGGTCTCAACTCAACATTTTTATGAAAGGAGAAAGATTTCATTGTTAACGGTATTTGTAGTTCCGGCTGTTTTGTTTGTTTCTTCTGAATATTTAAAATATCCTCCAGTTCCAGAGTTAAGATTTCTGTTCAAAATAAAAGTTGATTGATCTTTTATAGGGCGTGCTTGCTTTATTATGCCATTACTATCCTATCAAACTCACCTCTGTCTTGGGTTCAATTTTCCCACCAGCAGCTTCAAATTCCTGTTGGTCTGTTTGCGTTTCTGCTTTGAGGTCCTGGGCGGGCAGGTCGGCTCCGACGTGCTGCGAGTGCAGGTCGGCGCTGGCGGCGGAGGCAGGCGTGGGCACTCTGTTATCCAAACTGGCCCCCGGCTGAGAGAGCTGAGACGAGAAAAGACGAAGGACACGATGAAGGAAGGGGAAATATGAAGCTTTTCAAACCAGTCTCAGGCCCATCGATATACGTTACTGGATAGGACTGTGCCCATTAGCCGCGGTAGCTAGAGACCAACACCTGCAGGCAGCATCACTATGCATTGAGTCACAACACGGTGACGACACCTTGCCGTTCCGATGCGGGATGAGCGTTGATCTGGTGAAGATCAACTCAAAACCGCTTGTATTCTTTTTATTCCCCCTTTGCTCCTCCCTATGTCAGCTTTACCCCAAACATGGACTCGTTCCCATGGATACGGACTGACAACAGCCCCGCTACCCGACAAGAGCACAGATTATGTTCAACTGTGTCAGGATACAACACCAAAAGCCACGCAAACATTTCCTACAATAAAGAAGGTATGTAAGAAGGCCAAACAGAACATTCAGTCCGTCACAGTTTTAGTTTTCCAAGGTATATTCATATGGGGATTTTTAAAAAGGACTCTGCAGCACTGGTACATGTTCAGGTTATCAAAGTCAAGCCAGCACAATTGACTTATTTCCTATTTTCTTGACTTTTCTTTTTTCTCTCAATATATGTTTTTTTTACTGGCCTGATAAATGAGATACCCTTGGACAGGGTTTGTCCAAACTTCTCCAACACAAATTTAAGACTTTTTGAGAACTTTTAAGACAACTGTGAGTGGAATTTAAACCTGATAAGAGACAGAAATGTACAAAGGAAAATCACAATTAAATTGCACAGGTTTGCAAGGGACGCAAGCCAATGGCCAAGATGAACACCGGTCAGCCAGCCGGCGATACATTTGCACTTACCTGTGACGGATGTAAAAAAGCTGGATAGGTTTACCCCAACTAGCTAGCTAACAAGACTAAAGCTAGCTATCTGTTGTACCAACTTTGAAGCTAGGTAGATAGGGTAGTCACAAAACGCAATGAAGATGTCTGCACATGACTCAACGTTTTGCGTAGCAGTAAATTCCTGTGAGTAAAAAGGAAATGATCAAATATATGAGATTAAATAGTTCTACCACAACAAAATTTAGGACCTGCTCACTTATTTTTTCCAATAAATTTAAGACATTTTAAGGACTTACTTTTAGATCCATAAATTTATGATTTTGTAACGCTGTGCGGATACCGTGCTTCAACCTTGCTTTTTAGTTGTCGTGGTTCAGACAGTTAACAGCAAAAGAATGTGCTCCCCTTTTCAGATTATTTGCATGATTATGTCGTTTTCCCGACCAGCGATATTCCCAACTCAATGCATAGCAATGATGTGATGTCCAATCCAGTAATCTATCTCAATGGTCAACCCCCCCAGCCCACTCGCTTTTCTTGCATGCAGGGTTGCAGCTAATGACACAAACAAGGCTCTCGTGTCCAAGCATTGCTCCCTTAAGACAAAATGTGTGAAATTCCCTTTGCAATGGTGAGGATGCAGTTATCAGAAAGGTGGACATGAAGGGAAGGGTGGGTGGGTAGATGGCATTCAGAGGGATGGAAGGCGAGGGTCAAAAATTTGACGGCACATGCGGAGGGACTCTGTCTCACCGGAGTGGTAGGGGGCTGAGGCGGGGGCTGCGTTTGTCCCGCCGCAGGGAGCTCCGCCTGGGACTGTGGCTGAGAGGGACAGGGCGGGACGGCCCCCTGTGCTGGGGCCGGGACGGGGCCGGGGAGGGTGGGAGTGGAGCTGCGGCTGGAGGACTGGGGGTGCGGCAGGTTAGTGGCCGCCCCAGCCGCGGAGGCCGAGGAAGCGGCGGGCGGAGGTGTGGAGTGCAAGGGGGTTTGGGAGGAGGCTAGCTGAGGGCCCAGTGGGGGCCCCAGTGCGTTCATGGGGAGGTTAGCGTTCGGTTGCTGCTGCTGCTGCTGCGGCTGCTGCTGCTGCTGGAGAAAAAGGACACACAGAGCATGACGGACAAAAACACAAGATAAGCGGACAAACGCACAACATGTCAAATGGACAACACCGCGAACGACACAGGGTTTAGAGAGCGCACTGTGATGGTGTGATCATCTGAAAACATAAATTAGTTACTTTTATTTGAGTTTAGGGAATAATTTGAAATCAATGTGACTTTATGACGCCTTTAGAAAAGGTTAAAAAGTCAAATTAGTCATGACATAAGTTCACTACAACGCCACATCCTGCGTCTCACCTGAGTGACGGGAGCCTGCGCAGGAGGTTGGCCCATGCCCGGACCCCCGGTAACATTCATGGCACTGGGCACAGAAACGGCACCGGATCCGGGTGTGAAATGGGTCTGAGGCAGGAACTGTCCCTGACTGGGCGTCTGGGCCACCATGTTGCTGTGTCCAGGCATAATGCCCTGAGCCTGGGGCATCCTGGAGGGAGACATCCCCACCTGCGGGGCCAGAGCACAAGATTACAGGAACATTAGAAGAGAAACATCCAAGAGTTTCACCAGGACTAATTTAAAACCATAAACACCCATTTATAAGCTTTGACATGCCAAACACATTTTTTTTTTTTTTATCGAAATTTGGTGTCACAAGCCTTTGTAAAAACCACCAATATATCCAACAAATCTTGCAGTTTTTTTTTAAGAACAGTGATTTTTTTCTAATTCATTAGACAATTAAAAAAAAAACTGCAAGTAAAGTGATTTACAGACAAAATATCTAAAGAATTTAGAAAGACTTATTAGGATTTATTAATGTGACTAAAATGCGATGGAAATGTACATGAACCACCTCTACAAACTGTAAAGAGTAGAACCAACAATTTAGTAATAGTGGCAGTATTGGCATACCGTATTTCCTGGAGCGTAAGCCACATTTTATTTTATCATTGTTTAGCTGGTTGTGTGACTTATAGTCAGGTGAGCCTCTTATGCTTATTTTCCTCTTCATTTTTTTTTTATTTTTTTTTTTATTAGGAGGACTTGTACTCCAGATCAAGTTACTCTTCAGAAAATACAATAATTATAACTACCACTGTTTTTCTCATTCGCAATATAAAAATCAAACAAATTGGTCTCGGCTGAGGCTTCTAAAATGCTGAAGTTCTAAGTTTATTTATGCAGCAAGAAGGCAAAGTGCCTCATAAATAAAATAAACTAATTATGAAACCAGCAACAATTGTATTTTGTCAAATGACATCATCAAAATAATCATCAGTGTTCCAATTGTTTTTAATCAAAAGCAACTCTGTGCAGGTGGGTTTTCAGTCTTGATATAAAAGAACTCTGTTTCAGTTTTTTGAGGTTTGCTGAAAATTACTGAATTTTTTTTTATTTAGTTCTTATTGTGCATAAAAACTAAGTGCTCCAAGACAGTCTCCCTGCGTGGTTCTTACCGCTGGGGCAGAGCTGATGTTCATTTGCTGCTGGTGGGTCATGGGAGAAGCTGCTCGGGGTCCCATCGACGTCTGGGCGTTGGATAGCGTCATGTGGTTGAACTGGTTCATACCTGTAACGAGCGAACGGGCAAAATGTTCGGCAACAATCAAACGCGTGAAGAGGAATACAAACAAAGTCCAGCGAAACAGAAAATGAGAGACAATTTTAAGGCTTTTAAGACAACCTTTTCCATTTTACTGTCCGTTTCCATCCAAGCACTGCATTATGTAATAAAATTGAGTTTTAAAATGCAATAAAACGTCATTAAAGCTGAATAATGGATGCAAAAGGTAATAAAAACCTTGAAGACATTTTGAATTGTTTTACTTTAAATGGCATGTAGATTAATACCTAGGGTTTTGCTAACGAGTTTGAAAAGGCAACTAAATGACCAAAAGTTCTGGATTTGTTGGCCAAAGTTTCAATCTAAATGCATGGGATCTATAATATGATTGTTATTAGAAGCATAATTATTAGAATCAACACGCAGCGGTTTGTGGCCATTTAATACGTTACCACTTCTAAAAATAGAGCTGCTTCCGTATTTTGTAACCAGCGGTGCAAAATGTAATAAAGTTATTACTCACGCTGCAGACAGCATTACAAGATGCATTTATAACATTTTGAATCAATTATTACACGATGCGGTTTTAGTGATGTTTTATTACGAGTTGAAGCCTGGTTTTATGACATTATTACATAGTGTGAGATTAAATGCATCTTTAACATTGAATCGGTACCTTGAGGAACCTGAATGCGGTTTATGATCTGATTTGGCATGTTCGGGAGAGGAACGGGTCCATCTGTGCAACAAACAGAATATGTATTGATCAAATGAACAAATATATTGTTTCAATTCACACACTAAAAATATAAAAGGTATTCCTCTCAACATATGTACGACAGTAACCAGCCTCCTGCAGCTGACATGTTGTGGGACCAGTACTCACTCTGCGGCCTGGGGCCCAGTGCGTTGGTCTGGGGAATGCCAGGTTGCTGCGTACCCTGGCCAGCTATGGGCGCCTGGCTGATAATCTGCTTCTGGAGCCTTGAACGTCTCTTCTCTTCCAGTTCCTTCTGGATTTTGTAAATTTTCTCAGCCAGGAAGTGATAATACTCGTCCTGAAAGCAAAACAAAATAAGACGTCGCTACGGCGCTGGAGTTCTAAGATCTCGCACTGTTGCTAAAATAATTGAAGTCAGCCACCGGTTTGGCCGTCTTACCCGACTGTTCGCCGACTCATACATGTCCCCCTCGACTTTTCTGGCATAGGCCACCAGATTTTCCATTCGCCTGTCCTTCAAAGCAGCCGGGTCCGGGGTGGGGAATATGGCTTGTACCCTGCAGAGTAAAGAAGCACAACATTAAAGCGATGGATGACCTCCGGCTCTCCTCTCTGAAGACGAGGCAGACGCTTACAGCTTGTGAACGAGGTGATTGCGCAGATCCTGAGTGACGTGCTCATGCCAGGCCTTCCTGGCGCCTGCGGAAGAGACGGGCGCTGCTGTGGGCAGGCTGCCCATCTGGCCCACAGTGGAGCCGTCTGACAGCAGCTGACTGGAGGTGGGGAAAGAGAACAATAAAAAAAAAAAAAAAACAGATTAGACTCTACAAATATAACTTCTTTTCATAGATTGGGTAACACAACAGCACATATCCGCGAAGAGTGACTGGAATGCGTTTTATGGTTTTCTCAAAGGAGATAAAGACTGACTTGTTAGTGTTGAGCGTGTTGGAAAGGGAGTCTGTGTGCAGGTTTGTCTGTTCTGAAGTCGCCACGCCCATCGTCCCACCTCCAAGAGCCATCTGGTTACCTGCTCACACCAAAAAAATAACAACAATACGACAACTGCCTCAAATATTAACAGTTTAAACATATTTCTGCACATTTTATTTAATATTTTATTTCAAACAGCCTGCATTTTTAACACTTTAATAAATACATTTGTGTAGAAGAAACACTTCATTTTTAAATATTAGTGGAACTACAGTCAATCGTCTATTGTTATATTTTATCCAAAGGGACGTAAAGAAAAGATTGTGAGAAACGTTTGCTGAAGTGCTTTTATTTTTATTAAAATGACCCCGGACTTTCCAGGAACACTCAGAGATGCAGCAGCTGGATGTATCATAACTAAAACCCTTCGGTGTGGAAGTTGTTAGTGAGGGAAAAAAATAGAAGTCAAAGGAAGCACAAAAAGTTTTTAATCTTTTAAGAGGATAAAAAGTATTTTCTATGAAAACAGTCCAAGCTTCAATTCCAACTTCAACAGAGGGAGAAGACGTCACCAGGTAACTGGAAGGTTAAACTAAAATAATGCTGCGTTATTGCATTTTAGGTAATATTTCAAAAGAAGCTCAATTATGTGTTTATTGGCATTTTTTTTATGTCCTTAAGTAAAAAAGCGACTTAGGTAATTAATTTAAAAATCTGCAGAATGCGCCAAATTTTTTATCTGATTAATCATCTGAGCCTGAGGTTTTCTTTTTTTTTTTTTTTTTTTTTTTTTTTTTCTTTTTTTTTTTTTTTTTTTATTTAAAATATGCCAGGCTGTCATTACCGATGGTGTTGATGGGTCTCATCTGCTGAGGAAGCTGCTGTTGTTGCTGGGCCTGCGAGTTCTGGGCTCCGGCCGCTTGTCCTGGAGCCTGCTGAGCTGCAGCTTGTCCAGCAGCCTGGCTGCTGTAGGGCAGACCGAGCGCTGCGTAGGCTCTCTGCATGGAGCTGGGGTCGATGGGGGATGAGGTATTGATAGTGGGAGCACTGGGCTGGCCCATGCCAACTGTAGACATGGGATTCTGAAGGCCCGTGTTTGGGGAACTCAGCAGAGCTGCGGAGAGGAACAAAGAAGTTAGTCCAAATGTTCCGAACATACGCTTCGGGGGGACAGGAGATGAGGATCACTTATCGAGTTTAAACGGACGAAAAGCTCCTCGACTAGAAAAGAGGAAGTAAGCAGAAAACACAAAGGACCTCTGTATGCAAGAAGCACAAAATCATACATCATGTTCTCCACCAAGCAAGCCAAGGAGAGACAGATAAACACTGGAAAGATGCTGACTAAAGAGTGGAAAGAAAATGAGCAAAGTTTAAGCGACTGCTCTAATTAGTCAGGGGCAGGGAAAATGATCATGGCTCGTAAAATATTACAGCAATATTTACAAGAGAGACCTAAAAATCAAAACAGAACGGGAAGCAGCTCCAGGGGGAAACTGTGGAGCTGTAAACAACTCCGGAGCTAAATCGCTCCGTCAGACCATTCCTCCTTCGTCATATCTGCAACTTTCCACTGTGACGGAATAAAATCTCCAAAGGGACTCTAGTGTTACAGTAGACCATAGACATCAACTATTTGCCAAACGTTTTCATGGCAATACTTCTCCCCCCCCCCCCCCCCCTAAGCCGTCACAACCCTAATTGTGGGGCTTCAGAGTGGGAATGCCAACATAATATTCCATAACCATAAAACCTTGAACAATTTTTATCTCGGTAATCCTTGGAAAGCCAAGTCAAATGTTTCTAGGTCTACCCAACTGGCTCTTTCTGACTGTAACGTCCATAGCTTTCTGTGTTTGGTGCCCGTTGGTCACAATAATAATAAAAAAAGAAAAAATAAAAAAAAAAAAAAAAAATTGAAAGAAAACACCATGACAACAGTCTGAGGGCAGTTAAGACTCACGCTGCTGGGTTCGCTTGTCGCTCGCATTCTTCAGCGGGAGGCAGACCGGACAGTCGTGTCGTGTGCAGTTTTTCCAATGGGAGATGATCTGTCTGGACGACGCACAGTGAGCCACTGCACAGAAACAAGAGGTGCAACATTAGGCCTGAAACGATTGATCAGACTATTATAATGATTGTCAACTTATTTAGTAATCGATCGATTGATCGCCAACTGGAGCATACGGTCTCAAAAACGGACATTTTCTGAAAGCACACCGCAAATTCAAAACCGTCACAAAAAAAAAATAGACATTTTACATTTTGGATAAAGAAAACTTTTGTCGGGAAACTGCACTGGACCAAAAACACCTAAAATGTCAGCTTTTTGCATCAATTATTGAACCTTTTGGAAGCATTTCTTTTTTCGCCGCAGATGCCTCCTTTCCTACAAAGGAAAGGAAGCATCTGCATCCATTAGCGAGTAGCACCACGTTCACTAAAGGAATACTGTTTATTGCATTTTAGACCAACTGTTCATTTTCTTATTTAAAAAGAGGAGTTGAACTATTTGTTTATTTGTATGTAATACTGGATAAAAAAAAAACCCTGGCACGGATGAAAAATCTGCAGAATATTCCAGGTTTTGTATCCGATTAATCGTCAGAATGATCGACAGAATGATCGTTAGTTGCAGCCCTTTGGAGCATATCTTTACCATTCGGCAAATACACAAAAAATAGATCCATAAAGACAAATGTAACCCCCGGAAGGCAATTTGTTTGGCCCATTAGTGGAGCAGGTGTTTGAATTAGCTAATCAACCGCCGCTCATATTCAGGTGAACACTTGTTCATAAGTGCAAAATAAACGTCAAGCCTGAAAGCATAAAACTGCGATGGACTGAATGTTCTGTTTTGGGTTTTATGTTCTGTTCTGCGTTTGGGAAATGTTTGCGTGTTTTTCGGTGTTGCATCCTGATACACTTGAGCGTAATTGTCAACCAGTGGAGCTCTTGTCCGACAGTAGCCACGGCAACGGGTGTGCGTGTGGAGAAAAGCAGACAGACGGAGGGGGGAACAAAAAAAAACAAACAAACAAAAAAGATTACGAGTGATTGAGTCGTTTTCCTTTTCCTGTGGCGCTCCGTTTATTGAACTTTCCAAAAGTTCAATAAACGAGAAAAACTGGACTAACTGTTTTTGGTCTTCCATTGAACTTTGAACTATTCCTAACAAATAGAACAAAATATTTCATAAGTTATGTAACAAAATGTGTCCTATGGCGGCAATTATGTAAAATTAAGTTAAGAGAAACTTGAACAATCCTCTCGAATCTTGGTGGAAACCAAACTTTTTAGAGATTTATATCCAGGTTGAAAACATATCTTACGTATCAAAGCATCTGCAATTTTCTCAGCTTTAATTGACATAAAATTTTATGGAAATCAGATAAGACATGAGAACGCTACAAACATTTTTGTGACAGATTCTTGCTCAGTATGGATTTACGGACATAAGTTGGTGCATAAAAACGGTGCCTCCAGGTACGCGTCACTAGCTATTGCTGTTATTAGGCGGTTATAAATAAGTGTACCCGACTTTTCTTTGTGGCTTTTATGAACTTTTCAGAGTTCGTACATCTTTAAAACAGTAAAATTCAAGGACTTTTCAAGCATCTTCAAGATCAGTTTTTCAGGTTTTCCCACAACATGCTTTGGAAATAAAAACAATACAATTCAACTAAAGACCACAGTTCTAATTCACTATTTTAATAATACCATTTATCACTGTTATTAATAATATCTCGTGATAGTATTGTACGGCAGGGACAATGTAAAGTAAAATATAGCACAATTTGATGTTTTGAAATGTCTCTTTTACACGCCCTACCCACCTGACTGGTCAGAAAAAAAAATAAATAGAAAATACATCGAAGTTTTTTGGTGTTAGGGAGAAATAGAAAATAGAAATAGAAATAATTTTGATAATTCTGACCAACCCAAAACAAGTTTAGTCTGGTTTAACTTCAGACAATATTACAATTCAAATACCTGGATTCAACTTTAGACTTCTAATGAAAACAAAACCGCATGTTCAAAAACATCAACCAGAAATCAGACCTTGAAAACACCTATTAAAAATCAAAGCATTTTCAAGGATGTCAAGCAACCCGTACAAACCCCGGTTCTTGACTTTTGTGACATCAAACCGGGCTTAAACCCCAGGCTAACAAAACGGTGCGTTCAGGAAACATCTGGTCGGTATCGATTTCACTTTGCCGCGTTCTCTCACCGCTGCAACCTACCTTGGCAGGACTTGCCGGCCTGGCAGTGGGTCATGTGGTTCAGGACGTTCTTCATGGTGCGGCAGTGGGGCAGGGCGCACTGTCTCACCTCGCCGTTCGCCTGCTCTCTTCTCTGGCACTTGTGTGCGTGAAGCAGCAGGACCAGCTGCTGCTGGATCAGCTTGCGCTTCTCTGGGTCAGCGGTTGGCCCCGCCGAAGGCACCGCCACGCCTCCGCTGTTGGCCAGCGGGAGCATCCCTGCCTGCTGCTGTGGAGGCTGCTGGAGCTGCTGAGGGCACAGGAGAGTAAAACTAACGTCAACAATTTTGCGAATTACGGTAAAAATCCTTCATCTTTACGTGTTTCACGATGTTGCCGTTACCTGGGCTCGGATCAGTTACAGGTAATCAGAAAGGACGACATTTTACCAACAAAACCACACTATTTATCCACCGTATTATTCCAAACATGACTGTTTAGCAGGTGGTCATTAATCAGCACCTTTTATGATGTCATATAATTTTACAAGCACCGGGAATTATTTCTGCTTTTCAGTTTAAAAACAAAAGGCTAAATTGCTTTGGCCATTTCTTTTTAGCATGATTGTGAAATCTTTGTTTTGTATTCAGAATGGTCAAAATGAAGATCTATGCATTCATCTGTATACACAATGATGAAGTATAACATCAGGATTTATAGACGGTAGAAGTCTGAAAAGTGTGGTGCGTTTCTATATTTGGCTTCTTTAGAACCACGTTTCTGTTTCATTCCCAGTTTCTTCAGTTTTCTGGCAGCTGAACATTCTGCTCATTTTATTTGAAGCACAGCTCAGGCTCATTCAAATGGGAAGAAGGGCGACTGAACTCCATTTATTTTAGTTTTATGACATATTATCAATTACATTTGGCTCTAAACTTTGACAGGGCCATTCCAACACGTGAATACACTCGAACGTAAACAACTCCTTTATAGCTCACGCTGCTTTTTTATTTCTTTTTTTTTTAAGGTAGGCTAGACTTTTTTTTTTTCCCCCTTTGGAGAACTTCCACAAAAGTTAAACTCAAATTCTTAACCACAATTTTAATAATCACACTTTTACAGGCTTACTTTTTTTTTTTATTTAATCACTCTAAAATATAAATAACATAAATGCTGTGTTTAAAAGTAAAAATATGTGCGTCTATTTAAAAAAAAAAAAAAAAAAAAAGGACCAACCATATTTGGCCCGCTAGTGACAGCGGCCCCTTTGAGCTCATTTGGGAATGGTGGCAGGCTGCTGGCAAGGGCAGCTTTGTTCTGGAGCTGCTGCTGAGGATTTAGCTGCTGGCCCGGTGCAGCAGCACCCTGACCATAAGGCTGAGCCCCAAACGGACTTCCATTGCTACCCAGGCCCATCTAAAGACGACACGCAAGACACGGAAGACGATATTATTTAACACCGTAAGCTACTTTTAATTTTTTTTAAAAAAACGGTTAACTTCTTTCTGAGCAACAAATATTTACATTTATCAGTTTAAACACACACATTCACTCTGGCTCGGGCCCTTGGGGTAATCACTGTTTTCCGCTGCCCTACCAACCACCATTTGTCATTACAAGATGTCACACACGCCAGAACGAGCGCTAGCGTAGCCATGCCAAAGTAATTGTCCTCGTTTAGGCCAAAATTAGTCCGGAGACGCTTTGGTGCCATGACAGCTCAGCGTGACTGAAGCTGTTGGCATGACTGGAATTGACTTTTCACAATTGAATCGCCACGCGTTGCTCTTCCTCCTCCTCCTCCTTCCTCTGTGCGTCAGGGAAGTTAACAGACGAGTTTGGAGCGATTCCATCGGATGAAAACCGCAAAAACATTAGCAGCGTGGCTGGAGTTTTTAAGATCTATTAGAAAATGCTTCGTTGAGTCGGTTGTTGAACATCTTTCTGTAGTTCATATTCTCCTTTTAGGCTTTTCCAAACTAAACTTATGGATTTTTTTTTTTTCCTTTGGTCAAATTTCTACACTGGAATTTTTCAACATTTTTATTTATGTAATCATCTACAATTGCATCCTAAACTTAAATTCTATTTAATGCAATTGAAAAAAATGTAACTCATAACAGACGGATATAATGCATAATCTACGAATTACCAAGAAAAATGTATTTTTAAAAAAAACTAATAGGTAGAGATAAGTTTTTTATAAACTGACAGACTCAGCCCACAGGCGCCATGTGCGTGGTTAACAACAAACACACCACTGTTTGCCAACTTAAACACTGTCGTTACATTTGGCACCAAAAAAATAATAAAAGAACATTTAAAAGCCAGTACTGGCAGGTCCGATTTTTTTTTAAAGACCAGTGATTAGGGGTGCTGTGGCGACACAGGAGTTAAGCACAACCCACAGAAGGAGGCCTCGGTCCTCGACGCGGATGTCGCAGGGTCGATTCCCGGCTGCACGTCTTCCCTCTCGCTCTTTTCTCACTTTCCTGCCTTAGCGCTTTCAAATAAAGGCAACTAAAGCCAAAAAAAAAAAAAAAAAAAGTGCTACCTGCACATTTTGGCAAGTAAAACTTCAGACTTTAAGACATTTTTAACACCACTTTGAATCAAATTTAAACCAGAAAAAGACTGGAGATATAAAAGGTAGAAATAACCCAAGGGGTGTAGAAGAAGGAGTACTGCAGTCAAGAATAGCACACTGCTCTCTACAGCCTTAACCTCCATAATGACAAACTTAAGTGCTGAAAACCAACGTCACCCTGCCAACTGGTGATAAATTTGTGCTTGTGCGACGTCGCTCCCTCTTAGTTCGCAGACGGGAAATTTTGTGACGCGACACGTTGAGAAACGTTCAGCTTTTATTGCCGCTACTCCGTCCCATGTCTGGACTTTAAACCATCTGTCGTTCGTCGCTCCCCGTGTGTCGATACAATCGCCCATAACGGAGTGAGACGCAAAACAGCTAGCTAGCTAGAAAGGGTTCATTAGCACCTCGTTAATGGTAGCCTCAATCAGCTGGAGTCAGAGAGTCGCTGAGATGTTGGAGCTGAACTGAGAATTTTGCCTGACAGAAAAATCCAGCGAGAAAAATAAAACCATGAGATTAAATAATCCTTTCATAACAAAAATTAAGGCCAACTGAAACCTTTTTATTGAATTGAAGACATTTTAAAGCCCTTAATATTAGACACACAAATTTAAAACTTTTCAAGAATGCATGGATACTTTAGGCCAGATACTTTATGTTCTTAAAAAAATGTCCTTGTAAAAACAACAAAATTGAGAAAATACGAGAATTTAAAGAAAAGAAGAAAAAAAACCCTCAAGGATAATTTTCCAGACTGCCTTGTTTCACACTCCGATTAACTTGCTGCTGCTGTTCTCCTCCATGAAGCTGGAGACCAGAGCAGAGTCTGCCATGCCAGGCCGTATCTCCTCAGGCTGTTGACACCGCTCCAACAGACCAGATAAAAAACACCCAGCTGAGACGACCAGACACTGGCAGCCTTTCAACACAGCTGAGCGGGAGGACACACGCGCACAAAAACGCTCCCCTCCCCTCCGTCAATCTTCCCCCCTTCAGACACACTCCACATGTTGGCAGACTGCACACAAGCCAAGCATCACCTCAGCGCTCTGCTAGCCAGACCGGGTTTTCAGGAGGAGCTGGCCAACGTCTTTTCATGAAAGTAATTTGTAGTCGTTAGCGATTCATTTTACTAGAGCCGTCTCTCCCCACATCAGCGATGCGGCAAAGCAGCCGGCCGGTAAACAAGAGAGCGCTGGTGGGCATAACGGCATTACTTTCTCCTTTAGGAATACGTTAAAGAAGAGAGAGAGAAAAAAAAGGAGCATGTGCTGGGAAGGAGCGCCCGAAAGAGGTTTACAACATGCTGTTCAGGCTCAATAAAAGACCTGTGATGTTTGTGTTTTGTTTGTTTTTTTTAAGCTGCAGGGAGACCATCTTGTAAACCGCCTTGTGTTACTGTGCTTTATACTGCTCCTAAACTTTAAGGTGCATAATCGTATTAGAGAAAGACACGGAGAAGTTTACATGCACTCATCAAAATGGGCATCAATTTTATTCTGATTAGATGGATTTGAACAATTTTGAGGCCAGAATTGTCATTTGAAAACAAAATGTGATGCTACACGTCAAATATGGAGAGGGTTTTCTCTAATCCAAACTTCTTCTGGTGTAGTTGTAGTGGGGCCCATTTCAGATCAGGCCCGGTATGAAATCATGACTGTATGAGAACTTTAGGTAAAAATACAGCGGTGTGAATGGATAGGCGATTCGCCTCTCGAATGTCTTAAAACAGCCACAGCTGTTCTAAAAGAACGATGAGGACAGACGTGTGAATTTAACTGGAATTACGAATTAGCCCATCAACATGATCTCTCTAGTCACGGTCAACTTTGATTGGTTTTGGAAGCTGTTTTTAGATCACAGGTGAGTGATGTTGAAGGTTCGTGTCAGTTCATACTTGACATTTTTGGCACTTAACACAATTAAGCTAAACTGATGAAGTTGAGCTCCAATAGATGCGTTGACACTAATTCTATAGTTAAGACAAACCAGGTTACGTTGCCCAACGGCAGTCTGTTTATTGATGTTTGTGAGTTTTTGTTATGTTTTAGATTCTGACGTAAAGAAGATTACATATTTAAATTGGATGAAACGACAGAGATCACAAGTGTGAATACTTGTATGCAAAATACGTGTTTTGTTGAAGGAGTAATGATGTAAGGCTACTCGATACTTCTGCCTTCACTTTAAATGAATCAAGTACACAACTCCTAAACACTCAAGTCAATTATTTCACAGGAACAAGGTGACATTTGTTTCACGAATGTCAAACACTGACGGCAGCTAGTTCATTTCAAGACAACATAAAAGTCACCAAACAGCGATGCGGTCTGTGAGCACGTTTTGCACGTTTACGTTCTCCCTCTATGTTGGCCGTTTGTCTTCTTCTGGTAGCCCAAGTATTCTACGGTGGATTTTGTTCTCGCCTTGAGACCAGTAGCTGGTTCTTGCCTACTTCGGAGCTCTAACGTTTGATCGATCCAAAGGCACTTTGGATGTCTGCTTGGCGTCGTCGTCGTCTAATTGGACTGCCCGACTGACCCATGAAAGAAGATCCTGCTCCAAATTCAACACCTTCCAGCTCAACTGAAATTCGTAGCTAACCGCATGGAGACGTCTGAGCAGCTGCCCATCCAAAAGTATAGCCGAGTTTAACAAAGCAAACACTCAAGACTCTCCCCATGGAACAATTACCACATAAATGATCGTAGCTGGAAAAAGTTGTTGAAGTCTAACTAACAGCTCCTCTATGCATTCCTCTGGTAATACAAATAATTATGCAATCAAGTTTAGTTTAAAAAATTGTTTAACGGCAAAACTGAATCCAATATATTCTTCCATAAAGGATATTAATACAGCTAAGTGTTACCTTATTTAATGTTTCGCTATACAGCAGAGCAGCACTTTAGAGTTATGTGACTTTCTGAAGAGGTGCCAATTTCTCAAATACTGATTGTTTTTGCCATAATGTAATTATATTTTTATTACTTTTCTTGGTAATTAAAAAAAAAGCACACCATGATTTCAAAGGCTCAATCTGCAACATAAAGTCATGGAATATGTCTCATCATGAGTTTATAAAACTTCCAGTAGTAATTAAGATGATTTTTAACTAATCATGATGTCATCCAGCACAAAATCATTACCAAGTCTCATTAAAGGTTTTTAACCAAGTCGTGGTAAACCGAGTTCAATTTTAAAACTTTCCACCCACAACCCAATGCGAAGAACCTATGAATGACTAACAACTCTATTCAAATAAACCACAGAAGGAGACATATTGCATGTTTGCCCAAATATGCAGCTGCAACATAAATGTGCAAACTTAAGATTATTTTGGGGGGGTGTAGGGAACCGTCGGTAGCGTGACTCACCTTGTTCATATTGCCCGCCTGCTGGGCAGCATGCGCTCCCATCTGCTGTCCTCCCTGGGTAAGAGTCTCTACCAACGCGCTCCCAGATGCTCCCGGTCCCGCAGCGCTTCCCGGTATTGTCTGTCCTTGATACTGCATCGCCGCCACGCCGGCGCCCCGTCCCCTTCCGGCGCTGGGTACGAGGCCGCCGTTCATCACCTGCCCGGGCTGAGGTTGCCCTCCTTGACCCAGAAGTCCCGCGTGACCCGGGCTGTTGTTGATCATAGCTTGGCTGAACCCTGTTGCGCTCAGACCCATAGCTGCAGCGTTGTTGTTGCTGTTCTGTCCTACTGCTCCAGTCGGCGTTCCCGGTTTCTGGCCCTGAGGCGAGGGGTGGCTGTTGGGAGAACCCTGGCCGAGGGGGCTCTTGCCCAGGGGAGTACCGAGCTGTGGGGCCATACCGCCAGACTGGGGGCTTGCCGAGTTGAGCCCTGTGCCTGGGATGCTGGAGGTGCTGCCAACTCGGAGAAGCTCCGAGAGCTGCTTATGTTTGGAGGCTGCGTCCCCACCGAGAGCTCCTGCGGCGCCGCCAGGTCCGCCGCCGCCGCCAGGTGTTGCGCCGCCATTTGAAGGCAGCCCGCTTAACTGGCTCAACTCTCCTCCGTTTGGGATGAGTTCATCTGGAAGGTCGTTTTCCAAATCATCCCAGGGCAAAGACCCCAGATCTACGAGGATGCAAAAGAAAAGAAAAACAGAAAAGTAAGCCATGAACAATTTCTATGCGTCTACCGGAACAATAAGGATGAAGTGGATGGGAAGAACTAAAACTGAGGAAATACTGAAATAAAATCCTGAAAGTGTCCAGAAAAAGCTTGAGAATGGAACAAAGTTTCACCTTCCAAGTTTATGTATTATAAGGATCCAGACCAAAAACCATTTAAACTGAGGAGATTTATTTTTTTGACAAACTGCTGGAAATTGTTGCTTTAATGCAAACATTCAATATACACCAAAAAAAAAAAAAAAAAAAAAAACCAGACCATTAAAGTGAGCATAATGATTCCCTGGAGAGGCATAGTAACTCTTAGCCAGTGATCAAACAGAACAACTTTTCAATTAAAAATCAGTTTACTGATGTTTTGCCCAAATATTGAAAGTCTATAAGTTCTAAATTAAGCTAGATCGGGTAAGAGACGACGCGTCTCCCTTTACTGCACGTGAAGCAGAATTGAAGCTACAATGTTGTCTCAGTTCAGCCGACAGGATTTTAAAACGAGATGAGTACAGTGATTTTTTTATGCCACAATGAACGACTTGACAGCTCCAGTACTTCAAAAGACAATTTCCTGCAACGCAAAGGTAAAATAACTACAGGTGCACCGATTGCAGGTTCCTGGATGATCGCTGTTAACTGATTTTGGAAAATAATTTTTTTTGTCTGAAATGTCTCTAAATACTTTCTTGTGAAATAAAGCAAGAAAGTCGCTGAGTTGTGGTGACTACTAAGTGCAGACGTGACCTGGTGGGCCAGTGGTCTAGTCAAACCTCTCTCAAGAGAGAATAGAAGAAGACAGTGATTGATTTTTAAACTTTTGCTGAGGTGGATGAGATCGGCTTCACATGCAAGTATTGGCCAATAGCAGATCTCCCAAAATGAAAGAAATCAGCTGGACGGCATATCGGCACGTCCCTAAAAACAACAACAAAAAAACACATTCTTCTAGGAGGTATGAAATTAGATTTTGACATCTTTATGAGATCCAGAGATGTGAAATTGTGTTTCAAATGCTGAGCGAAGTAGTAACCAAAACACAGCCGATAAAACTCAATTTCCTAAAGCAGAGCTTTTCTTTCATTTTCCACCTTCCCGTTTTCTGCCCTCTCGTCTCCCAGATGTAAACTCATCCTGAGCAAATTAATTGAACCAATTTCAATGTTGGCTCAAAATGATCCCAAAAACAATATAATGTGTACAGCGCTAAGACCCTCCTCCTGACTCTGATTGGTTGTTTCTGACCGGGAGCTGTGCATTTTTGCAGATTATCTGTCTTATATTGTCATGACAAACTGATAGTTTAAACAAATGTCAATTTTTTTTTTTTTTTTAATAGAAGTTACATACTCCGGCTTTAATTGACAGCATTGTAGAAGAATAGCGATTAAACTGAATTGACTAACCGAGTCCACTTCCGTGCGATTAGACTGCATTGGTATGAATCAGATTCAATTGATTATACATTTTAAATACTTGGATATGATTGAGATTTGTTTGTCTATTAACAGTTTTTTAGGTGAACTCAGTTGTGAATTGGGGCTGGCCAAACTGAATGGGACTTTTTTTTTTTTTTGTAAGGACTCTAAAGTTGTTTCCATCACGTCAACAAGATGAGTCAACAAGCAGCGACTAGAGGACAAACAGGACAGATAGCAAGAACAACAAATCACAGCGATCACACCCACAAAAACAACTCTTTATAAAGTACAGATTATTCCACCCCCATGTGGCACCTCTCTATTTCACCAAGGCCTTACTGGCCCATGTTCCGGCTCTGAAAACCTCTGATCCTGTAGTCAGACGCAGGACCCCAGAAAGGTTTCTCTGTTGCGCCCTGAACTGGATCGTTTCAAATGGGTACTACTTGTTCTCCTCAAAAGCCCTCAGAGCGATAAAAGCAGCAAATGTGATCAAGATGTCAGAACGGGTAATAATAGTAGCTCTAGATTAGATACGAAGCGGCATTCTTCCCAAATTGAAAAAAAACGAAGAGCCCAGGATTTTAACGGTATAACAACAAACTCCAGTCCTCCAAAAGATCACTCTCGCTTTTAAAAACCTTCATTCAATTGCGTAGCGTTTTAAATAATAGAAAAGTAGAACGAAAAAAAAAAAACAGAAGTTGCACTGACGAACACTAAACTATTGAGTGCAAACAACCCCGCCCCCCAAAAAAGTGAAACATTTTTCATTTTTAGTGGATTTTTTGTTTTGCCCGTGTCCCAAATCAAACTACTAGTTTGGAAAAAAGTGTAGGTTTGCTGAAGTAATCAACTTATTTTTTGTCAAACTGTGATTTTTATGGCCAAACAAAGCTCAATTGTAAAGTTGATCTGATAATTTGGTTCTCAATGGGGAACCAGACTAGAAATATTCAGAATTATTACATTTCTTTTAGTTTTTTTGTGCCAGTGGTTCAGGAGAATTATGTAAACAAGATTACAAAGGTCTGTTTGGTATTTACCAGGAAATGTCTGAATGATGTAAGTATTTCAAGCCTGGCACACAGGCTGAACAGGAGTTACATTTTCTTGTTTTGGTTTCATTTTGTTTTCACATCTACAATTTGTACCTTGGGAACTTTTCCACGTCACAGCCACAAACATAATGGTATCTTATTAAGGTTCCTTAGACAGACCAACACAAGTGGCAAGTTATCAATGGCGAAGGCTTTGCATTCGTTACCAAATAAATGTTGAATACCCCTAGTAAAACAAGAGAAACCAAAAGGACGTCTAAATGTTTCAGTTTCTTTTTAATTCACAACTTTGCATGGCTTTGTGTTTGTCTATCGCATAAAATCTCAAAATACAAAGTCTGTTGCTGTGAAGTAAAATAGTTTCTCTCTCCCACAGACCAGCTGTCTACTGTCTGTTTCTTATTAACTTTGGCCAAAGTCGTATAAGGTGACCATTTTTACAAATAAAAAAAATTTACAAAAAGTTCTATTAGTCCATCGTTTCCCACAACAAAACGACACCAATGGAACAAGTCTTTTTCCTGCAAATGATGTGCATGATTTATTTATTGACATATTTCATGCATCATTGAGTTGGGAAAGATTGAGCAGCTTAAGGGTGTGATGTTGCTCCTTTACGGGATTGATAAAACAACCAATAACGTTGGATATCTTAGGCGTGAAAAGACCATTGCATCTGTGTGAACGTCAGGGTATAGATTTTCCCAGAGGAACTTCTAAAGGGTTCGAACCATGTAAACAGCATTACAGGCCTTCAACATATGCGGGGGAAAAAGGCTTTGATATTGATGTAGAAGTAGAAAAATTAGAGGCCATTTCATGGTGCATTTAAAGCCAATTTACACAAATATTGGTGGTGAGCATATCCCTCTCATCTCTTCCCATTTCTTTTTCTCGTGGTTTTTTCTAGTTGCCCGCAGGCAGAGATGTAAATGGCGTTTCTCCATGAGCGTACAGTCGGACGTGTTGCCAACAGAATATCTGGCCGTCTCATGCAAGAATCCGTCTTTGGCTCTCAAAAACTTATTTTTGTCTTTGTGAATTATTGCACTGTGATACAGTCTTGTTTAATGCAAAGTAAAAGGTGAGGTTCAGTGGTATTGTCTGGATTGTTTATAATTATTCATCAACTCATAAATACAAATTAAAACAGTAGATCGGGGCCAGATATGTAACTGCTTTTAATTTATTTCAAGGTTTGACAAAGGTAAAAGATTTTAAAACAGCTAAAATTTTCCCTTTAAACGTCCTTCTAATGCGACACCAGAGAAAACAAATGGTGAAATCCCATGCAGCCCTTCCCCCACCTGTTGCTGCAAACTGCTGTAATCTGGCAGGTCAAGCAGATGTCCTGATAAACCAATCAATCAATACCAGCACGTTAGACTTGCTTTTAGGAGTGGGCATTCATCGCTCATCATTTATTATAATAAATTGCTTAAGAATTTTTTAACTTACTGTTGCCATGGCAAATTCCAATCGATTACATTTGAAAACTCTCAAAACTGTCCGTGTTGTCGGAATTACTGTCTTTTACCGTTTTCTCCAGTGTCTGTCAGTAAATAAATTGATTTGAAAATATTAAATGCAGTTATTGTGTGCAGTTTATTTAGGCGAGTGGTGTCTTAAGGAATCATACTACAAATGGGAGGTTTTTCAAGAGCAGTATTGGTGTTTGTGTGGTGATTGCGCCCCTAAAAAAGTAGCAATAGTTTCATCATCATAATAGTACCACAAAATATTGTGATAAAACTTTAAAGTCCATATTGCCTGCCCCTGCTTGCCATCTATTGCAAAAAAGTAAAAGTAAAAACAAAAAGGACCTTGAAGCTAAAAACAAATGTATCTCTGCACACAGTCAAATGCTGACAAACTGCAAGAATTGATTTCAATTAATGCCTCCAATAGGCCACTGCCTGCAAGAGAAAACTACAAACTACTTCTATACGAAGCATAAAGCAGATTTTAATGGTGCAGAGGAGACGCCTGTTGCAGGAAAAAAAAAAGAAGAGAAAAATGGTGTGAGGCATTTGTAGAAACTCAAGCAAAAAGAGGCTTAAAAAAAAAAGGAGCCAGCTCACACTAATCTACACCAAAGAGGAGATTATCAAACTCTCCTTTGATTTCTGTGAGTGTATATTTTGAAGATGTGCAAATGCGGGGACAACACTTGTGGATTGCGTTTTTTCTGGTTTCTCTGAGCACACAGACATGCCTAGTTTTTAAAAATGAGAGGCTACACAACTCTGAGCCCTTTTCTCCTTCGCAACACCTGTAACCTCGTCCCCGACAGAGCAGTAGCACAAAATTTTTTCAAACAACTTTCACGGCAAACATCTTCCGTCTGTCATCAGCGGAACCATTTCTGCTAGCCTGGGATGAAATTGCAATGCTATTGCTGAAAACTGCAATGATGATTTTATGATTGAAAAGCATTTTTCTAATTTCTATTTCTTCACAGTCACCAACATTACTCTCCAGGAGCTTCAGCATCTCAGCCAATGAACATAAAGATCAGGCGTAAGCATTAAGGGCGCTTAGAGTCCACACAACTGACAAATATATTGCTAAAATATGCAGAGTGTGAATGCCAGTCACTGGAAATGGAGTATTTGACCAAATCTTGCCTCCAAGCAGTTATTTGCAATATTCTGTAAACTGACTTTGTGATGCTGATTGCAACTTGATATATTCTGCAGCTCTTACATCCAGATGAGTATTTCTCAGCAACATAGAAAGGGGTTACAGATGAGGTTTTTATTTAATTTACTTTGGACAAATGGACTTTTTTTTGTTTTTAAATCAACCAAATATTAAGTTAGGTCATTTTTTCAACTAACTTTATCCCAGAAATCAAGTGATTTGATGAATGAGTAGATGTCTTTATCTGAAGTTCAACATTTACATTCTTCATAGTCAACATGTATGTAAGCTTTAGTATTTGTTTAAAAAAAAAAAAGTATATATATTCTGTTACCGATTTCAATTACAAAATATTCTACAAGAAGGAACGGGATGATTTCTGCTGAAAAAAGTGATTATGACAAATCAAGTATGTCATGAAGTCTCACCACAGCTCTGAGGCTGAACAGAGCAGAACAGCGATCGTCCTAGGATTCCTTCGTTCTCTGCTCTTTTCAAAACTAGAATCGGCTGCACATATTTGTATTTTTTCAGGCATTTACAGTACTTAGCGGCAACAAAACCACCAGTATTCCTGGAGAGAACTGAAATCAGCATCAGTGTCATGGCAAAATGTTAATTTAGAACTTAAACACTTGAGAGTTTGTGTGTTGCTCTTTAGGAGAGAAATTTAGAGTACAACCCCTCTGAAAGGTTCCTACACTTTTAACATTGCATCTAACCCTACATTTTTTTAAGCACATGCATAGAAAAACACACAAAGCTGCCGTTAGAGAAGGGATGCTAATATCAGCCAGTTTGTTGCTTCTGTTTGCACGCCTATCATTTTATTAGTAATTACGCTACTGACTGTATTATCCCCTCTCAACTAGCTATGGCTTTTTCATTGATACATTTCTGTATGTAGAATTTTCAATAAGGCACAAACACCCGTAATATAATTTTTTTTTACAATTTTAAAACTAGTTTTCCACATGGCTTTTTATTTCACTTGCATTTGTTATATTGCTTACAGATTTGGTCTAAAGCAGCATTGGACTTCATAGAAATTATGCATTTGCAAGGAAATGCATAATCTACCTTAATGTCTTGACAATAATATTTTTTTAAAAAATCATTGTAAATGAATGTTCTTTTTTTTTCAAATCAAGTTTGCAAAGGCTTCAATGCTAATTAAGGACATTAACTACCCTAGAATCACAGGTTTTCACCCAACACAGTTGATTTTGCATCCCTTTAAAACTGTTTTATGGATGTTTCGAGTTAAACAGTTTTATTTAATTGCAGAAATTCTGTTAAAGCGCATATAGCGATACTTTTCAAGGCACGCGGGCATAATTATCGTTGGTTTATTGTCTTTTATTTTCTTGACACGCGCCGAACTGACGGCGAGGAACGGACCGAGCTAGCTAGCCAACAACACGCAGGACGCTGGCTATTGACTGCAGCTCCGTCCAGGAGTGGAGTTGTGCAGGTTCTGCCAGGCTGAATTAATGCCAAGCTCCCTAACGATGCGTCGACGTAAACAGGGATTGCACAGAGAGAACGAAACCATAACAGTACCGTAAACCAGCCAGCCCACCGGTTTACCGAACTCACCTGTTATTAAATCTGAAAGTGTGCCCCTCGGTTGACACGTAGGAGTTAGTAAGCTACACCGGAGGGTCTAAACAGTGAGTCAAAATGGTTGGGTTTTTATTTTATTTAGAAAGCGTGTTCAGGCCTTACCTTGTCCATCAGACGCTGATAGGGCAGGTGAATTTAGTTTCGGTCGCTTGGAGCTGGGAGGTCCAACATCCAGCAGGTTTTCAGCCATAGTTGTCTTCAGAGTCTGTCTGGCTTCTTTATTTTCGCACTAACTTATGACAGGGAAGTTTGTTTGTTTTTTTTCTTCTATCAGCCGGAGCCTTCCCAGTTAGCACATTAGCAAGTTGGCAGCTTAGTGAGCTAACTGGCTAATTGCCTGCTACCAGCTCTGGTAACTGTTAGCTACTCCTCGCTGTTAAGAGTCAACGTCTTTCAAAAGAGATGCAATAGCGCCCCGCTCCGCCACCGCCATTCACCCCATGATAATCCAACACCCAACACCCACATTATTACCATTAAATAACCCAAAATAAAAGAGTCCCCATGTAAAAATCGAGCTTCGACGAGTCAATCCAGATAAATCAGGTAGACCGCTGCATACCGGGCAGAAAGTCGTAATTTCTAAATGTTTAAAGTACCCATTTTGCGTGACGTCAAATTTCTTCATGCAAAAATCGCGCGAAGCTCCGCAAAAATGCACATTTGCACGAAAATGCAATTTTTGGAAAAATTCTCCTCGAGAGCCGCGAGCTGGTCCTCCGCTTGCCGACGGTAAACAATGCTGCTCCCGAACGGGCGACAGGGGGCTCGAATCGCCGCACTCTGAAGGGGAAATCAGATATACGGAGCAATTCTGCCCGACGACCACCGTTCCGATTCCAGTTTTTTTGCACAAAATGTTCCGGGAGCGACGTTAAGGTTTCGTTTTCGACAGAAGGACGCTGTCACAGCCAGGTAATGATGCTGTATTTCTATGCGAAACCCAGTGTTGGATCGAAATCCCAATTCCGAGCCACGACAAGATGGCGGCTGTTGATTCCTTCGATACAAAAAAGTTTTTTTTTTCTTTTCCAGATCGACTGTGGAGGGGGAGGGGCCGCACAATCACGCCCTGCGTAAAAACACTGCCGCTGGGCGCCGCTAGGGGCGCTCAAGCACCATGAGTTATAAAGCAATTCGTTGCTCGTTAATAAAAAAGTTTTTCTGCCGCTGTAAATTTAAATAAAGTGAATGACAATTTAAAAAAAAAAAAAAAACACTGGAATATGTTTATTTTGAAATATTGAACACAAACCTGTATGGCTCTCTGATGAACAGAATTAATATTTTAGAACTTTACTCCTGTGAAATAAAATAAATGTATTTACAACAATCTCCCTTTTTTCTTTTCTTTATGTACTGTTCTTTTTTATCCTTCATGTCATGTTCTCAGAATTATACTTTTGTATGTACTTGTGCTTTTTTCGGATTTCACCTTGTGAAAATATTTTATTGAAAAGATTGTGTATTATTTTTCTTATTTTTTTTCATATGAATTTTCTAAAACAAAGTAATAGGCAATTCTTTTAATTTATCTACTTAATTTTATATAGATAGATAAATTAGGCAATGAACTTCTCACCAAGAATTTTGTGATTACATTACCAAGTTCTTTTTTTTCTATTAACATTGCCATAAACAAAATATGAAATACTTTGATACTTTTTATAATGAACATTGCTCATGAACTAGACATCTGTACAACTTTAACTATCCAATAACATATCTTTCATTCTCAGTTATGTTTTACCATTACTGACTTGTAGCTCACAAAGAGGCACAAATAAATATATATATAAAAAAACAACTAGATCAATTATTTTGTCTATTATTTCTCCGTACCATCCATTCAGCAGCAAAATAACTCAGTTTTAATACTTAAACAATGTGACATCATTCAATTTGTTTTCTAAATGTTAGTTTGGGTGCCATGCTAGTGCTTCTGGGGCACAATGATGGAAAATCAAATATTATCTTTCCATTCTGTACACTAAAGATCCATTGTAGGCTTCCTCAGTATTATGTTAGGATGCGGCAGAGGTTTTTGCTCCTCTTAAGCCCATAGGCCAACAAACAATGAGTTTTAGAAGGCGTCCGTTGCATCACGCGACAGCAGCAGGTTTTGATTAGGTATCGGTGTGCTTATCGTGGCTCTTGAGTTCTGCATTTTGATCTACTTCAACATTTATTTCTTGCATACTGAAAAAAAAAAGAAGAACTGGATGACATAATGACCCCCACTTAAGCTAATACACACACTGAACAGTTTGCTAATGAACATCCCTTTCTTTTTTCTGACACATGCACATGTAAAAAAAACAAAAAACAAATTAAATGCATAGATGTACAAACGAGTGCTTTTCAGGACCATGTGCTGATGAAAGATGCAAAAGATAATGCACTCAAATAGTACATTGTGAATCTCTTATGAAAATATAGCAAATGCATACAAAATCAACGCTATTCTGGAACATGCCAGAATATTTGCAGGAGTTGCTTTAATGTCATCATCTAATGTCACGCTGCTTCACTGGTGCTTCCTTTAGTCTTCTTACACAACGAAATCTTATTTCTGATGCATGCTGAGGGTTTTTCAACACACAGCGATGAAATGAAATGGAAAAATAAAAGGAAATTGAAAAGATGTCATCAGACTTAGCCCACATTTGAAGCTCAGGGGAGGCAGCGTCATGATAAGGGATTAGCTCTTTACCTTTGAGCATTGATCACTGCAATCATGAAAGTAAGTCTGTGACTGGATTGTCTTGACTCCCTTTGAACAAACTCTTCATTCTCAGTGCAGAAATAATTCCAGTGAAGAATCAAAAGGAGCAGAAGAACTCGCATGCAGTCCAGATAAACTCCTCTTCTGGTACAACACCACAAATCACAGACTCGGTAGTTTTCGATGTAATGTTTTATTTGTGGCTGTATACAGATGTGTGCTACTGGAAAGGTGGTGCACTTGTCAACTTGTGAAATCTCTCTTTTTTTTTTTCTTTTCTTTTTTTCTTTTTTTTTTCTTTGTATACTGTGCTGCCATGGCCTAAAACTCACACAGGATTACTTAACAACATAAGGCATAAAGGTCGTCAAGAAAATGTGTGCGTATGTGTGTGAAACCTTCCTTCACAAAAAGACCTGGTATTTTGTTCAACTTTTTTTTGTGTGTGCGCTGTGGCTCATCGAAAGTGAGCGATCTGGGAAAACAAATCACAGGTGTAAAAAAATAAAAAAATTTGAGAGCTTATGACTGAAGTCTCATAAATATTTTTTTTTGTCTCAAGCTACTGTGACGTCTGCTGAAGATGCTTCTTTGGATTCTCATGGTATTAATGCAACTAGGGTTAAATCATTTGACACTATAACCACACCTCACACACAAAACAATTTAAGAAAAAAAAAGAAAGACTTCCACTAAAAAAAACAACAAAAAAAAACAAGAGGCACTGATTGTGTATGCGCTGGATGACCAGTGGCAGAGGTAACCAAACGTTTTTCTATGCTACGGATGAGGCAGATGGATACGGTGGATCACAAAAGTATTCACAGCCATTGAGCATTTTTAATTTTGTCACATTACAACCACATGCTTTGATGTACTTTTATCTGGACTTTATACAACATAGTACATAACTGTGAAGTGGGCAGAAAATGGTACGTGGTTTTATTTTCTTTCATTTTTAGATAAGTCTTTAAAGTTGCAGTGTGTAACTTTTAAAAAACAATATGCCTTACACATATTTATTAAAACTGTCACTTTGCTTTGACGGTAATATGTGAAAAAAAAAAAAAATCAAGCTCCACTGCCTCCTGCTTGTGGTCCAATTGTCCTCTGCGGAAACAACCAATCAGAGCCAGGGGGTGGGTCTTAGCACTGTCAATCATTCGTGTGTATACACAGTTCTAGCTCTCTGTTGCATTCTTCCACACAGAAGCTTGTTATGAATGCTCAGGCTAGTTAGCACAACCACCAGAAATGGCCAATGAACTATTTCCCTGCTCGGTGCTAAATGTGCCGATGAACGCACATTTAGCAGCATGTACACGAGCTTGAGTGACAACACAACATGGTCGCAATTTTAACAAATATGTTAAGTGGGTAAAAAAAAAAAAAAAATACTGTTCAAAAAAGTTACATACTGCATCTCACTTTTGCATTCAGAAGTAACCCAATAATAAAATCAAAGTCTATCTGAGTGCAGTTTAATCTCAGCTGTTAAGAGAACATTAGTGAAGAAACAGCCACACAATGACCAAGAAACACAGCAGACAAGTTGAGGGAAAATGCTGAGGAGAAGTTAAAAGCAGCGTTGGGCAAAACACTTAAAACCGCTGCGACGGTTCATCTTCTAGCTGGACAATAACCCATAAAGTAACAACCAGAGCTACAAAGCACATTCATGTGCTGGGATGGCCCAGTCAAAGTCCAGACCTGAATCCAATGAAGAATCTGTGGAAAGACTTGAAAATTGTTCCCATACAGTCCCCGATAAAGTACACTCAAGTCCGTGGTTGTAATGAGATACGATGTGAAAACGTCTAGGCGATATAAATACTCCTGACAATGTACTGAGAATAGAGAAGATTTTCCCTTTTACATTTTTTCTGAAATGACAACACATGTCCCGCCTCCCCCCTCCCAGTCCGGCTCTGACAGCGAAATGTAAATAATGTCACTCCTGTACAAACGAGGAGGCAGCAGCAGCAGCAAAGAAATGAAACACTGAAGATCGGCTAATCTCAAGGATTTCCTTTTTGTATCTTTTCTCTGATTTACTTTAGGTAAAAGTTAGATGTCTCACAGTACACACACACACACACACACACTACAAGAGAGAGACATGTGCTTTGAGGAGAAGAGACCGAACATGAGGGGGAAGTGAAAGGGCAAAAGAGCAAACTGTGGCAGTGATTCGATGCGAAACCCTGTCGGATTTCAACCGCGAGGAATCTGTCAACTCCAACCTGCAGCGAACGTTGTGGGAGCTCCATTTTCTTAAAACATACAATCATAATCAAATTGTCCTTATGAAAAATGCATCATTTAAAAAAAACAAACAAACAAACAAACCAAAAAAAGTGTATTAAAATACTGAAAAAGAAAAAAAACAAAAAAAAAAAACAGCCATAAGTTTAGGCACCACAAATCAATCAACTAGGTATTGTTGCACTTCACTTACAGATCACTCCATTAAAGTGGCACAATATCGATACAGTAGAGGGCTCCTTCCCCAGGGAAGAAGCTGTGAAATGTCCCAGCCCTTCAACAGCAAGCTGCTGCTGAAGGGCTGAACTCAAATTCAGCTAACGAAACAGAACAGAAGTGTCCTCTGTTGTCCCGCAGTAGGGAAATTATACTCATTTTATTTCAGTTTTTCTTTTTGTTCTTTTGTTTCAAGCAGTAAAGGTGACCAATGGAGCATCACACAGTTTGACTCGGCGGTTTAACACACAGTGAACTGCAGATGAGGCGCGTGGGGCCTGTGATCGTTTCCTCACGTTCCCAATTAAAGGTACACAACACCCCGAACTCCCACCTCACTTGTAGACAAGCTTCCAGCAAACTGAAAACCTTTTGTTTTCGAATTCGCTCCCCTGCGCGCGTTCTCAATCCCGGGGGTGTACGGGGGGGGTGGGGAAGCGGGCATATCGACCTCCTCGAAAAAGCAGATCGCGGTTTCAACCTGACGGTACGCTCCAGAAGTCCTCGATAGTCGTGGAGCTTTTTCACATGTTGCCACGTCACAAGCAGAAGCCTCAATGTGCTGAAGCGAAGCGTGGGATTTCATGCGACAGACCAGCACAAATTGGTGGAGAATTAACAGGTGTGTGCAGCCATTCGCCTTGATGAGATGAGGATAGGCCTGCAGCTAACAATTATTCGGCCATTGATTATTCTATCGATGATCCTGATGTTTAGTCAGACAAAGAAAATGGGCGAATTCTGCAGAGTTGAGACTATTTACGCTTACTTCAAACAATACTGGAAATGCATGAAAAGCACAGATAAATCGTTTAATTCCTTTTTTCTTTTTCTTTTTTTTTCCAATATGAAAATAAACATTTTATTGCCTTAAATGCAACAACATAGCATTCTCATAGTAACTGATTGATCATTTGTAGCAAAGCTAAACAAAGCAAAAAAAAATACTCCTATCATCAACATGTGAAAAAGCTCAGCCTGACTTGATCAATAAGGTGCAGGGCTAGTCCGTTGATTATTTTTTTCAGATTAACCAATCAATAATTGGATAGAAAAAGGTACTTAATAGGAGATTTTATTTATTTATTTATAATTTTTTTGTGTGTTTTACAGGATTTGAGTAAAATGAAGCTAACACTGTGCCACTTCATAAGTTCTGGGTTGAGTATATTGACTGATAAAAAAAAAAACTCTTTTTTTTTTTTTAAATCATGAATGCAAAATGTATACATCTTTTGTAAAAGTTTTGGCTTAATTACCGCCTTGGCTATGTTGTTGTTTTCTTTTTCCTTTTTTTTTTTTTGAGTCTCCACTCTCCATTTAACGATCGATCGCTTACTAAATTATTTTTTCAAAAAGTGATTCAACACGAATAATTCAATGCAATTCACGTTTTCGCCAAGGTTACTCAAATCGGGACTTTTTGGTCTACATTCAAAACGCCTCATGGCTGAAAATGAAATAAAAATAAAAAGAACACTCCACATCGACCTAGATAATATAATCAACATGGTGAAACATAGTGGCTGCGGCGTCATGCTGTGGGAATGATTTTCTTCAGGATGGAGCGAGCAGCTCCAAATCTCGGAAGAAAAACCTGTTGGGAGTTTACAGAGACTGAAGGTTTTCAGCATGACAGAACGACAAAGGGCCAAAGCGTGGTCATGTCATAATGACATAAATAAAGTGAAAATTTGACTTGGAATCAGTGCAAGAGTTTAGAATTGCCTTTTTTTTTTTTTTTTCTAAAGCTCTCAGTGTGACTGAGCTGATGTCGTTTTTGCAAAGAAGAATATTTAAGTCTCTAGATGTATACAGGAAGTAGAGACTTGCACCAAAAGGTTGGTTCTACGAGGGATTAACTTGACAAGAAATGACCGCCACACTTTTCAGATTTCATTCAATCATTCTCATCGATATTTGCACTGATTTTACTTCGTATTGATCTATTGCATAAAATCCCAATAACAGGCATTGAGGAAACTGGGAAATGACAAAATGCAACAAAGCTCAAGATGCATGAATACTTTTGCAAGGCACTGTAGGTGCTTCAGCTCCCTTCCTGCTCGCCGATGGCGTCCCTGCTTCAGATCTATTTTCCCTTATGTGTCGAAGCTTTTGTGCTTTTACTGTAAGATCTTTCCCCAACGTCTCAAAGAAGCAATCAAGCTGTAAAAACCGCTAAATACAACAAGTGGTAAAAAAAAATGAAACAAAAACACTGTGCAAGAACTGTGCTTAAAATGTTCATCACGTTGCTACACAAGCTAAAAATCAAAGCAGCCTGCTTTTGCAGCATATCTTCTTATAAGTGAATCTCTGGGCATAAATGAATACTGTATTTAGGCCCGTATGTCAAAGCAATATACGTAATATTAACATTGCTTTGTGTAATTCCCTCAATTTTCCCTAATTTCCCACTAAGCCCATAACACGGCGTTGGCACTTACATACAAACTAAAATGATTTTCCCTTAGCGATTGATATGGCACAACGGTAATGATTTTTTAAAAAAACAAACAAAAAAAAAAACAAACAAAAGTAAAACAATACTTGCATTAAAAAATAAAGGATGACATAAGAAACTACAGTATGTTCTGTAGTCTGGGTTGTTCAATTCTTGTTCACTTTTCATATTTGTTCGTTCACACTGTTCTAGTCCTGAAGGCACTTGATAAAAATATTAAGAAAAGACATAACACCTTGAAAATGTTTCTTTTTCCTCTTTCTTTATGCTTTTCATCATGATAAGTTGATGTGCTCAGCACAGCTCGAAAATCCACCGTCGCAGCGCTCGGGCAGCTGAAGGTCTTTGGCGGCCCCGTTTTCAAGCCGCCAAAGCCGCGGCGTGCGTTGAAACGATCCGCTGCTTCCTCCGTGCCAGAGAGGGAAGGGAAGAGACGTCCTTGCTGGCATCTGTAATCGGTCCTAAAGAGGTGGAAGCGGGAGGAGAAGACGACGACGGAGGAATAGCGGGATCTACGATCAGAGGCGAGCGTAAAACTCCTCGTTGAGTTTTGTCAGCTCGTTCGCCTCTTCCTCCTCCTGAAGCGTGAGAGGAGCGGGATCTGTCTGTGTGGCTGGGCCTGGCTCAGAGCGTGCAAGGCTGCTGAAGTCTCTGTCGGGGGACTCCTCAGGGATGTGTGCTGAGTCCCTATAACCTTCATCCCTCTCTTCTACGCTCGTCGCTGGGTTGGGCTCGGATTTTGCTCCTGCCGTCCTTACAGTGCTTTGGGGCGGAGGGCACTGACTGGGAAGAGAGGAGGAAGTCTTACAAGAAGTTAATATCGTCAGTCCAACTCCAGCTGCCGGCTCCGTTTGGTCCTGGCAAAAGCTCTCCCCGCTTTTCGGGTAGAGGAAAGTCCTCATTTGGCCTTTGCCCTTGACATTGACTGTCCCCCGGTAGTCGAACTCCAAGCCCATGGCGCTGAGGACGGCGTGGCTCTCCTCGCTGACCTGCACCCGACACTCCACGCCGGTCGAGTCCATCCGGCTGGCGATGTTGACCGTGTCCCCCCAGATGTCATAGAGCAGCTTGGTTGTGCCGATCACTCCCGCCGTCAGGGGCCCGTGGTTGAACCCGATGCGCAGCTTGAAACCGAAGCCCAGCATGTTCTTGTTGAAGTCATCCAGGACGCCCATCATCTCCAGGGCGAAGTCGAAAAGCGCCCTCAGGTGCGCGTGGGGCGACTCGTCTTCGTCGTCCCCCGTCTGCTGGACGTTGAGCCCCGACGCCGCCATGTAGGTGGAGCCGATGGTCTTGATTTTCTCCACGCTTCTGAACTCGGGCTTGCGGAGGAGCTCGTCGAAGTCTCCGATCAGCTCGTTCAGGACGCGATAGCACTCCTTCCCGCCCTCGTAGCTCTCTTCGTAGAACTCGCTGAAGTTGACGATGCTGGCAAAGATCACCCCCACGCTGTCGTGGTTCTTGGAGTAGCTCTGGGTCTCCTGAGCAAAAAAAGAAAAAACGGGGGGGGGGGGTGGAACAAACTAAAACAATCTCACTCTCTAAATCGCTGTAGCACCTTTATAACAGTTTAAACAAGCAAGCGAGGCAGACCTTGAGCTGGTCGGCGACATGGATGGGGATGATGTTGCCCAGCAGCCACTCAGCCTGGTCTCGCATTGTCTGGATTTTGGAGCGGTGCTTGTCAGCCTCCACGTTGCCGTGGTAATGAAGGCGGTAGCTGACTTCGGACTCACGATTGAGAAACCAGACCAGAAGGAGAAGCAGGAAGAAGGCGAGGACCGCCTCCGTGACCAGGAAGTCAGAGAGTCTTGACGTGTCTGGGCTCAACGCGGACGCACCATCGCTGGAGGTGGAGACGTTCAGCCTGTTTGGGGAGGAAACGGGATGAAAATTACCAGAAGAGTCGGATGTTACCTTGAAGATTCATAACATAAAGTACACCATTTATATTTACTGACCAAAAATTTATGAAATACACAATAAAATTAAATAAAATAAACAATCTTAAAGAGGTAAAAACAAGAAAGAGAACCTCGATAATATTTATTTCTTCCTCTAAGAGGGATCCACTGTTTTCACTATTTTCAGGATTTCTGAAAATAGGCTTATTTGTCACATTACAAAATACTTTTCCAAAACTGACAACCTTTAAGCAGATATTAAACTTTTCATTACGGCGACATATCTGTATTAATTTTATTTTTTTTGCATTAATTCTAATTTTAAATGTCGTTTTTATTGACTAAGTGGCAAAGCATCATAATTAACAGAATGAAAGGCTTTCAAGCATCCGTCTGTGTGTAAATAATGCATACAACGTGTTTCACTTAATGATAAAGTTCCTCAAATATTCAGATTCATTGACTGGGCTCTGTATAATGAACTCGACATCTGATAATAAAACACACTTTTCAGAATTCAAGGCTGAAAACTTGCACAAAGAAAACACAAGTGCTTCAAAGCTTTGCAGCGTATCTCACAAGGTTGATAAAAACCATCTTCTTAGGAATCGTTCTTTTACAGATTAAAAAAAACAAAAAAACGCTGCAATCTTCTGAATCTTACGACTATAACTAACCAGCTACAATCTCTCTCAAGTGAGGAATAATGGCGTGACGCAGCAGGTGTAACGAAATGAGCTCCTTTAAAGAAGAACTATGCCAATTTCTTCTCCAGACGGCGCAATTAATTAAATATCTGATGCGTCTTGAACACAAAAATTCAAGCCAGTTTGAGCTGGATGAGTTATTTTCACCCTGAGTGGCATTTAGCAGCCATTACCACTCCTGCACAGAGAGCGAGCGAGAGACAGAGAGAGAGAGAGACAGACAACACAATAAAGAGCAGATGAAAGCAAAAAAAGAAAAAAAAAAGGGCAAAAGCCAAACAGAGCTGTGGTAATGAGAAATATAGAACAGAGCTGTCGCTCCTGTTGACCCCCTCAAATGTCAGTCTTCGATCAAACCGCTCTGTTTCTATGGAAACACTCACCCATGAACTGGCACGGCGTTATTACTTGAGCTGAAAGGAGATGAGAGTGATGTCAGCGAGGAGAAAGGACTAGTCAGTCACACACATTCGCACCAAGACGTACACACACACACACACACACACACACACACCAAATATATGCTTCGGTTCAACGTAGCAAATATTAGACGTTCAAACTTCTGTGGTTAAATTGGTTGATTTCTGTTTAAATCGCACTAGAGACGAATAAATTCTTGAAATCTGAACAGCCTGTCTAGGTGACGGTTAATAACATCTACATGGCTTGGTGAGCGAGTGCAGGTGAGACGTAGCCGTACCTGTGAACGGGACTGTACAGCATCAGCAGGAGAGCGAGTCCGGTGATAGTGGCGAAGACGGACCTCATCCAAAAACTCAGCTGACAGAAGTTACAGTACTGAATTATGGCCAAGATGGTGGCACAGCACAGGAACATGGTCACCTGGGGTGGAGGGTACAATATCAGAGTGCTTACTCTAAGCAACCAAAGCGTGAGTAATTATTTAATTTTTTTCTGTCATCTGGTTTTCCTCAACGGTTTTTTTTTTAAATAAATCTAATCAAACGCGATCAGAAATCCTCAATCCTCAAGCTCTCTGTGCAGCAGAAGTGTCTCTTTGTAAAGAGATTTTGAAATGTTGAACTGGCATTGGCCTCAGGAGGAATGGGCCAAAATTCCAGCAAACTATTATGAGACATCTGAGATGTTTGACACAAGTCATGGTGTCTAAATGCAAGCCTACTAAATACGTAATCATGCAAACAGCTTCAATAGAAAGATCAGATTTCTATTTTGTTTCAGTAAAAAGCAGGTCTGCCTCTGTCATTTTATTTGTAAAACTAAAACTCTCTCTATTCTTCAATGCTTTGAAATGTTCCGGGAGAGAACCTGAAAGAGATCCCACAAAGCATCGACAGCACAGCTGGCAGCAATCGTGCAACTGAAAGACTCTGTGCATTTTTCACCCGTTGAAATCGAATAAACATTTGAAGAAAAAAAAAAATTTGTCTGGCATTTAGCCACTGGACTAAAAAAATGAATGAATTCTTTACCTGTTTTTACCAGGGGTACATGAATGTCAAGTGTGCTGTAGAAATCATCAACTCTCCTTTTGTTTGATTCCTCGTTGTTGCTAGGCAACATGCAATTAACGATCAAGAAATGAGATCTGCCTCCTTTTTTCTTTATTGTGGCACCTCTTAAAATGATCGAACACGCTGGCTATTAAACAGTCTGTGTCGCAACACTACTGTCAATTTATATTGAAGCCTGAAAAATATAACTGATCAGAAGAAGAACTACTTTTCTGTATGGTTTGCATTTAATAAAGCATTTTCACAAAAAAGTCAGTTTTTATTGGAAGTGACTGAGCCTCTGTCCTGGGATGACTGCAAGATGCTTCAATGCAATTTCCTTATTTTTCAAAGCAAGAAAAACGGCTGATTTAAAACCAAGATGGTGAAGGGATTTTACTATATCAACACGGAGATTTGCAACAATCAAATATCATGGCTAATCACCGTAATTAGATTAAATCTTTTATGCCTAATTTTTTCTATCGACTGATCCTCCCATTTTATATGCACTTCAATCCTTTGTGCTTCTTAAAAATGTCAAAGATATGAAAGGTTGGAAAACACAAATTTGATCAAACAATTCTCCAAGACAACAAAAAAAGCAGAAACGTCTTGCAACCACCTGTTGGCTCGTTCTTCCAGAGTCTAGACTTCTTTCAGAAATCTTAGCTGAAAGAAGTCTCGACTCTTGACATGCGCAAAAACAAAAGTTACATTCTTTCACCGTAAGAAAGTATTTCTTGCCAACCAAATGGATTTACCTGCAGGGGAAGGCGGACGCTGACGTGGGACAAGACGGAGACGGCGGGAAGGGAGACCAACGCCGCACCAATCAGATGACGAGAGACCCAGCCGGACACCAGCAAGGCCAGGGAGCGAGTGCATCTCCTCAGCTCCTCCAGGTAGAAGGTCATGCTGCAAGAAAACAGAGGGAGGCAAATAATCAAGAGGACGGCGGAAAATCTCCAACAGCAAAACTCCAGCATTTATTGGATGTGTACCCCCAAAAAAGTTGAAGTTGCAAAATAAAATGTGGACGTCTGCTTTTTGGTCTGGGAGGGGTAGCCTTTAATTTTTACTGCTAAACACAATAACAATAATTGACAGGTTCCCGATTTTTTTGTTTTTTCCTGTGATTTTATTTATTTTTTTGTGGAGGGCCCCTGTCTTTTCCCCCATATACGGCGGCCCGGTCTGCAATGCAAAATGCTTTAAAACAGGGACTGTATTATGTTCAGTGTAAGACATTTTTTTTAGTTTATCCTCAAATAATTCCTGATGTCAAACTTATGAGCACCATCACATAAAAAAAGCACATTCACACGAGCCACCAGGTTTATCTGATTCAACCAGCCTCACCGTACGGAGAACACCAGCGAGGCCAGCTCCAGCAACCCAGCCAGAGGAGCCAGGATCAGGGCGGCGAGCGCCGGGGGGCCCGCCGTGCCCGGGTCGACCAGAGACGGAAGGAAGCAGGCCACGGTCAAGGCCAGGAAGACGAAGCAGCTGAGGAGAACGTCCAGGAAGGAACTGAAAGTGGGGCTGGCAAACGTCTGCACCGGAACCTGGTTCTTCACCTGGACAGAAAGAGACGATCGAATCAGATTCCATCTTCTCCTGAGATGAAGCCAAAGAGGCGTTTCGCCACCGTGTGTCTGTGTGAGCAAAAACGTCTTCACATTTGGAAGAATTTAAGCGTGCTCTCACAACAGATAATCGTGTAGACTCGGTTCGATTGGGTGCGGTTCCCCTTCGCACCGCGCTGCGTAAAGCGATCCGAACTCTTCAAAAAAACCTGTTACCCGAACGGAGATCTAGGTTTTTAGAGGGGCTGCAGATCCAGACTTTCTAGATAAACCAACTAAAGTTTGATTAAAGCTGAATGCACACGTAAAGTGAAACATTAAATGATATGAAGGAGTTTGATTTTTAGAAGCAAAACATTGATATGTTTAACTCCAGACCTTCAGGTTTCACCCAGGGTTGAATGATGCTCGAAGATATGAGATGTATTTTGGTGCAAGTGCTGGAATTTATCAATAAAGTTCAAAAATTAATTGTAAGGAAGAGACGCTGGAGCTGCAGCAATGTGCTCTCTTTTCTTAAGGCTGTAGTAACACTTATTGAACAGCAGGGGGCTGAAAGTCTCCAGGGTCAGCAGAGGACATCTGGAACTGGTCTTTATAGTAAGAGTCTTCACTGTGGCATGGAGTTATGACGTGTTACAAAGAAAGTTGTTTTGTTTTTTTTTCCTGCCCATTAATCACTCAGTTATCTTAAAGAGAAAGCCTGAACGTGGAAGAGAAAAAGGAACAAAACATGCTCGTGTTTTAGATACAGCAGCAAGTTGCAGAATCACCAGACAAGAGCCGAAAACAAAATCCTCTGTCTAAGTGAAGGGTGTGTGTGTGCAAGTCTGCGTACCTCTTCTTTGTAGCTGCTGCGATACGCCTTCTCCAGAGGGCTCTCCAGAAAGTTCAAACTGATCTTGTTGATGGGCGGCTTGAAAAAGTAGTCCTTCATCAGACTGGGAAGAAGTCAAAATAAAGAACTAAATCCGAGTCAGATAAATGCCTCTTTTTTTTTAAACGACCATCTCTTCATATCACCCAATTGTACAACAAAATAAAAACAAATTCAGGGGAATAATCTTCGTCGTTTGAACCACCCCAGATGCAAAGAGAAGCTTTTTCACTGGAAAAGTAAAAAAATATATCAACTTTTCTGACATAAGTCAACAGTGAGTTCCCACCATTGAACCACTTTGTGCTCCATATGTGCTATACAACAAAAGGGGAAAAGAAACACCAAAGTAAAATCCAATGTGACAAATTACCTAGACTTGTGTGTTATTTAATCTCAGTGTAAATCCAAAAAAATGGAAACCAACCTCCATGACATGGGCAACTAGCTAAAATAGCCAGCTAGGCAAGACTGTGATCCCTGACATAGCTTTCATTTCAATAGCATGGTGGTGGCAGTATCATTCTGCAGGGATGCCTTTGTGTTTGCAAGGTGACAAAATGTAAAAAATAAATAAAAAATACCTATGCAAGGCACAGTATGAATCTTTATTTCAATGCATTTCTTCAGTTCAAAGGTTTATTACCAGCGGACAAGTTTATGAAAGCCCTCGTTATAAAAACAGATTGCTTTATTACTCTCCGCTGTGCTATCAGCTCACAAACTCCACCTTTAACCGGCCTCCTCACCTGTCCTCCCTGATAACGTCCACGAAGTGGGCGTCGCTTTTCCGTTTGAAGTTCTTGGCACGCAGCTGGATGAGGGCAGAGTGATCCATGCCGGTGCCTGCCGCCGCCACCGCCGCCGCCATGCCGAGGCTTGTGCCGGTCCCCGTGCTGGTGCTGGTCTTCTTCTCTTTCTCCTGGAGGATGTCGCACAAGGAGCTCTGGCTGGCGTGCGCGGCGGCGTCCTCCAGCGGGGGGCTCAGGAGACCGTTGACCGCTTTCGGGCTGTGGCCTGGCAGGAACTTTGGAGAGGAGACAAAAAGCGGATAAAACAGCGGGAGGGTCTGCGTGTTGAGTAGATTAAGTGGGAAACGCTCAGAGAAGTAGAAGTAGGCGATAAGTGCGGCGTTAACGTGGGCCGTACCTTGGCAACGCTGGCCTTGTGTTCCTCCTGGCAGCCGTTCACAACAGCCACATCATCGCCCTGCTCTGCCATGGACGAGCGCACGGTGCCATGGAAAACACAGGGAGGCTGGGGAGAGAAAGTGGGAGTGGGGTTGCACAAATTACAACATTTGCTTGAGCTCCAGAAGCACAACACCGATTTTTATGTCCAGATTAGTGAAAATCATGGTCGTCAAGGGTTTTGCCCTGAGAGACGATCATTGTGGCAGCGTTAGACTACCACGTGTCTTCAAGTGTCGCAGGAACAAAAAGGGTTTAATATGTTTTGCTTTCGTCAGACATTGCAGCACATTTTTCTTACTGATTGTTAGGCAGATTTGTTCAAGGACATATTCTTCTTCCTTTTCTGGCCCAAAGTTTGAGGTGTCACTTGGGGCTGCACCGTACACTGAAAATACTTTGTTATTGCACCCAGTCTGTCTGAACCAGGCAGTTGCAGGTATTTGTGAAGAAGGTACGATGCCACGGCTTTAACAAGTTACATGTAAATGATCCACCTCTGCTATGGTTTAAAGCCCGGTAAGAAGATGTCTGGGAGTATGAGAAACCAGGCTCTTTGATACGGGCTTTAGGTCCTTGCATGACTGCTGTCAGATCTTGGCCCGCATTGGCATGAGTAAGAAGGGGCCCCAATTCTGTTCATAACTTTGATGGACGGAAAAGAAGGTGTTGAGGGGACCTGATTTAGTGACCTTAGGATCTCTGCTCTTTGCAGACGATGTGTTGTCCTACGGTCCTCATCAGGCTTTCACAGCCATGTACAAAAAGCAGCCGGGATGTGGATCAGTGCCTCCAAAACTGAGTCGATGGTCTTGAGAGCAGGAAAGGGTAGAGTGCCTTCTCCAGGTCGGGGACAAGGTCCCACCCCGAGTGGAGGAGTTTAAGTATCGTGGGTTTTGAGGGGAGATGGAAGTGGGAGCTCGATAGGCGGATTGGCGCTGAATCTACAGTGAAGTGGGCCCTGGGAACGCCTTGCGATTGCCCCAGAAGAGTTGGTTCAAGTGGCTGGGGAGTCTGGGCCTCTCCACTCAGGCTGCTACCCCTGCAACCCGACCTTGGATAAGCGGAAGATAATGGGTGGTGAAAGAGATCTTGGAGAAAGTACAGCAATTTTCAAGCACTACAGAACGTCCTCTTCCCCACATGCTGTTGTACACTGCCGATCAGCTGGCTGAACAAAGGCTTATTGATCAAGTATCAGCACTTGTGTAGCTGCTGTCTAACGCCAGTCAGACGCCTGGAAGAAAACTTCTCCATATTTTTCCTTGCTTACAAGAAAGATCAAGTCAGCTGTTTGGATATTTATTTGTTCACCAAAAGTAAAAACTTTCATAGAATCTATATGGGTGATTGGGTTATAGGTAAAGTAGGACATAGCTAAAGTTTACAAATTCTCATTGTCATATTGTTTGTACAATTTAAAATCCTCATAATGACAGAGCAATGGAGTTACTTAAATTTCCTCTGCTTGTATCTAGAATACAGCAACACAGTGCTGCCCTTAAACACTGAGAAACTGCTGTATTTTTACTAAAGGATGTCCTACCAGCTGCTATGAGACGGAAACCCCACAACCGGTTTTAAACAGCCTCAAGTTTGTAATACAAATTGCTAAAAAAATCTGCATGGAATAAAATACTTGGAGGGTTTTAAGCTCCAAGTGTCATGAATTCATTCCTTGAATGCCACTGAAACATTCACTCTGCCGAGGCATAGTTTGCACCACATTAATTGTTGTGAGGAAACATATGGCAACGACAAAGCCACTGTTCTCAGAATGTTATTCACGCCTTTTGCCAGTTCCGGTGTTTAAGCTGCAGCTTCACAAACCGTCTCAAAACAAATCCAGTAAAATTAGCCGCTGCATCTTAGCACCCTCAGTCTGTCAGCAACCGGCTTGTGTACAAAACGCAAAACGTTGATGACCGACACGGTAAATTTAGTTTTTTATGCCCCATTCTCATAAAGATGTTTTTTAAATACTGAGAATATTTAGCTTAAAAGTACTAATTTGAGCCAATGAGGCGACAGCTGAGGTGCCGTTTCAGGCCCGTGAACCACATTTTGCACCTGTGTGGTCAACACAGGTCAACGAAGGAGAAGGAGTTTTCGGACGTTTGTCATCATGTTGCTTATAATTAAGTCTCAGAAATAAATACAGACACAAAATAAAAGATGAATCACATTTGGGACAGAAGTAAAGAGGTTGGATGGTACGTACCATCTTATTTCACAGCTATTCAAACGGGAATTTCCTTAATGTGACCAGTTTAATGGGACAAAAACCAATTAAGACATAAATAAAGTGTTTCCTTGAAGTACATTCTCACCATGGTTCTGTCCGGTGGTTTGTGAGGCAGAAGGGACTCGGCAGCCTGTGCCGCTCCGTGGATGAGGTCCGGCGTGCGAGGCTGAGGGCAGGAGGGCACGTTGACCCCCGCGAACTCCCCACCAGGCAGCTGCACCTGAGAGCAGCCAAACTGCACATCATGATCTGGCTTCCTTCCTGAGATCAGGTACGTTTTCATTCCTGGCAAAAAAAGACGGGACACAAAACATTCTCTATTTAGGAGTCCATAATTACTCTGTCATCTCTCTGTCATTTACTCTGACAGAAAGATAGAAAAATCTGCAGCATGCAAACAGTAAAAATAGTGGTACATGAAAACAATACTGCAAGAAAAGGCAAATAGTGATGGGTATGCTCCAAAGTTACCAAGTCTAAATGCCAATACGCACAATTTTCTACTGATCCGACATTCAATGGGGCAGAAAAGTTGAGTAAAAACAGTTCTGTGGTTTAATCACAGGACACACCAAACATACATTTGGGAATTTTCACCTGTATAAGAAGGTTTGGAGATGGATTTTTTTTTTAAGTTGCTCTCAAACTGCTTGATATCTCACTTTGAGAGTCTTAATTTGAGGCAATTACAGTGAAGGTTTTGCACATCGATTCCTGTGAAGTACGCGTGGAGCTAATGTACTTCCTGCTCAGCCCAATGTGTGTGTAGTGAGATTAGTGAGACATAACTCACAGTGTTTTTCTGCGCTGAAAGGTACGTTACTTTTCTGTCAAAGCATCATCCAAACATTTATGACTGCAATTCCAGTATTCTGTGAATTCCTTAGAAAAGTCAGCTAACTAACCAAATTAATAAAGTAGCACAAGATGAACAACACAGGCATGAAGTCTCCCCAGTTGAGTGAACTATCCACGTAACATAGAGTGAGGCTACGCAATATTTTTGCATCACTGCTGTGATATTTGTTGAGTCACAGTTGTGTGGTTTTTCTGGTTAAATGTAATCTGGGAGCATCATTTTCCTGTGGTCTCATGTCTTACAACAACAAATGATAAGAAAAACGGGTAGACAACAGTGCGACCAGGAGATTAGTATCATTAAGGTGCTTAAACGACAACAGAGGAAGCAAAAAAAAAAAAAAAAAGTAGTATATCTGGTTTCTACAAAAGAAAATTTTCGTCAGTAGATATACTGGCTGTTAATTTCTGCTTCCGTTAAATCTAAAAAGTTAGATGTGAGCATGTCACAGCAAAGTTGCTCGGTTTTATCCTTTTTAAAAATCCACTTTGGTCAGTAATGAAATCTCACAGTTAAGGCCTTGCTGACCTTTTAAGTAACACCAGCAAACATGGCTTCATAAATGCTAACTTGGCTTTATCATGCTGAACTCGAACTCGGCATCGTAAATCGTAATCAAATCCTGGTTATCTGCAGAGTTGTGCAACATCAGCTGTTCTCTCTCTCACACAGTGTGACGTCGCCTCCGGTCCCAACACAAGCAGTTCATGATCAACCACAGAAAGCATTGATTAGGCTCTTGTACATAATTACAGCACGTATGAATGAATGAATTATTCCACACGCTATCAAAATAGCTATCCTACGAATACTAAGACGGACACAGCTAGAACGCATAAGCTGGCGTATCTGGTGCGATATGGGGTTTTGCATAAACAACGACAACAAAATGGAAAAATGATAGACAAATCTTTTTTGTAAAATAATACACTTAATATAATTGTTAATGGGGTTGTTTTTTTTGTGTCCCGTCTCCAGGAGCAGCTGAACCTTATGCCGTTTTCCTCTGTTCTAAGAAAATGCATCAATGAAAACCCTTAAGAAAATATCTAAAATTTCAGTTTTGCAAGCTCCCCAAATTAATTTGTGACTATGAGCCAAGGCGAGGCGAGAGATGAAAGTCTATTGCAAGTGTACTAAAAAGCTATGTCAATAGATAACTCGCACAAGTGTACTTTTATTACCCTCTCTGTGCAAGACCTGAAGTAGACATTACTCTACTGGCTCCAGTTCACTGCTGTTGCTTTACAGAGTCATAATGATCAATGATTTACGCTCACTGGAAAAAAGGATTAGGCTTCAACCTCAATTTGAGTCTGACCATTGACCGCTGGAGGTTTCCGGAGTCGCCTTTAACACTTAGCTCATTTTGGTACCAAACGGTACAGAGTACAAACAACAGACAATAATAATAATAATAATAATAATAATAATAATAATAATAAAAACATAAGATCTGTTCTGATAGCAATGATCAAAGCTCCGGCACTCGGTTCAAGAACATTTCAAAGTACAATTTCAGTACTTTCTCATTTCATCAATAGCATGACTGAAGGAGGAGAATAACAACATTTGTTGTCCTTCGTGGAGTCATTGCAGATGTCCAAAAAAAAAACCTCATTACACAATGAACAGATTCTGTGTTTTTCTATATTTCCCTCTGAATCTCCCAGGAGTTTTTGTGATGCCATCAATTCCCTTCATTGGGAAGACTAGACTTACCAGATACTTGAAAATGTAAGTAACCAACATTGATCAGTATGTCTACCAAATCCTGTCCAAATGGGACAAACCCTTCTAGATGCTTTAAGCTGTAGCAGGACATACAGCTCAAATATTACTTTTCATTATGCTAAAAGATACTGTATGATGAACTTGGCGTTATTATGCATCCAGCATTGGTTTGTAATTTATTCTGGTGTGTTTTAGATTATTTCACTGCTGTAGCTAACCCCTTGCTTTGTTTGTCATGCAGCAGATGTTTTAGCATCAGCAACAGTTTAAAGAACACAAAACAGACTACCGTATTTTCCGGACTATAAGTCGCATTTTTGAGGGAAATGTATAAGAACAGACATGTCATCTTGAAAGGCAATGAGAATAGAATAGAGGCAACAACAGGCTGAGTAATTGTACGGTATGCTAAGAGTTATTCAGATAACTATAGCATAAATAACATGCTAACAAGTTTACCAAACCGTCCGTGTCTTTCCAAATCACTAAATGCAATGAAATCTTCATCTTCGGTGTCGCTTGTAAACAACTCTGCTAACTCCGAAGGGAGGATAGAGCGCCTTCTTGCAGTTCAGCGTGAAAATAACATGTGATGTGATATAATGATGCGTTAATTTCCACACACAAGTCGCTGCTAAACTATGAAAAAAACTGCGACTTAAGTCCGGTGTTAATAAAATCACAACTGAACACAATAAAACTAAAGGAACTATCCACAATTTAAAAAAAAAAAAAAAAAGAAAAAAAAAAAAAGAAAGAAAAATATGCAGAAACAGTAATTCTCCGTCTGCATCTGAAAACCTATCATAGACATCAAAGCAAAAGAAACCCCAAAAAGATAAAGGAAATAAATACATGTTCATTTACATTAACAGCGGCTCTACTTCCATCAGGCAGCCATAGTGATGCAGACACATGCTGACAAGCAGACAGTAACGCAACACTGGGTGTTTCACCAACGATGGTTGCGTATCAGCCCAGGGCTCTGGCCTGTTCACACTAGTGTGGAGCCAACAAGGAAATACACAAACAGAGGATTAGAGCGGTGGCTCGTAGCCAGCTGATATCAGCCTGTCCAAACACACAGTGACCCGGCGAGCTGGCCTCGGCTAACAGAACCGTCCCTGACAGCTCAGAGACAACCGGAGGCGGACCAGGAGCCTGCATCGCAACCTTGACCAGAAATATGAGAGGGCAACCCGTCTCTAACGGCTCATTCATTCATTCATTCATTCATTGGATTTGCTAAGGGAGAGTAAGAACCAGGAACAGGCATTCGTGATCAGGGTTTCTCAAAGAAAGGATTCCCCTGATAAGTTTTCATTTTAAACAGGAGCAGATAATGAAAAAAAAAAAAAAAAGAAAAAAAGGCAGCGATGTTCGAGGCTCTTCAGCTGCGACCGACGACCACCCCACCTGCGTGTATGTAAAACCTGCGTGCGTCAGTCTTGACGCTGGCTGGGCGCGTTCATGTGTTCGTTTGTGTGCTACGGAATATCTGCAACATTTTTAGCGAATCCAACACGCGCGCGTAGCATATTTTTCATTCCTTCACCGTCCAGCGAGTGAATACCATCTGAACCTTGAGTAATAACAGAGCAGCCTCTTCAATAAACACACACACGCACGGCCGCATCGGTCCTCGCGTGCGCCTCACAGATCTCAGCGCCAAAGGATTGCTGGAGTTCTGTCGATATTCCGAGTGACACAGGAACCTGCTTGTGAACACATCGGCCTGACTTTGTTACGAGAAGAACTTGCACTAGGCCGATGCAAAAAGAATGGCAGTCCACTGTAAACTGCGCTGAAAGTAGGACCGACCGGCCAATCAACAACTCTAATGAACAGCAGACTTCCTGTCTGCAGGAATGAATAAATCATTAGAGAGCGCGCGGCTAATAGCTGCTCTCTCGCGAAAGGGTTCGCTCTCGCTCTCATGCCATCCATTAGCTTCTCTCCACGTACATCAACAGGACCTTCTCCTCCTCACCTTGACCCGAGCTGTTGCTGACAACTACAGTCAAACCATTTCATTTTATTTTTATTTTATTTTATTTAGAAATTACAGTGACCTAAAAGAGGAACGTGTGAGGTCTTTCCTTTTTTTTTTCTCACCACAAACAAAGGTGGCATCTCACTGAATTGAGATCTAATTGAAACGTTTTTGTTTTTTTTTCCCACTAGACGCATACATGTAGTCACCGCAAAGCAATGCTTTTACAAAACATGTTAATGGAATGTTGAGTGGAAGGAAAAAAAGTGTGGTCAAACAGTTTCTCAAGCAACAGGAACAACTTTAGCAACTCCAGCGGATCACAAAGCAACAGTCGATTTCACTTGGTTAACCATTCCAGAAAAAAAACAGAGAAGAATGTGAATAATGAACAGTTCCTGTTCGAATGAGACTGAAGACTAGATGTGGAAAGAACTCAACTAAATGATGACAGTAAAAGGAGCCATCTCTCTAAGGCGTGCATAACCTCAATCTAACTATTTTTTACGCAAACGTTTTACACTTTGAGGTAACAGCGCCCCAACACAAGCACTGCGTCATCCATTCTACAATTATTGTTAATGAATGAGAAGCGGCCTTTACCAGAAAAAGGGTCCAGACGGAGTCAAACATGGCGTCCGTTGAAGTTTTACCATATTTCTTCCATCTAAACAGATTAAATTACAGCGTTCATACAACAGGCGAAAGAGGCCGACATGTTTCAAACACAAAGACGAGATGGTGGAAAGAGGCAGAAAGCTCCAGACATGGTAAAATAGGAGCAAGAGAGCAGATGTGCTTTGAAGGCTTGGATTTCCAGCATGCCTTTCATAACCCACATTCTTCATCTATGTCCACTTCAGCCTTTCTTACTTTATCAGCCATAAATTTGGAAAACAATCCTTGACATCTGAGGCCATTTAACAGCTTGAGAGAGCAGGCAGTGGAAATATCGGCCTTTTCCGACAGCAAAGTGCACCAGAGATGCTCTCAAGTTTGTCAGACGGTAGCTGCTGTATCGCACGTGTTGGATAGCAAAGCTAATATCTGAGAATAATTGTATTGGTTTCAGGGAAATCATATTTAATGCATGTGCATCCAGAACTCTGAGTGAGCTCTAGCTAACAAACTCAAGTCATCAATTTGACATTTATGGCTGTGGAGGCTAATTGGAAGCTAATAGGATGCTGACTAATACATGGTGTCAATTCTTTTACAATTTAAAATCAGGAGAAATGGCTGTTGCTATTTTAGCATGGATGACAGCGATATTTTTATACGAGCCCAAGTTGGTGAGGATAACGTTTTCCTCTCAAAACATGAAACCAGCTGAAAACTGATTTAATCAGGTAACACAATACAGCAAAACATCAAACGTTGGCATCAAGTAATGACAAATCCTCTGATTGGACGTCCCACTTTCTCCGGGAATTCTTCCCGACTCCAATCTCTGTGACTCGTTTCAAGCAACCCAGGGTTCGGCGACCGACCCAGGAAGACGGCGTTCGCGTTTAGAAACCAACGGACTCTACGCGAACACGGATTCACATGCACTGGGGAGAATCTGAAAAGGTGTGTACTCAAACAAATCCGTCGGTCCGCTGGTGAAGAAAACAAGGGGGAATGAAAAGGAAGTGCAGCTGAGTCGTCACATTCCACATGCACACTCCAAGACCGTCCACTAACTGGACACAAACGCAGCAGAGTAAGGGCTTCTCCACAAACACACTCTTAACTTTAGCTTTTCTTTCTTTCTCTGATTCTCCAAATGATATTCATAAACTCCAGGAAACCAGCGTTTGGGGTTGTTGACGTAATACAAGGCTCAAAAGAAAATTTTTTAAAAAAAATCACAAAACAGTCCGAAGCGCCGCCGGAAGAGCGAATGCTTTCAGCTAAAATCTGACATTTTAGATTATCCCTAGAGGGTCATCCCCCCCCCCCCAACTCCGCACTTCCTGACAAATACCCTTTCACCTTGTGGCAGCTTACAACCACATGATCAAACCCATCCCCAGTGACCCAAAGATCGCCGCCTCCCTTCTGGTCCCACACAAATGAGTGTGTGCTTACATGTGAATATGAATGGAAGATAAGCCTCGTCGACAGCAACCAAGCTTACTTTTATAATGCACGGTGCATTGGAAATAAAAGAAAATCCTACATTTATCCTGTTCAGAACAAAGCAAATGGGACTTTTCCCTCCCCATTCGCTGCGGAAACGGATTCAAACTAAAGTCCGGATTCTTCCCAAAATTCAGCAAGTATGATAAAAATGCCTGCGACAGACTGGCGACCTGTCCAGGGTGAACCCCGCCTCTCGCCCGGAACGCAGCTGGAGATAGGCACCGGCAACTCCCGACCCCGTTAGGGAGAAGGGTGACGGAAAATGGATGGATGGATGGATGGATGATAAAAATGCAATGTACTCTTTAAACATTTCCACCACATGGAAATACATGCCACCGACACTACAGTCGCTTTGTTCTGCACTTTCATCTCGCTGCTTGCAAAAGTTAGAAAATAAACAACTGAAAGAGAAAAAAGATGGACTTGGACTTGTCTTTTTCTCCCCCTTTCCAAAGACTTCCATCTGTTCGCGTTTTCTCCACTTTGTTTCACAAAGCCTCACATTTCGACAGACCTCTCTCGCTTTGAGTCACCGTCAGGTAATTTGTCTACTTCTGTCCTTTTTAGCCGTCTCACTTAAACTCTCTCCCACAGTTCACGCTCTTCTTTCTTTTCTTTTCTTTCTTTTTTTTTTTTTTTCTCTTCCCGGTACACCCACACACCAGCTCCTTTCCTCTCCAGTGCTCTCCCTGGTCGCTGGTGGGTCTTGAGAACGCGGCTCAACAATAGCAGAAGCCTCCATATTTGGACACGCTGATGGAACCCGGGGACGAAGCTCTCACACGGTCCTCCTTCAAATACCCTCCCCACGTCCACATCAATCCCTCCTTTCTGTCATCATCTCAGCCGAGGGACTTCCTTACTTGCTCCCCCCCACCACCACATCTTCTTTGGCTTATTTTTATTTATTTATTTATTTTTTTTTTTACAAAAGAAGGGATTTAATGATCCATCTCTGGGTTAGCCTGGTGGATGACTGAGCATGGCTTCTTGGGTTTTGGGGTCAAACATGAGATTTTCATGGCGTCACTCTGAGGGTACGCAGGTATTTATGATTAGATCGGACAGGGACGTCAACAATACGGCTTTGCAGACCTCCCCCCCCCTTGTTGAGCAATCACCAATCTATGTCCTCAGTGGGTCGTGCAAGTGTTTCTGCGGTGTGCAGCGAGCTGACTGGAGCAGTGACGCACACTCCGACTGCCACTGCGTCATACTCGATAAATACACAGACACGCAGCTGTTAAAAAGGACTTTTGGAGACGGTTGTTCACGGATTCTCCGGGTTTCTTATAACCCGTTGATTTCAAAAGGTAGATAATTAGGCTCATAAGGGGTTTGAAAGACTTTCTTTTTTTTCTTAATGAAAAACATTGAATCTTATGTAAGTTTTATGTTTGCTGCTCCGGGTGACTCAGTCTGCAGTCTAGGAAGGATCTGAGGTCCACACACTCAGTGCCTAAAGTTAGGCTGTGGGAAATCCTTGGAGAAAGGTCATGACCAGAAAATATGCTCCATCTTTCAACCACTTCTCTCTCTCTCCATATTTCTTTTCTTCCCTCCTGACGTAACACAAATCCGTCTCTCCACAGAGGAAAAAAAAGACATGGCATCCAATTCAGATAAGAAATTTGATTCGAGCAACAACCTGGTGCGGTCTGGAGGATCATGCATCAACCGTGAAACCGAACACAGGCCAACTTATTTGACTGATGCTGATTAAATGGCAGTGAAATTAGAACCCATTTGAATGTTATCTAACAGGCCAGTCAATTATCTCTTCATTTAACGTCTCAAAAATAAAACTTAAATGAATTCTGTGACCAAAAAAAAACAACAACTTTCTGTTTGGTTAATCGTTCTCGTCGTTTTCCGAATTTCTAACCGTCTTGTATCTCTGCAGTCAGATTGTGAAATTGTAGAAAAATGTTTGTTGCAAAAGTATTCACACCTCTTGGACTGTTCCCCATGTTCCCGGCTGCAACCTCAACTTTGACCTAACGGACCTTATTGGGTCAGACCGACACAAAACAGTGCAATTTCCAACATGAAAGGAAAACACGAGACTTTCAGCATTTTGCTTACAAATTTTAATCTGAAAAGCGTCACAATCATTTCACCGTATTTTGCACTCATTTGACCAAAGCGCCCGCAGGTTTGATATGAGTTTACGCGACTTGTGGCAAATCGTGAGCGAGACTCCTCAACTTGACCTGCTGCCTTGATGAGGCGCAGGAAACCGTGATACGTTTCACGGTCGCTATGAGGCTCTTTTCCTGACGCGCTGGATTTAATTTATGCCAAACGGCTCTTCTCTTCTGGTGTCCAAAGATTTTACTTTTAGCCTCACCTGTCCAAAGAACAACACCGCACAAAGTTCTGGTCTTTGTGTCTAACAAATTTCAGCAAACTTGAACTTCAGCTCAGCTTTTGTGCTTTTCTAAGGCTTCGTTCTTGCACGCCTTGTGGAAGAGTTGGGACTGTAAAGTCATCAACTTTCATCTTATCTGCAAATAGAACCTGCTGTCAGCTCATGATGACAAGTTAGGTGTGCCAGGTGTGTTTTATATCAGTTCATTTTGTTAAAGACGTCTCTGTTGGTCACCTATTTGTATTTGTGAAGTCCTTACACGCCGGGGTTATGATCTCAAATGTCTCCCACAAACATCCCAGCACAGACTAAATACCTAAACTGCAAAACTGAGCACAAGGAAGGGTAGAGAAGCTCTCAGCAGGCTTGAGGTCACAGATTGTATCTATTATTCAGGACAACCACTTAACACAACGGCATTCCAGAGAAAACACGAGTCAAAACACACCCTCATACACACACAGGTAAACGGCGACGGTGATCATTTCTTTAAGAGCTGGTAAATTACGAACACACACAAAGAAAATATCCCCAAAAATTGGAGTGAACTGAAAGTTCATGTGCAAAAGTCTAAATTAATCAAATGGAAATAATGATGTGTTTTAACTGCACAGTGTGCGAGTCGGTTTATTAGTAACCGAACAGGAGCCTTAAAGATCAGCTATTGTCCCCAGAGATACATTCTAGGAACATCAAGTCAAAGTCTTCAACGTGAAAAGCAACCTCTTTACATAAGGAGGCTTTTTTTTTTTTTTTTTTTTAGAATATCAGCAAAGTTTAAAAGCCCAGAGCGTCCTGCAGCAGAAAACACTAACACCTAGATCAGGCAATCGTACTCGCCTCATGATGTGATTCTGAAACAATCTAAGAAATCCAATTTTAACTTTTGGTTTCCTTTTTCTTCAGTGGGGGGAAAAAAAGGTTGATTTAATGTGTGGTGAAGCATTTGCATGTTGCTTTGGTTTTACGTTTTGTAAAGCTGAGAGACCCGACGACGCCCCATTTTCAGCTTACCAGTACGAACGGCTAAATCTTTACTTAAAATGTCCTGGCATTTTACTGAGTTCATCATTTTAAGAACTCTAATAGATTTGCGTGTCAATAATAATTTTTTCGGTAATATTTTTAAGCTGAAACAACAACCACATGTCTTAGATAGGATTCACATCAAATCGACTTCACGCAAATTCTCACAGCTATGAAGTCGGATAAGCGTTAGCGACACACCTCGGCTGTGGGAGCCAGTTAGAAATCACGCACCGGCCCGACCCATTACGCAGCGTCACGTAGCAATCATTAAGACTATTAGATAATCGTCAAGCGCATTGCAAATACCACTATCGCCTTGTACCAGAGCACCCATTATGCAACGGGTGATTAATTATTGATTAATTATGCCTGAGGCAGGTGCAGAATATATTTGGACACAATTATGAAGCTTAACGCTTTCTAAAAATACAACTTTTTCTGCAACAACAGCAGAAAAGTGCGCGAACAGATTGTGCAAACATGAATGTTTAACTGTCCTGGAAGTCCAAACACACCTTTGAAGGTTTGTTTGTGAACTCGAACCTCTGGTGCCGTTTCACGTTTTATCACTTCACAGCCGTCACAGCGTTTTAATGGGACTTGTACACGAACGGACAGTAAGCGGTGCATCATCGTTGAGAAGCAAACACACATGGTTTCTCAAAATCTTTTTTACAAATAATACTCTGTATCTGTATTGAGCCCCACGTTTGTTTTGTTTTACACACAATATTTTGTGGGAAACGTCCGTGTTATTTTCTCGTGTTTGTTTCGTTGAAAGTGAAATTGTTCAGAAAGAGGAAGAAAGAATAAAACAAAACAAAAAGAGAAAGAGACAAAAGACAGAAAAAAAGAAGAAAAAAAAAGGACATTAGTGATGCTGGGAATCATCCAATCAAAACTCAGACCTAAAATGTGAAAATGTGCATGTGGAGACACCGGCCGTCCAATCTGATCGAGCTTCAGCTAATTTGAGAAAGGAAAAGTTTTCACATTCTTTGTGCTGATTCATTGCAAAGTCTGAAAATGAAAAAAAAAAATAAAAAAAAAATAAAGTGACCCTGAAGTTTGTTTTTGCAACCTCACAAAGTGCTGAACAGCTTACTGGACTTTGCCATTGGATACATTGTGTTGTTTATCGGTTCTGTTGGTTTGCGTCCTTACGGAGGTGGGAGTGGAAATATGCGAAGGCGGTCAGGGTGTGCTATGTATCTGCAATCAGGCAAGGACGGGGCACGGCGTGGCTTATCAACAGCCAACACGCATGCAAACAAACTTGACTCATGACATTCTTGAGCAACAGAAATGACAAACCTCAAGTGAAGTGTGTGGGATGTATGAAAAGAGAGAGAGAGAGAGAAAAAACACACAGAGTTGATTGGATGTCCATGTGGGAGACACTGGCTTAGGGTTACTACAGATCTATTCAGAGAGAGAGATCCAGATGATGACAGATGTAGTTACAAGAAATCTGTTGAGAAACTGAGAGGAACGTTCAGGATAATGAAAACAGTTACCGAACGTCTACTGGGAGTCCCAGGTCTGTTGCTATCGGAGGAAAACAACCGCAGCTAAACGGCTGATGATAGCCCGTCGTAAACCGGTCCAGCTTCGTGAAGAGAGAGTCCGACAAACCTCCAACCTGGGTCTTTTAAGGATCTATTTAAGCGGTTCCTGTTGGCTATGCACAAGAGGAATACGTCACAAACACACCATATGGGTTCATTGATATCAATTCATCAGAAATTTCCTGGACTCAAGAGACGTTCACAGGTGTTGTTTATCAAAGTCGAGTCTAAAGTCTTAAAGGCACAAGGCTTTAAGACTTGTTTGAAGTCAAGTTTGAAGTCTGAGGCTCCAACTTTAATCATGACAGATTAAAGTTGAGTCATGACAGACTACGTTAACGTAATTTCTTTAGAGAATTCATTTTACGGCGCTCACCGGACCGATCCAGGCTCAGAACAACTGGAAGATCAGAACTACGTGAAGATCAGAGGAGGAGACATTTTCACAAGCTGGGAAAGTCTTTTGGATTACAGAGTTTTAGATCTGCTGCCCGAGCCCGACCTGAAACCGGGCCTGAGTTATTTGCTCGATTTCCTCGGGCGTTCGATACGCCTGCGAGTCACAGTGAGGCTTTCAACCCAAAGAAGAGTGGACCGAGTCTCAGACATGGGGGTAGAGAAGCCTCAAGGTTCTGTTAAAATCCGAACACAACCCAGGCTTCCCACAGGACAATGATTCACAAGACATTAAGATCGGTTTCAGGATAAATACCCCATGATAAAATCACAATAATAAAACCAACGAACGTGCTCTGAAAAAAATAAAACACACACATTCTTTTTCCCGTCGTTCAACCATGAAATTCCTGTTTTCTTCACCGTTTTCTTCTGACAGGGCAAACGGGACCGAATTGCTGCAACGAATTCAAACAAAGGCAAACCGACTGACGCGATGGCAAAAAATGCATTAGGTGGAGACCTAATATTAAAAAAACAAAATCAACACAGGCGCAGGATTAACAGCAGAAAACAGCATTGAAATGACTTTATACTGGCTGTCAGGTCGGCTGCCAGAGAGGAGTTTCAGTGTAAACAGCATGTGTGTGTGTGCCAAAGTAATCAGGGCACAAACACTTTGATCAGACACTTTGCTCTATTTCCTTCACACACTATCTTTATAATAAAACAGACACTATCAAGCGCTTTGTTTGACAAGTTAATGCATCAGTGCAGGCGACGCTGAGAGGTGAAGGTCACTTCCTGGTTTCTCCTTTCTGAGTCTTTTTTTTATTATCTTTGCGTAACTTTGGCTTTGCTGGTGCAAACCGCACAGTCTTTGAAGCTGAATAGAGAAATGTGTGTTTCTTTGGCAGTTTTTTGAGCCACTAACTCCAATTCAAACTGGACTTTCTGAACACATGATCGCTACATTTTAACTCATCCCTTCAAAATTTCTTGTTTATTTTTGCTTTACCCTCGGCGAAGATATATTCTTCCTTCTACTGTAAATTTACCAATTTGCTTTCAAGCGATGTAAATTGGTAAAATTTTGGTTGTTTGCTTGCAAAAAACCCCCCAAAAAACCTCGACTGGTAAAACAGGGATTGAAATGGTCAAAAATGTTGAAAATTCATTACTGTTGTTGGGAATAATAAGCCCTGAAGGTTTTGATTTTTTTTAAAAACTGAAAATTTAGAAACCTGTTGACTTGTAGAATCGCTATTGTAAACCAAAAGACGCCTTTTTTGTGTCGCCATGGACACTTGAGTCGAGACCCCCAGCGGCTCGCCGTCGACTCTTTCACGCAGATTGTATGAAAATTAAAATTCAAAGAAGATAAATGAAAAATTTCACCAACTACAATGTTGCTTTTTCCAACAAGAAGCTTAACAAATTAAACAAAATACGTTTTGTGAATTTAGTTTTGATCCAGTTCAGGCTTAATATTCAAGCTGCTCACTATCAACAGCAAAGTATTTGCCGAGCTCAGTCTCCAGACAAGGATCTGCTTGTCTTTACCTTAAAACAGTCACTAAAGCCAAATACGGAGTCAAGAATAGCAGAGCCATGACACAACAGCTCCAGTCAGTTTGTAGCCCGGGATTTCTCATCTGCAGCTGCATATTTGGGTGGCATGTTTGATTTAGCACAGACTAGCTGGCCCGAGGAAACGGGATCGCGCTGTGTCTCACTGTAACAGTGGCACGGATTATTTGTGCACACATGGCTGCATGCACACACACAAGAGCACACAAAGACTCTTGCATGTGGGGGCACACACACACACACACACACACACACACACACGCTCGCACACAAAAGAGCACACACAGAAGTGGTACTTTTAGATGACACAAATGTAAACTGAAAAGGAGCCTGCGCTTTGCCATGAAAGCCTGAGAAGTGCTCAGGGTTCACCTTAAGTCAAGCCAGGACGCAGCAGAGCGAGTGTTGGTGAAACACCGAGGAGCAAAAGGTGAAGAAAACTTTTACAGACTGATGTGCGACCTGAAAGCAACCGGAAAGCAACTCAAATCTGTTTTAATGTTGATGCACTCTGGGAAAGTTTAAAAAAGCATCAGCTTAAGAAAATGATGACGCACTATAACAACCAACTCAGAACAAATGCAGAACAGAAAAATGGCCTCAGCAACAGAGACATAATATGTTAATGGGCTAGAAAAAGACAGATCAGAATGCATCTGAAACGATACATCAGATTAGTCGATTACAGAAATAATCGTCAACAAATTTAGAAATCGTTCACTTATTTACTCTCGGAGTATAACGCATTTCTAATATTGTATAAAAAAAGACTGAAGTAGTTCAGAGACAAATCTGCTAAATGTGCCAGTTTTTATATCTAATTAATAGATTAATCATCAAAACAAGAGTAATCGGTGGCTGAAATGATCGGTAGTTGTAGCCCAACATCGGACAGGGCGAGTCAAACACAAAGTCTTGGAAAAATCTCTAACGAATGAATAATTAATAATCAATGCACTGTATTTCCAAAACAATGGATGAGCAATTATTTGGATGCTCAGCCGTTGAAACAATTTGTTTGAAGTTCCCTATCCTCAAACAGCTCTGAGAAAATGGGCTTGGTCTCAGGAGGTCTTTTACTTTAAGCATCTCATCCTACAAGGGGAGCAGCTGTCATTTAATGACTTAACTTCATACTTCAGTCACTTGTGGTATTGCAACAAAGTGGAAGTGATTTGAAACAACTGCAACTGAGCCTCAAAGTGATCAGCTGATGATGAGAAGCATAATATGCTACTAAGTCAGCGACTCTCTGAAATCTGGAGACGCAGACCTCAAAACTTTGTGTGGTCTTCAGATTAGTCCAGGTCCAGTGTGGAGTGGGCTTCGTGGAATGGGTTTCAGCTGCATCCGAGCCTTAAATCATCTAGTACAACACATGGTGTTGAAAGCAGTGGTGCAAAGCACACAGTAACGAGCCTCTAGAGCAATGGGAAGACATCATATTTCACGCCTCGCTGTTTGATAATCCAATGGGTCAATCTGGGTTTGGCAGCTTCCATAAGAACTTCCTTTCACTGACGGCATTTCACTTTTATTCATATTTGTTGGAAGGTTGATGAGTGAGTGATGTGATAATGTGGGACAAAGCAGAATTTACTGTGATAAAGTGAGTTAAAAGCAGTGGAAACGCACCGAGATTTTGGCTGGTTTTAAAATCATCTGATGGCTTGAAATTGGGCCTCTTTCTCTTTAAGAACCTCCTGTTCTTTCTGACACTGTGCCTTCAGTATGTCATCCCAACAATGCTTCTCCATCGCCATCACAACCGTTCTTCAAAGCGTTGCAGTTTGTGTAACGAGCTCAGGAGATGTGCAGTTCCACCTGGTGTTTGCTAATTGCTGCTGCTGCTAGTCTGGAGGAACTGAGTGGGGAAGGAGTGGCAGAAGGGTGCAATGTGAGGCAGAAGTTCAGCGGGAGACTTTGCCTTCAAGGCTGAGGTTTGGGTAAACAGGCAGCAGCTTTCAGCAGCAAGGGTTAAGAATGGCTGTTCCAGGAGATTCAAGGATTTCTCAAACATTCATGAATGAGTCAAAGCAACACACTAGGTAAAGTTTTGATGAGGGAATGACACAACATCGCCATACAAAGCAACTAAAAAGTCAATTTCTCATAATACCCCCCTTCAATCGGTGACCTCCCAGTCAGGAAACTGATCGATGATAATGCAGACGCAAGTGCTTCCAAGTGCAGATGCATTGGCTGACTTTGAAACCCTTTTGTCATCATGCCAGGCTTTAACCAGTTCTTCTCCAGTCACCCCGGGCTGCATTCGTCTCCGTTTGCAGATCCTGCAAGGTTCATCCCTGTGTTTTGGAACCACCTCAAGGGTGACACACCACTGGTCCAAGCCGGATATTGTGCGCGCAAGAGCTTTGATTGGCAGCAGACTGCATTTGTTGATTGGCCCGTTGATTTCTCCTCAAACAGCAAGATCTCAACCACAATGAGAACATAGTAGAGATGTTCTCAAACCTTGATGTCTGGACCTTGATGTCCAGACAAAAGTCATTATTATGTAACTTGTGCACAGAATAATGATTTACACCAGGGGCCTCGAATTTCAGTACTGAGGGGTTGGTGTCCTGCAACTTTTAGATGCGTTTCTGCCTTATAACGCTTGAATCAAATAATTTGGTGATTAGAAGAACTCCCAGAAGCTTGACTCAATGCTGTTTGGTTGAGGTGCATTGCACCAAGGATGGATCTAAACGTTACAGGACACCATTTCATGAAGACTAGAGTCTGAGATCCAATGTGAACAAAAACAAACCCCAGCCAAACAAGATGAAAACATTTTTGTTCCATCAAAGTAAATACATGTTTTAATCAATGGAGTCTCAAACAATTGGGCAACATTGCAGTCCAAGACGGGTTTTTTTGCGATATGCATGTTGCGCATTGTCCAAAATAGTCCCTCGGTGGATCGGTTGTTGATCCTTGGAAGCACAAGGGGCGACTAAGAAAACTAGACTCAAAGCCTGAGATTAGATTCATTCACAGCCCACAGGCAGATCTGGAGCAAAGCTTTGACTAAAGACAGACGGACAAACAGCATAAAAACAGCGTTACACAACAGGCCGCGAACACAGACGTGGGTGACAGGTGGGAGACCGAGGCAACGAGAGATAGCAACAGCGAGGAAAAGCAAAGGGAAGGATGTGAAAATTCAAAGTGTTGCAGGCACAAAACACGGGAGACGGACAATTTATCGCTAATCCCTCGAGCTCATGTGGTGTTATAACTAAAACACTGACTTTAGATTAAGAATAAAAGTTGACATCCACTCACAATGGGCAATGAATCTCATTAATTTCGGGAATGCCATTGTTTCATTTGGGCTATTCTTAGTTTGGGCTGCAGTGATTATACTGACTACAACGTCAGTGAAAGTTAGAAACAGATTTGAAACTATTATTGTGCCTCGTCTCTCAATCTAACTGGCACAGTTAATCGGACTAATTGTGATTAATCGACTGTTAAAATAATCATCAACTATCTTTCTAATTATTGATTAGAGTTTGCAGACTCTGCGTAAGGCCATTTGTTGAAAGAACACAACGCTCAGAGCAGTAAATAAGCCAAAAAATAAATTTAAATGCACATTTTGCATTTAAATGTATGGATGCACTTCCACTAACACGTGGCTTTTTTCAATAGCTTTGGAGCCTTAATGTAAGCTTTCCAAAGCAATTTTGTTGTGTGCTTGGGATCGTCTTCTTTTTGGAAGACTCAAACGTTGCCGTGTTTTGACCATCTGGTCCAAACGGTCTGCCTCAGTTGGAAGAAATGTTATGTGAACGTTCAGGAACAAACCAGGAACCAGCATGGAATGGAAACTGCAGCAACACTAGTGTCACTGTTCACTGTTAAAACAGCCTCACATGGCCATGAGCTGAGACGGGGGGGGGCCCCTGCTGCACAACTTGACACCTTCAAGCTCGACGGAAACATGCGGCTCCCCAGGTGGACAATCCAAATGTCTTGGAGAAAAAAAAAAGTGTTGACTTGAACGGAACCAAACATTAGCCGGCAAGAGCGGGACAAAGATTGAGCTGCTGACAAGCTGCACGTTTAAAGGCATCAATGCAAGGCTTTCAAACTTAAAGAGAACCCTTCTTGTTGTGAGACATGGCGGTGGTGCCGTCATGCTGAGGGTCTGGCACGCTGCCAGTGGCCTTGATACGCTAGACAGCTCCGCCTTAATTGAGCAGCCGGACGGTTTCAGGATGGGCGAGTCGTTGTTCCAACAGGAAAGCGGAGCGGATGAAAACGGGTCACCGTTAGGCTTCAGGGACGACCCCTGACCTCAACCCGACATTTTGAGACAACGATAAAAAGCAGAGGCCCTGACAGGAAACCGATGCACAAATCAACACAATTATTTCTAACTCGAGAACAATACCTCAAAGTATTATTCAAATTATACGTTGCACTATTAGTTCACTGCTGAAAAAATAAATGGTACAAATAACTTAGGGTTGACACGATTAATCGGATTAATCGTTTATTGCGATAATAATCGATTCATTTAGTGATCGATTAATCATTAATTGGCTTATGCTGATTCAAAAAAAGCAATTTGGTGGAAAAATACAACACACTGTAAATAAGGTAAAATTGTACAAAAAATAAGATACAAACACATTTACCTGTAAATATGTTTAAAGCTAAAACTACTGGGATGTTATAGGCACAGCTTCACCAGGTTCAGATTTACTAAAGGTATTGCATTTTAAGCAATAAAATGTTTATTTTTTTATGTTTAAAAAAAAAAGAAAGAAACTGAATTGCTAACTTTAGCATATATATTTTTAAAGCTACATTCATTTTTTAAAGCAGTTACGGCTCCTCCAAACAGAATCGGCGGTCCGGCCTCATTTCTCTCCCCCTTTCTGAACAGGAAGCTGCCGCTCCGCGTTTCAGCGGAGTGACTAGATGCCATTCAATCTCCGCTTTTCTCTCCTGCAACAAAAGCTGCTTGTCAATATCCCTCTCTCTTACTGTTTGCCAGCCTGGAAATAGAGAGTGATGGCACCATTCAGAGCCAAGAGTGAATACACTCTGACATAAGGCCCGACAATAGAGCAGACAGTTTCTTTTCACAGTGACCTAAGATTAGACATCCCACCAGGAATTCCCTGCTGGGGAGATTAGTTTCTGTGATACAGGCTCACTCCGTGTGTGTGTTTTTTTTTTTTTCTTGTGGCGTGTCTACATGAAACATTAGTGAATATCTCTGTTTTGTGCTTCGCAACATGTTATTATAGATCATTTTGGCAGTTTCCAAAAGATGCCCTCTGGTTGTGCAATTCATCTGATAAAAGAATGGAAAGCAGGTAAATCTCGGTTGCAATCGTCAGAGTTCATTAAATGTGTTCCACATGCCGTGCAGACGGGGTTTCTTTAACAAAATGTTAGTTTAGAAGTGTGGACAACAATTGTGAATTTCAGAATAAACCCAAAACAAATTAGAAATACAGTTGTATTATTTACAAGAGCATAAGAAATCATTTGATTATTCCATGTCCACTTTCTTTATAAGTCAGCCTTTTAATGAATCTACAGCATTGCTCTTAAATATTTGTTTATTGATTATCTTTTTTATGTGTAGCGGGTGTCGTCAAATGATCAAATTAATAAGCATTTAACACATTTCCACTCAACACGCTTCACAATCTGTTGCACTTTTTAAGAGTTTGTTCAGTTTGATGGACCCGTTTATTGTGTTGCAAGAAAATACATGTCATTTGCTGTAAATGCACTGACATCATTTCACTATTTAATTCATCAGCTTGAAACCAGGGAACGCACAACATCAGTTTATTTCATAAGGCAGCCTAACCAATCAAAGTTGTAGTAATGGTAGTTGGTGTGAAGTGATTAACCAATCAGATTCCACTGTGTTTATTTTATTTTATGGACAGCTATAGAGGAATTATTAAATAAACACTAAAATAACCACATGTGATTTTTTACAATATAAAGACTTTAAGGCGTCATAGCATTGAGGCAGCACAGGTGAAAGCCGCCCGGCTAAAGATAATGGACTTGTCCCACTCAGAGGTGCATCACAGTATTTCCTTAGAAAGGCTCCAACATACTGTCGGGTTCAAACGAACATCGCTCGCCCCAAACAGATTTATTTGTTCATGTAAGTCATAAATCTTCACAGCACTCAGGGGTTTTCTGTGAAGTACCACAGGGTTCAGTCAGTTCTCTTTACTTCACATTCCAATTGGTGAAATCGTCAGACAGCATGGGATACATTCCCACTGTTTCGCTGATAAAAACCCGCCGATATTCAGAAACCCCACAGTATCTGATCTGGTGAGTCGACTGCAGGTATGTCTGGAAGACACAAAAACCGAGATGTCTGAACATTTTCCGCTTTCAAATTCAGACAAGGCTGAAGTTTCCGTCTTCCTCTGAGAAGCAGACTGGTTCACCGCGCTGTGCGCCATCAAGCTGGCGTCTGGTAACAAATGAAGAACCTCATTTGTCATCTTTGACCACGATTTGTTGTTTAAATCCCATATAAACCAGTTTTCTAGGACTTTCCTCTTTCACCGCTACAAAATGGTGAAAACCAGAAACATCCTGACCTGCAGAAAAACTAGTCAATGCATCTGTAACCTGGACTACTGTAGAAAAATGCACTTCAAAACTCAGATGGAAATTAAAAACAGAGATCATGCCGCTCGTCATCGGCTCCCTGATGAATCCATAAAACTCCTGCTCGCATATAAATCCCTTAATAATCAAGATCCATCGTATGTCAGCGATTTGTTCCTCGCTCTCAGTCCAGCAGGTTCACTCCTGGTTCCTAGAATTTCTATAAGTTGAAAGGGAGGCTGATCCTTTAGTTATCAGGCTCCTCTTCTGCAGAACCAGGGCCCAGTTTTAAGACACCTTCTCTACTTTTTGAGGCCAATCTCAAAACTGTCAATTTGCATAAAGCTCAAAGTTAGAGCGATGCTGAGCTAGCTCAGGGCTAATCTGTCTCGCTGTGTCTCTCTCCTAGATGAGGCGTCTAAAGGACCCACTGCTGCCAGTGACTTTCCTTTTTTGTTTACGTAGAAAGTACTCCTGGATCAGTGCTTCTGTGTGTCTATGGCCGCTAACCCTGAGCCAGGTTCTGCTGGAGGTGTCTTCCTGTTAAAGGGGATTTCTCCTCCCCACTCTTTCTCCTCAGCATGAAGATAAAGGCTCAATGCAAATGACTGTTTCTCCAGTTGAGGAGGATCGATCGCTGCGAGTGACTCGATACGATCTGACGGGTTTCCGCACTCTTTGACCCACCTGAATGATGAAAGAAACTTTTCTGCGTTGTTTAATAGCTGAAATTGAGTTCGAAAATGCACGTAGTTGACTTTAGATCCATCAGAACGATCGAACTGCCGACATATATGTAGAAATTGGATGTTTTTCCTAAAGTAAGGTGAGGTAAATTTTATTTATATTGCACAATTTCAGCAACAAGGCAGTTCAAAGTGCTCTACATTAATTACTTAATAATTCAGCAAACTATGCAATTTTAATAACTGTGACAACATTCAACTACTTTCTACGCATTTGCAGTTTCGTTCTAATTGCAATGTTTTAAACCCCTTAACAGTCATGAGGACAAAGTGTTTTTTGGGGAGACAGTTAAGAGGTTAATTAATTATTTGATGTATTGACTTGTTAATTACATTTTGCTACACAATGAAAACAACCTGCTGCATTTCTTTTGTTTTATTCCATTTTTACGTGATTTTCAGTTCAATAAAAACTCAGAACAGAAATCTAGTTTACATCAAGCACCTGGCCTATCACTGTTGGTTGTCCAATCAGAAGACTCTTGACAGATTTCAGAACTTGTATAAATGCCAGACGTCTGTGTGTGTGTGTGTGTGTGTGTGTGTGTGTGTGTGTGTGTGTGTGTGTGTGTGTGTGTGTGTGTGTGTGTGTGTGTGTGTGTGTGTGTGTGTCGTCTCTCTGGGCCCTGCAGCAGCGTGGCGAGCACTCGTGTAATCTATGTCTAAGAACAGCGAATCCAGCCGTCCCTCACCTTATCGACAGCAAAATCTCAGCTCGCACCGCCCAGCAGCGGCGTCAGACCACCAACACAAGCGGAGCGTGAGCCAAAAAAAAAAAAAAGAGAGAGTTAAAACGAAATCCACGACCTTGTCTGCATCTAAACAAGCTCATCAAACACACCGGCTTCCTGACAGTCGCACATCGGAGCCCTCCCTCCAAATGTCATTTTCATCTTGCGATCCTTGAGCTGTCGGTATCCGTTTATGTTTGTTGTTATGCAAGTTGCAAACAGTCGTCTGCAGCGAGGATTTCCAAATCCATTTGTTACATCTGAAGATTAACGGTCCTAATCTCGGTGGCACAAGCATGCATGATTCAAAACACATCTGCAGAGCCGTGCCCCAGAATGTCAAGGCCACGCAGATCCCCGCAAAACCACCGTTTGGTGTAATTAAGATTTTAAACGAACAGGGTGATCCACGTTCCCTAAATACATCTGTTGAAAGCTCCTAATATAGACCATCTGATTTATTTTCAGATACTAGGAAATGCGGAATGACACCCAGAACGTTTAAAAATAAAACCTGCCGACACTTCAGGCGCTATAATCTGAGTTATATTCTGATCTCTGCTTAATTTGAACTGGATTAGGGGGTCGGATAATATCGTTCAGCCAGACCTGATCAGTGCACACGCTCAGTGTACTGCCAGCATACATAGACCCTCTTGAAGAGTCATTTTCTTGAACCGTGATGATCTTTCAAGCCTTCACCGCAGTTCGAGTGCTTTTTGCGATGACATCGCGACCCAAAAAAACAGCTGTGGAGATGCATCTGTCAGCTGGCTTGGCATTTGAAGTGAGTTCATTCTGCAAGCTGGTGAGGAAATCAGAGGCAAACAGCCGCTTACCTTTCAGTTTCTCGATCGCACTCTGTCCCGCTCTCTCGGCCACCTGCCCGTCCTCCCTCTGGTAGCGGTCGTCCAGGAACCGGGCGGTAGCTTCGGACAGATGAACCTTCCCCGCCATGCCCAACTGCTCCATCAAGTTCGCCAGATTGACGTCGTTCGACCACACGTCAAACTTGAACCTTTTCATTCCCAGGATCCCGCACAGCACGGTGCCCGTGTGGACACCGACCCGCATGTTGACGGTCTCGCACGTCTCCTGGCAGAACTGCTCGATGGCCTGGATCATGCCCAATCCCATCTCGACGCAGCAGTACGCGTGGTCCGGTCTGGGCTCGGGGCACCCCGCCACGCAGTAGTAGCAGTCTCCCAGAGTGCTGATCTTCTCGCAGCAGGTCAATTCGCAGAGTCTGTCGAAGCGTCCGAACAGGTCATTGAGGAGGCCCACCAGGGCCGGCGCCTTCTTGTTGGCGGACATCTTTGTGAAGCCCACAATGTCGGCGAAGAGGATGCTGACAGGCTCCATGCGCTTCATGTTAAAGGGTCTGAATATTATCTGTCCTCGGGGGATCGAGGTCTTTTTACGTCTGTGATTGCTGTGAGGGTTATTCTTAGAACTTATAACACTTTGGCTTTGGAGAGCTCCTCCGCTCCCTCCGCTGCCCACTGCCACGGCCGAGGCAGAGCAGGCGCCGGACGAATACCTCTTGCCAGAATTCTCGCCGCCGCCCTCATCGTCGCCCTGCTTCATCAGCTCGTCTGCCACTCGCCTCGGCATGACCGAGTGGATCATCCTTTCCTTCAAGGCCTTCTCCACCTCCAAGTCTTTGCCGTGCATTATGGCTTGGCCCACTTTCAGGAAGGTGCTGCGGGATCGCACCTCGGACATGATGAAAAGATGGATGCCGATGACGTGCGCACACAGGTGGAGGAGACCCTTGCCCGGGCCGAGCCAGAGGAGTGTGTTTTGCAAGCTTGACACGTGTCCAGTAGCCTCGTAATTCCTCTGAAGCAGCGGCAGCCATCCTAAAGCCTCAAATAAGACAGAGTACAGGAGGCCCAGCATCACCGAGGCATACAGGCGGACGTGGAGGACGCTGTATACCAACAACAGGACCTCCATGCAGAGGGAAAAGGTGCCAATGGGGGAGATGCAGGACATCTGAGGCAGAATCTCTTTGTTCAGAGCGGCGTACGATGCGTTCACTTCGGCAGCCCAGTCATAGGTAGCAGTTTGCATCTGTGGAGCCAAAGTGATGGCAAATGTAAGGACTATTAGCAGCAGGGACGTCTGGTTGTACAGCCACATGTACGGCTTGGTAAAGGTGAACAGAAACAAAAGCACCAGCAAGGCCAGAAAGGAGGCAGTGGGGGCGAGGAAGGTCAGGGGACGACAGCGGTCATTGTTCACCCCAAAGTACACCCCCCAGAGCAGAGAGGCCACCGCCAGGTAGAAGAGGACATAACGGAAGCGCCTCTGCTTCTGCGGAAAGCACCTTTCCTGGCAGGCGTCCTCCAGGACGGAGGAGTCAAACTTGGGGTCCCAGCACTGGGCGGCGGAGCGTTCGAACAGCGGAGGGGCCTTCTTCTGCACACTGGGGGTGTAAGTTATGACGGGTCTGGAGTCTGCTGAGCTGCAGCTGGAGGAGATGCTGTACTTGTGGAGGGCAGGTTTCACTTTACTGGAGCCTCCTCCTCCTCCTCCTCCTCCTCCTCCCCTCCTCCTCCTCCTCCTCCTCCTCCTCCTCCTCCTCCTCCTCCTCCTCCTCCTCCCTCACTGTTTGCAACCCGGAGTGGCTCATGATGCTGTTGCTGCTGCTGCATCCGGGTGGAGTTATTGGCAATCCGCACCGTGACGGCGCCGTCGCCCCTGGCTGAGTCGCAGCTCACCTCCGTGCCGTGCATAAGAAGCTGCCTGTGATGTTGCAGAGTGGCCATGTTGACTGGTGCTGACGAGCGGAGGCGGTGGGAGATGGGAGCGGGGTTGGGGGAGAGGGAGAGGCGGTCACTGAGGTGTTGAATCTGTCAGTGATTTTTACTCTGGTGCCGCCGAGTCAAATTCAGGGAAGGCGCAGGAGGACAGACGCTGACATTGGGAGGCAGAACAAGGAAAACAAAAACACAAAAAAAGGGGGGTTGTCGAAAAATTAACACTGAACGGGTGGGAGGAGAGGTGACAGACGAGTCGGCTACGCGCAGTCACTCACATTGAAGACGCTCACATGAACACCATTCTGCAGCCTTGCCTTTGCGTCAGCATCCCTCGCCACAGCGGCTGTCCGGTGAGCTCTACGGCTTGCGGCGCAAACATCCTCATCGTCACGTCTTCTTCCTCCCGGACTCGGCATCCTTTCTGGGCAGCGGCGCAACAGATTTCTACCCTCCCTCCCTCCGAAATGCGCACGACCGAACGAACGTGCGCAATCAGAAAGTTTCTCCCATCGCCGCTACAACTGGGCTGTTTTTGGACGAATAATACTAATCGCGAAATAGATATCAACAGCCGGTTACGAAGGTTGCGCTGTCCTTGTTGTGACGCCCCGCATAACTCCTCTTATTTATACTCTCCTTTTACTATATGCACGAGCAGCAACCGGTGCTACGAAGAAGAAGAAGAAGAAGAAGAGGGGGGAAAAAAATACGTAGAATTGCACTTATTAGAAATAATGCAAATGCAATAATAATAATTATTATTATAGCTTATCAAAAGAGAACGGCGACCTTAAACGGATGAAAAGTCTTAAAGCAGTTAATTAAAAAGTGTGCGAGCTGCAATTACCTCCCACTGATTCCACTCTAATGCTCGGCTCAGTGCGCGAAGGCTTTCCACGTCTCGTTCCCAAGATTCCCCTGCCATCTGTATTGCAGCAGCCCCCCCTCCATTTTATATTATTATTATTATTGTTGTTGTTATTATTATTATTATTATTAATTTTTTTTGGACACAGAGGAGGCCCCTGACAGCCAGGCCTATTCCCACGGATGCAGCCCCGTCCTTTCCTGAACTCCCAGCTCCGGATCTCCTCTGTTTATTCCCTCCCCTCTCTCTCTCTCTCTTTCTCTCTCTCGCTCTCTCTCCGCTTTTCCCAAACAGAGGGTCTCAGGATCTGCCCCCCTCCTCTCCCCGTCCCTCTCCTCTCCCTTACTTCCCCCTTTTTCACAGACGCATGATCCGCACTAGGAAAAGAAAGAAAACAAAATAACAGTCCATGCACTGCCCCAGTTCTTTCTCTTTCTTTCTTCGTTGTTGTTGCTGTTGCTGTTGTTGTTCAGCCTGTGTGTTTTGCCCCCGCTGGGAGTTTCCTGCAACTTGTTGCGCGCAAGTTGGCGAAACGTACATGCAGCAGCGGGGGGAACGGCTTCGCCTCGGACCAGGCTGGGCTATAAATAGTGATGATCAAAACTCTCGCAAATAACACCACCCCGCTGCATGTGAAAGAAAAAGCAATCCCTTTTTTTTCCCCCTTTTTTTTCTTGAACTTCTTCCCAGAAGCACGAGGATTGCTTAGGCTAAAAATGTTATGGTAAAGCCTCCACCCCCCATCTCAAAAGCCTCCCAACTCCCAAACTTTTCTCTCTCTCTCTCTCTCTCTCTCTCTCTCTCTCTCTCTCTCTCTCTCTTCCAGGCCGTATTTCCTGCGTTTGGAGCGGAGACCCAGTCAGGAGTCTCTGCTTATTTGGAGATGAGGCTGGATTTCCTCCTCTCGCATTCCCTTGGAGCAAAAGAAGGGAGAAAATCCACAGAGCGGCTCTCTGGCTCTCGGTGATCCTCGTTTGGATTATCCAGAAAAAAGAAGAAGAAGAAGAAAAAAACAAACAAACAAAACAAAACCTCTCTCCTTATCTCTCCAGATCGCAAGCAAATCCCTCAAGGTCTGGGCAGCACTAGTTTTCGCTGGCATGCATGTGTCCAAAAAAAAAAAAAAAAAAAACACACACACACACACACAACGCTGTGCGCTCCGGCGGTGGTGCGTCCTCTTCCGTCCGTTCGGTGGCTGGTTGCCACCCTTTCTCTCTCTCCCCCCCCCCCACTCCACCTCCACGCCTCCGCCCCTCCGCGTCTTCGCTCTCGGACGCAGTTAGGGTCCGGATAAAAACACAAAGGACAGGCGGCCGCCTGTTCGTCCGCCTCGTCCGGGCGACAGAAAGCTCCTCACTCTTGTAGCCGCCACCATCTTCGCTGCACAGAGGGTCGGAAATCCTTCCCCAGCTGTTGTGGCGGCGCTGGTTGGCCAGACCAGGCAGGCTGGGAAGTTGACCGCGATGCTCCAGGACGCTACTTCCGGTTTCAGGCCTACATAATAAAACAAAAAACAAAAACAAAAAAAATGAAATAAAATGAAAATAGAAACTAAAAACGATTTAGAACGAGTACGTTGAGAGAGATAATATGTTTTCTACAGGTCCGTCACAAACATGATTCGCTACAATCAGAAATGTATTTATTGTTCGACTCAACAACGAGAATCTCTCACAGACTCAGTGATCGAAAACTTCAATGTACAGTTTCTGTGAAAGTCTGATGATTACATCACACCAGTGGAGGAAAAAAATTATTCAGGAGTGAAAAGTTATTTTGTGAGCTTGACCAAGACAGTCATAAGGAAAACTCGCAATTAAAAATGTAAAATTTCTCAGAGTTAAATCCTACTAGTAACAACAGAACAAAAAATATTATGTATTGCTTTCTCATTTCATTACAGTTTAGTTTTCCTGCTTTTCAAGATAAGTCTATATGTTGACTGTCTGTATGTTGACTGTCTGTATGTTGACTGTCTGTATGTTGACTGTCTTTGCCCTGCTGAAACCTCCAACTTCATTTCCAAGTCTTTTGTTCTGACATGTTAAAAACTAACCACTTCTGTCTTCCTGACCTCTCTGCCGTCTGTCTTGGTCTTCATGATTCTGTTTGTTCACCACTATTCTCCAACAAAACAGCTGGGTTTATCTCTACTAAATAGGAAGACAACCAGTTGCACTAGATTTCATTTATTGTTATGAGAGTAAAGGGGCTGATTACATATGATTACATATGAAACATATATATATATATAAATATATATATGAGTGTGTGTGTGTGTGTGTGTGTCTGCCAATGTAATTTATTTATGATTAGCCAACGCTGAGAGTTGGGATTGTTGTGCTCATAAATAGTCGATTACACTGATGTATATGGAAATAGAAAATGAAACTAATAAGGGTAGTGAGTATCAGAAATAAAATGGTTTAATGTTAAATATTAAATGTTAAATCTAGGGCTTGAATGTACAAGTTGCTGTAGTCACTACAAGCCACGACAAACTCCACCAGTTTAACAACCAATAAACAGAGGAACAAATGTCTGTAAAAAAAATAAATAATAATAGTACAACCAACCAATAAAGAAAATAAGCAAACTGAACTGTGTTCGACTTTCAAATCAATGTCAAATCAATGTTAAAAAGCTTTGCTTTTAATTTGAAGGCAAAACTCAACTTCTGATGCTTCCCTTTGTGTGACTTGACAGGTTGTTGTTAGTGTTACTCACCTGTAAGTATAGCTTTGGGCTTTTAGATGATCTGTTTTCACCTTTTTTTACATTTTATCGCCCACATTACATTAAGTGTCAGCAGCTACTAAAAAAAAAAAAAAAAAAAAAAGTCTCTCAATTGTTGTTTTTTTCTTACTTTTTAGTGAACACTGTTCTTTTCTATGTCAGAAAAAGTCAGAAAAAAGTTTTCACAAATATAGAGAGACCTACAGGTTTGACATTTGTAGAACATGCATGTCTTTTCTAATCCTGATCATCGACCTTCATGTCATTTCTGGTCACAAATTACACTAATTAGAGGAATAAACTACTCCTTGGCTCTTAGTTAATTATTTAAACTATTCCTCCTGTGTAAAGTGATTATGTGATGTGGGAATTCTATGATATATATATATAGAATTTGATGCAAATGCATTTGCTGTGGGGGGTTTTCTGATGTACACCAGCTCAAAAATGACGCATAGATGCTTACAAATACACCTCTTGAGGCTGCATGTATTCATACATATAGACATATGTACCTCATTTGTTGCTATGTCTCTTAGCAAGGTCAACCTCATCATTTACCTCATCTCACAGTTTTAGTTGATCTAAGTATATGGAGCTGAACTGGGGTGATAAAGTCTGTTAAAAAAGAACATTTGAAACTGGAAAACACCCTGGACAGGTCGCCAGTCCTTCCTGTTAACATATTATTCTAATTACATTTCACTGTCGGAGACGGAGTACAGTTTGAATATGAATCTCGGGGGACGTGTGATGTCTCTGCAGTGTTCTTGTGAGGGAGCTCGGCATGTGGGTGGTGCGCTGAGAGCTTACAAAGAGAGGACTGTTGTGGGACCTGATAAAGCCCGTCTGATGGGTCTGGCTCTGAAACTGTGCCGAGAGCCTTCGAGAGCCGTGGCTCAGCTCATCAAACACAGACGGCAGGAGCTCAAACGTGTGTTTGAGGGTGTGAGTTTTATTCATAAATCCACAGGTGAAGTCATGTAAAGTCGAAAATGAGCCAGAAGGGAAAGGAAGGCCAGGCTGGTTCAAAAAACCCCCAGCTTGACAGACTGAAAAGAGGGCAAGAACGAGCATTTCAGCTGTTATAATTAAGTCTGGAAACTCTTTACTCTTGTTAAAGAGTAGCATTAAAAACTACAGTTGCATTGCTATGAGGATCTTCTCTGTGGAGCAGCTGATACCAAATGAGAGAGACTGACTAACGAACAAGCCGATATCAGTTTTACCTGTTCCTCTGCATTGTAGAGCAACAGCATCGTCAAACTCATCTTTGTTTTTGGGCCAAATCATTTTGGGCCCTTACAGGGTCTGTTGCACCAAAATGTATAAAACCTGTTCACAAACAGTTAAAAAAATCAATGAATTCTTAAAATTAAATAATATTATTGAACATCTTTTCAGTCCCTCCAGAATTTCGTGATTCTTTGTGTGATTTTTTTGCAATAAAAATCAAAGTATTTGTGGTACGAAATTGGAAACATTTTCAACACTGCGGTAAATGCGGCTTTTTATCGCCCGCTGTATGGATAGTGGAGTATAATCTGATATCAATTAAGGCTGAGCCGGATGTTTAGTACAAGTAAGAAGGTTTTTGACAATATTTTAAAGAAGACTCTGCAATAAACTTCCAATTCTTAGCGCAAAAAAAGAGCAGGGATTTGTTGATTATGTGTGAATTTCTACAATAATTCTCAAGAAACTGGAGGGACTGATTGATATAATTTGGCAGTAAACAAATAAAAATGGCATCAATTTCCCGGAAAACATAATATTTAAGGACACTTTGTGTTTAGTCTAGAACCTAGAGGGCCACATAAAAAGCTATGGCGGGCTTGATTTGGCCCACGGGCCTCGAGTTTGACGCATTGTATATTTTGGCTCATAATAAAGCATCAAAACGAAGAAATGAAGTTCCCATAAAATGTACTCACCACCTTGGATGTTTCACCCTTATACTGGTGTTGCAAATCAGTCACCATCAATAAAATTAAGCTTTTTTTGACAAAAAAAAAAAAAAAATCCCTTTAATAGCAAAATGAAAGCTGATTTCTACAAAAAAAAAAAATCTACCAGATTTCTACCATAAAATCAGCAATTTTGCTAGCTTTTCTGAAGCTTGAATCAGTTTCAGCTCATGCAGATTTATCTTCAGAGAAAATTAAAATTTGACTCACCAAACTGCAGTGATCCAGAGATGATAACCAGCTCATCAAATATGTTCAGAACCGAGTGAATGCGTAAATCAGTGCAAATTTTGTTCACTTGCATAAACACCTAAATGCTTTTATAATCCCCCCCCCCCGCACAAGATATTATTTACTTTGAGATTTTACTTCCTGTTTGCATTTAAACAAGAGGCAAGGCAATCCCAAACTTATTTTCATTCTCTATCTTTGAAAATCGTTTGAATCGAAGGCATTGAACCGAAGCGCCATCTGGTGTCAAGTTTTAGTCACTGCAGAAGAAAATTCACCAACAGGAATCATGGCTGTTATCTCAATAATAGGGATATATTAGCTTTTTTTTCTGTTACACAGTTACAGTTCTGTGAAAACAATTATTTTTTTTCTCAAGAAATATTCACACATTAATATCAAACCCTTTATTATTATTATTTGTTTATCTATCTCTAACAAACAGCCCTCACACCCCCGAAAGTAACATTTTACTCTTTCTAGATTCTAGATTTGTTGGTAAGAAAAAGAAATAGTTAGTATACCTTACCTCCTAAGAGTGAGTGAAAACCCCGTTAGTGAAAATGTTTTCGCTTCTCCAAACACTTCTTTGACACCTGTCCACTCCTCACTTGCAGCGTTTTGATGTTTTAAGGATTTTTCACATCATCTCACTGAGATCAATAACTGGGATTTAATCAATCCAGGACTGATTTTCCATTTCCTAACTCTCAGCCAGGATGAATTTACTGTTGTGCTTGGATCATTTTTTGTTGTTGTTGTTGTTGTTGTTGCTTAAATGGTTTTACAGCTAATGACACATTTTCCTCAAATTTTCCTCTGACACACGGTAGAATCCATGATGGTCTCCATTACGGAGCATTGCCCAGGTGGTGCGTCAGCAAAACGTCCCCAAACACTGAAACTTGCCCCTCTATGCTTCACAATTGGTTTAAGCCAAACCTTAGCTTAGGCGTTGGCTTCCTAAGCAATTCTACTCAATTCTGATTTATCTTCACCGCTCTGTCTGGGCTTTCTGCCTTTTAAGTGGATTTCTCAGGTAGTGTGTCTGCCGGGACATAGAACAGACGGAGAAGTTCAGAACGACGGTTTTCTGCGCCATTTTGAATTTGTAGTCTGCCTGTAGTTTCTGCGATTTCAACGCGGGACGTGAAGACAGCCGTTCAGTCCATGTTCCTAAAGTGAATTAAATCAATATCCATCTTTTTTTTTTTTTTTACTTCATCTTCACAGTGGAGGATGATTGTTGACAGGTAGGTGATTTCGGGTAAGCTTCATAGCATCGACCCGGCGCATTATAAACATCTCTGCCAATGACTGTGTTAAGATTTAAGACCTCGACAGTCCGTGCCGCCAGGAAACAGTCGTTTCTCAACATCCGAGGGTCCAGAACCTGTGTGTGAAGGAAAGCGGAGGACAAAGGGCCGATTTTCACCAAGCTGGTTCTGGAAATAGAATTTCATCTGTCCAAGGAACATCATCCCGGAAGTCCTGGGTTCTTCTGTCCGACAACTGTAAGCTGTTTGATGTAGACTTGTGATTTTGTACCTGAAGGGTTTCACACCTGCAGGGAAACTCCGACAAGTCGAAGGTCACGCAAACCGAACCACCCTCGAAATTAATCTTCAGAAACGACATCGTTGTCACATCATATTTTAATAAAACATTTCGTAAGGCAAATTGATAACAATGATTTTCATTTCTAGTTCAATAAGCTCCACATCACCTAACATGTTGACCATTAGGGTTTAGTCAAAGGGATTTCACAAAGGGAACACTGCTGCTGTTTTTGTTTTTTTGCATCCTGGTTATTTAGTGTCAATGAATCACACAAAACAAGGACAACATTAAACAGAGTAAATGCTAATTAAGGACCCGATAGAGAGCCGACAGAGTGTATTTTAATAGAAAATGCCAGTATGGTGTTTTTGGGAAGAAAAAAAAGCTAGTAAATTGTAGCACATTTATTTCTTTCAGTTATCCGAACCTTCTCAGGACATGTAAAAAAAAAAAAAAAGTAAAGTATATGTATAAGAGCAAAACATAGTTCAGAGGGAAGTTATAGTGCAAAATACAACTGGAAACAGAGAGAACCCTTCCCTCCTGGTTTTATTAGAACAAGTTGTCACAAAACTCTGCTGTTTGTCTGAATCACAGAGGTTCAGATCTGAAAATATGAAATATTACAAGGTCAGCTCTCCTTTTCTATCCCAGGAGCAGTGCGATGACTCCTCTGATTAAAACAAATAAAAGAACAAGGATCATAAACAAGAAACTGAAAAATATGTTTTCTAAAACATAAAGCTTGAAGTATATTTACGCTCCAGACATTGAATAACGTTTGGAAAGTAAAACTGTTGCAGAGAGGAATTTAAGGAACAATTGAAGTGAAGTTATTTGCTTAATGCCAAACAAATCAAATTCTGCACCAGCGATATCAAAATGAAGCAGTTCTTGACACCTCTGGTAAAAGGCTGTTTGAAGGTTTGTATGAAAAAACCTTCTATTAAGATTTAAAAAAAAAAAAAATCACTGGTGCCACACCCATCAGGATTCCCTACACTTCCAATTAAAAAAAGTTAGTTGAGGAGGTAATTCACCCGTTGGCCCTCAACGACTGTTGTTAGGCGCTATCTAAACGCCAACCAGTTGTTTGGGAAGCGTGACAGGAAGAAGCTTTTTCTGTCCTAACAATCATGTATGCAGAGGCCGTTTGAATTAATTCTTAGAAAAGCACCTTATTCTCACTGTCAGGCACGGCGGAGGTTCTGTGATGTGTGTTGGGTTTGTATCTCTCCTAAGCAGTCTGGAAATCGAGTTAGAGTGCACGGCATTGTGAACTGTTTTAGACACTGGAAGGTTACAAATAAAAATCAGTGGATCTCTGCCAGAATACTGAAACTGGATCGTCCATAGGGGTTTTTTTTTTCAAGTGAAAAATGAGCAGAAATGGCTGGCGAGTAACTAACTCAACCTTCCTTCATGGGCATCTCACTTCCTGAGATGTAAATCCTATAGATGCCCAGGTGGGGGAGCTGCAGAGTCGAGACTCTGGATGATCCACTGAGTATGTGTGAACAGGAATGCTCTAAAAATATGGTCTGTATGCTTAAAACTAGCAAAATATTATGAGAGAAGTAGGGGTGCAAATAAGTGTGGCACCAATGATTTGGTGAAAAAAGAGCAGTTGTTTTTTTTTCCCCACTTGCATTTAAATTTAACGGTAAGGTAAATGAAATGAACAGTATAAATGTATGGCAGAGTAATACACAATTGGTTTAGGGATTTTTACACATCTTTCTAAAGGGTCCCAATAAATGTAGAGGGCCCTGTGTTGTTTTTCCTCTGCTTTCAAATACAACTAACAGAACATGTACGGCAAACATTCTTTCCATTTAAGTAGTAACACAAAATATCCTGAAGTCCATTCTGTATCTGGTTTTCTGCACATTTCCAGTCTTCCTGGAGCTATTCCTGGAATCCACACCTGTGGACATTATTTCAGGAAACTCTCTGGCTGCCGTCTCCCCCATCTCTCTCTTGGCTGCCTCCGGTCCTCTTCCCTTCCATCTCACTGCTTCCTCCAGCGATTTTTGGGTTTCTCCTCACACTCCGGACCTTCGCACGCACCGGGGAGAGGCGGCGGGTTTGCCGGGGCAGCCTTTGCCGGGGTGGGTGCCTCTGAGCTTTTGGTGACGCCGCTGAGCAGAGCCGGAAGCTCGTGCGAGATGGCCTTCTCGATCTTCTCCAGCAGACATCCGTCAGTCCAGCTGCAGTGCTGGGAGAGTTGTTTGAAGTTGGAAATGGGGTTGACCCCAAAGAAGTCCTGGTAAGCCTCCTTGTCGGGCAGGTCGAACTTGCTGACGTTGCTCTTGGCCAAAATGGACTTGAAGATGTAGTACTTATCGGGGTCGTTCACGATGTCTTGGAAAACCTCGTAGGAGTCTCCGAACCAGCCCAGCTTGTCGTGGTAGGTCTGGAGGTAGCGGTCGACCAGCAGAGCGTGGATACGTACTCGGATGGCGTGCTGGCGGATGAAGGCGATTTTGTTTTCTATCTGATTCTCAACCACCTGCATGGACAGAGGCAAGTTTAAGGAACATACATAAGAAAGCAAAGGCAAGAAAGAAGAACTCGTAGGAGAACGCAGATATGATTGGTGGTCTGGCCTTTTAGCCGTTGACAGTAGGAGACGACCACTAGCCCTAAACAGGTATGGAAGAATAAATATCATCATTCTGCCTGGAGCCAAATGCTGTCACTGTTAAAGTTTTCTGTTGCTAATTAAAATCACCTGCCAATTAGGGAAACAACTAACTATTTTGGTAATCAATTATTCTGATTAAAAAAAAAAAAAATAGCACATTTCTCATATTTTTCATTTAACCACTTAAATCTGAGAAGTACATTAAAAAATACAAATAAACTTCATAATGAACCTATCAGAAGTTCCCATGATCTCATCGTCTGGGCTTTCTCTTGTTATTTAAGCAAATAGAAATTATTTTGGTGATTCTGACTGACCGAAAACAAAATAAAGTTTGGTCTGTCTTAACTTGAGGCAGCACGAAATAAAAAAAGCTGTGTGTCCTTTTGAAAACTTCTGGCTTCAAACGTAGATATTCAACAACAGCAGCCCAAAAGTGGAACCTTGAGAAACTCCCCACAGACCCTCAACGGGTAACCAGCCCTTCACTGAGTCGTTTTGAGGTCACTGGACAGAAAGGAATGAGCTCAACCTGGTTGAGATCCTCCAGCAGGGAGATTTCCTCCTTCATGAAGAGCTCTCGGCTGGTGTCCGGAGCGTAGTCCTGCGGCCAGAAGGAGCTGACGTACACGCGAGGCGGCTCTGTGACATTGACGAGCGGCGCCATGCTCCAGAAGAGCGCCCCGTAGACCCTCATCAGGTCCTGCGTGGAGAGGCTGTCGGCCTTGTTGAGGATGAGGCGGATCTGGGACTCGCGGCCCTTCATCTGGCGGAAGAGCATCTCCAGCTCGCCCCCCACATCCAGCTTGGTGGGGTCGAACACCAGGAAGATGAGGTCGGCTCTGTCGATGAACCACTGGCACACGTCGTTGTACGGGTAACCTGTGGACTTCGGCCAGGTTAGCTTCGGCCGCGCAGTTTCCTTGGAAAAGTCTAAAAGTTTTATGGCTTTCTTCAAACAATATCTCTCCTGGACAGATTTTTGGACTTACCTCTCTCCTGCTGCTTGCGGTTTTCAATGATGCCTGGTGTGTCAACAAAGGTGACCCTCTCCAGTAACTTGTGGGGCATCTCAATGCCGACCAGTCGCTCCAAGAAGCCCTGACCGAACTTCTCCAGCGGAGAGAAGGACCTGGAACTGTCTGCTGCCATCACGATGCCCTCTATGGTCCGAAACCTCTCCCCATGCATGATGACCGTGTACTCAGACGTGGTGGGCTCAGCGCCTGGTGCAGGGGTGAAAAGAAACAGACTTTTTTTTATGGTCCACGCACCAAAATCAGGAACTGTCAGGTTTTATTTGTGCTGACCCGTGTAAAGTTCCTGGGATGTGCCATGGAGACCCAAAAGGTAGTTGATCATCGAGGACTTTCCAACACTCCAGGGTCCGAGAAACAGAACCATTGGCTTTGAGGTGATCTCACCATCTGTAGGTGTGTGTTTATAAAAAGTATAGAAAGAAGGTTTGAGAAAAAAAAAAGAAACCACCACAGATCCTGACCCCAGTCCTGACCCTGATCCGCCACACGATGCAGTCCAAGCGTAGAAGTTATTGGTTGACAGGTACTTGTTCTAGAACGTGCCAAATCCATTAAAGCATTTGGTGAATTTTATGAACGTTCCTTGAAAGTTGCATCCAAAACTCAGCTGGATTCGGTGCTGGACCAAAAAGGAGGAAAAACCCTGAAATAAAGGCACACACTAAATAAAGTTCCCATATCGACACTGATACAAGAGCTTTCATTCGTGTGTGACACATGGTACCTCACATTATAAACATTATAAACTTCCTCCATCGTTCTGTTAATCAGCTTCCCTGTCCTAATGAAAATCATCTCCACAGAATGATGCTGGGAAAAAAAGGAAAAGTTTGATTAAAACCATGTGCCCGTTTCCTTAAAACAAACAAACAAACAAAAGACTATGCTTTACTTTTGTTTTCTCTTAAATAAAATACCAATAAATCCTCCAGTTTTGGAGGTGTGATGGGACTAGACGTGAAAAACTTCAAGGGTAATGAACACGTTTGCAGGGCACTGCTCCTGCAGAATGATCTGATTGGTAAAAGTTTTCTTAAACTTTGGTCTCGCAATTGTTCTCCAAAGCAAGAGCCAGCAGTACCTACCTGTAACTTCATGTTGCCTGAGCTCGTTGTACTTAAAGACTTGTTCCATTGGCTTGATGGACTTATGGTAGATGTTTAACAGTCTCTTTATGGCGCCTAAACAGAGAAAAGCAGAGAGAGAGAGAGAGACAGACCCATAACAGCTAATGCCAAAACCTGCTTCCGCTGCAGATGATGAAAAGACCCCATAAAATTTACTGCACAGATCGGAGGCAATAAAAGGCCTGCTCTGCCGTAGCTCATAACTTTTGTAACAGGAACCGCTCTGATTCAACAAACTGCAGAGGCTTTCATGCTCGGGACAGCATCACATTTGGTCTGATTAATCGCCCTCATTTGTACACATGCTCTCTCACAAGGTACATTGCGCACACACACACACACACACTTTGGCCCAGACATCATGAAGCAATCATCAGAATGGCTGCAGCACGACGACGCAACAAAAAAAACCAAAAAAACGTCCCACTTATTTTCCTCCGAGCACATCTGGTTTCCTTTCGCATTGACAACGTAGGTGTAAACATTCAGATGCTGTTGTAGCTCAAGTCACGACTTCGTTTCCACAGCAGAGGTCCAACAGACGTAACCGGTGGCGATGATGGATAGAGGCAATGTGTTTTATCTGTGTTTAATAGATGAGCGTCTTTCTCATCAGCTCTCAGGTATGGTGGAGCTTTTGGCCCAACATTGTGACTTTATTGTGACTTCATTCTCATATTATTGTGACTTCATTCTCATATAATTGGGACTTTATTCTCATATTATTGTGACTTCATTCTCATATTATTGTGACTTCATTCTCATATTATTGTGACTTCATTCTCATATTATTGGGACTTTATTCTCATATTATTGTGACTTCATTCTCATATTATTGGGACTTTATTCTCATATTATTGGGACTTCATTCTCATAGCATCACGACTTTATTCCTGTAATTTTGGCCCTAATACTCTATTTTAGTTTTAGGGAACTCGAGCACCTTGAAGAGATTTCCTCTCGTCAGTGTGACCGGGCCGATATTTTGCTCCTTACCAGAGAACTCTGCTGAAGGTTCAGCTGTCGCGAGTCGCAGCATCTCCTCGATGTGGGAGCGGTCCCTCAGGCCCGGCCCGACGGCCTCGTCCTCTGTGAGAGGGAATGAACACGTGGTGAGTCGGCAGGTGCATGAAAGAGAGCCGATCTAAACGCGACCGAAACGAGCCGTGCTTGGCGACCAAACGGCATTCTCATGTCACGATGCGAGCGATCTGAGTAAAAGTACCAGCCTCTTCTTAGTTTAAAGAAGAGCTTACTTAAGAAAATATGTATTTTTTATTATTATTATTATTATTTGAAGAAATTCAACACCCTCCCTCACTCCGGGTGGCATAAATAAAACAAAACAAATACATAATTAATTTAAGAACAGGGGCTGCACAGTGGCGCAGTGGGTAGCTCTGTTGCCTTGCAGCAAGAAGGTCCTGGGTTCGATTCCCGGCCCGGGATCTTTCTGCACGGAGTTTGCATGTTCTCCCTGTGCATGCGTGGGTTCTCTCCGGGTTCTCCGGCTTCCTCCCACAGTCAAAAACATGACTGTTAGGTTAATTGGGCTTCCCAAATTCTCCTTAGGTGTGAGTGTGTGTGTGCATGGTTGTTTGTCCTGTTTGTGTCTCTGTGTTGCCCTGCGACAGACTGGCGACCTGTCCAGGGTGAACCCCGCCTCTCGCCCGGAACGCTGCTGGAGATAGGCACCAGCAACTCCCGACCCCGTTAGGGAGAAGGGTGACGGAAAATGGATGGATGGATGGATGGATGGATGGATGGATGGATGGATGGATGGAATTTAAGAACAGAGTAAGAATCAATGAATTAATGAAAAAAAAAGCAACCCAAAATGCTCAAATCACTTCCGTCCATCATAAGATCATATTCTCAGGATTTTCATATTCTGACATAGAATGAAGACAAATATATCCAATTGTCACAATGACATCCAGCAGTGTGCATGCAAGGAAGCACAGGCAATCCCATTTCTATGAAGGCATGATCTCTTAGCTGTACAAAAAGTGACTGTCAAAGTGTCAGGGGTCAATGCTATCAGCTGTTACTGAAGGGGATTGAAAAACTGAAGACAAAACCCAGTGATGTTCTTCCTCCCAAGTCCGACAATCTACGTTCATAAAACATAAATTATGCATTTGGACAGCTTTCTGTACCTTTAGCTTGAAGCCGCGCTGGCTCCTCTGCAGGAACCTCCTCCAGCTTCACCTCCTGGTCAGAACCCTGTTCAGACTCCGGTGTATCCTCTCTGGTTTCCTCCACTGCATCATCCTCAGTGCCGTCCAGAGAAGGTTCCTGGTTCGCCCGATGGCTGATTTCTGGTTCTGGGTCGGTCTCAGTCATCAGCTCAGGCTCTACCGTGACTTCTTGCTCTGCTTCTGCTTCAGGTTGTTCTGTCACTCGATCCTCCGGTAGCTCCTGTGACTCTGGTTTGGGGTCTTCTGTCAAATCTGGTTCAGGCACCATTTCATCCTCCTCTGCACCTTCGTCTTCATCAGCTGCAGTGTCCTGACTAATGTCTTCCTCCTCTGTTTGAGATGATTCTTCTAGTGCTTCCCGCTCCTCTTCCTCAGGTGTCTTCTCTTCTGCCTCAGCAACAACGATCTCGTCAGGTACTTCCTTCTCTTTGCTTTCAGCACCAGACGTCGCCTCTTCATGCTCCTCTGCAATCTCCTCCAGGCTCCTTTCTTCACTTGCAACTTCCTCGACAGAAGAATCGTCCTCCGTTGGATGCGCTTCCTCTACCTCTTGCTCCAACGCGGCCACCAGCTCTTCTTCATCGCTCGACAGGGTCGTGCAGGGGTGGCACACGGCTCTCTCTGGAGCCGGGGTGTCATTGGACGAGGTCTGGCTGGCGTCAGTCGTGTCACATCCGCAGGGGAAGAGGTCTCCGTCTGGCTGCTGGAGCTGAAGAGGCATGCGGTGCTCCTCGTCGTGGATGGAGGACTCTGACCGGAGAAGTGAAGGTGTTAAAGGACATCAAACATGAGCTCACAGGGCTGCTCTGATAATAATAATAATTTTAATGAATCTCCTTTACTGCTCGCCATCAATCATAACTTTGCCACCGAGAGGCTTGACCTGCATATGGATCCATTTGTAGAGTCGTTTCCAGAATTGTGCAGCTCATTGTGGCCGCAGTTTGGAGTGGCTCTGTCATTTCTGATTTATTTTTCTAGACTTCTGCTTGCTTTTTTTTTTTTTTTTTTTTTTAGCAGTTTTGGATGCTGTGCAGCCGGAAGGATTTTTTTGTTCTCATTTTGTGCAATAGGAAGTTGAAAAGGATGCAGAGAACCAAAGAGCAGCTTATTGAAGATCTGAAGTATTATGGACCATCTGCAGAACATCCTTTAGACTAAAATTTATTATTTTTTAAACCATTACTTTCTCTGCTCTGACACATGCTTTTATGGATCACATACAGCCACCACGACTTCTATAAAATCATATCTAACAGCAGGGGAGTCTTTTGGCATCCCGATGCATCAAGGCATGCTGGATATCCTTGACTGCCATGACGGACAAAGAGCAAAGGTTTGTGGCCTGCATTTAAATTTAACTGCCTGTGGTACAGAGTGTGATGTGAGACTCTTAAACGAATGCCGGCCGTTCGTGTTACAAGATGGATTCACTACGAGGGAGGAGGAGTAAAAGGTTTTGGCAGCTGTCAAAGACATCAGATGTTTTAAGTATTTTTGTCACTAATTAACAAGATCCTGTTGAAATTTTTTTTGTTTGGATTAACTCGGGTGGGCCTCCGGTAATTAAACTTCATTTTTCTCACTGTTTGTGATTTTCGTACTTAAGAGATTAAAGCTAACATATGCTTACCAAACCATTAGTGTTCAACCTGTCTGATGTGTGGGATTGTGTGCTGATAAAAAAAAAAAAAAAAAAAAAACGAGTTTCTAACATTTTGTGCAACTGAAACTTAACTATGAGGTTTTATGAAGTTTCTTGTAGGCAAACCGTTTTCAATTAAGTGTCCAACTTTTAAAAGTCCATAAAATCAGGTTCGTCCGAAACCGTTTAGTTAAGAAATTGTATAATTTCAGCTTTTATAGGGGAGTCGATGCTCACCGTGAGTCAATGCTCACCGAGATGACCTTTCATAGAGGTCATCATTAGAACAATATGTACCCCAAAGTACTGTCCAGCATCGTCCCCCACCCTAACGTAACAAATGTCCGATGTGTTCCCATCATGTTGTTGTCACCTCTTGGGGCTCTAAGGTTCTGGCTTACCACCTCCCAGTGGGGCAGTCGGCCCCAGCAGCTACTGAACGCGTAAAAAAGAAAATGCAATACTGCAGTGATGTTGTCATGTTATTATGCAGACTTTGCCAAAAGTGAAAATAAAATTGAGTCCAAAATACAGTTAAGGGTTGACATTGTGTCATTTTGTCATGTTCATAAAAATCTGACAGAAATAAAAGAAGTGAATTTTCAGAGTTGGAGGAGTAACGAAAGCACATTTTCACAGGAAACAGATTAAAAAAAAAAAGATGTTGACTTCGGGCTACAAACCATGAGAAAAGTGCAAAGCCAAAATAAATCTATTGATGTCCAGAAAGGAGTTTGGGTTGATCAACCAAGTCTGACTTTGAACATCTTAGTTTGGGCCAAATTTGGTTGAAGCCTGTAGACAGGAAAAGTCCACTTTATTGTTACATATAAACAAGGAGCAAGGAAGGTCCGACGTTGCAAACAATCTGTAATTGAACACATTCAGTGCAGAAAAATGTGAAGCCTCCATTAGTGTTTTTTGTTTCACCAAGATACACCATCCATCGTTCACCTTTAGAAATAATCCCTAGTATTACATCAAAATCTCAATCCATCCCTCATTTCTTTCTGTTACCTCCTGAACGACTCGCTTTCCTGAAAGCATTCAGAAACGTCTCGGCTCGGATTCAAACCAAAGACCACCAGTTGCTCTGACTGGTGCCGGCAACTGCACCCCTCTGTTTCTGCCAGCCACAAAAAGCCTCTTGAGCTCAAAGAACGGAAACTTTTGACATCTTTTTTTTTTTAACAGTTTCCAAAGGTTTGTCAGAAAGGAAAAAAATTGAAAGTGGACATTTTTTTAGCCAAAGTTTGCAGATGTTGTGATTTGACCAAACTCAACGACTTTAATGCCACATCTGTGGACATCTATTCATTTTTCAGTTTTTAAGCCTCTCTTGATATCCAGACATTCAAACGTTATTTGTTTTGGATTTGCTTTTTTTAAAAAAAAATTTTTATTGCCTGTCTCAGTTTTATAAACCTTCGGAAAACCTTGAAGATCGATTGATCAAAGTCACTCAAAGATTTTTAGTACATTTTGCACAATCGTGTGTAAAAATATCAAGAGCGGCACAGTAACGGAGCAGAAACCTCTCTCGGCCAAGGTCTTATAATACCCGTCTTGAGCAGACTTAAGTGTACCGTAGGTGTCTATAATTGAATGACTCAAGAGAGGAAGAAGAGTAATCTGATCCAAGTCTGCAGAGCTTCAACTCTGATCTGCCTGAGTCATGTGGGAGGTTTGGACACGATCCAGACGGATGCAGCGGCATCGTTTGAGATCCAACATGAGCCAAAGTACAAAAAGCTACGAGGTTTTACAATTGTGGACTAACTGGAGCTTATTAGATCTGTCTGATATTGCTGGCAAATGGAGGGTGTTCAGAGGTCTAAATGAAGGGCAATCCTGGAAGAAAAACCTGTTAGAAAACACAAAAGCCCAAGATTTGCATAAGGTTTTGTCTTTGTCACACTTTTTCTGCATTTTTGTAAATATAAAATAACTGAGCGTTGTTTATGGCAGCATAAGGACAGACTGCATCTTTCTTGAGGAATCATAAACGTTAAATTGTTTGCTACCATTCTTGATGAACTTAACTTGATCTCTGATAGGAAATAAGATGAATAGTTTATTCTGCAGTATTGATGTTCAGCTTTTTATTATTATTTTCTGGTGCCTGCAAGGTCAGAGCAGACAGGATAACTCGCTTGTCCTGGCCCGGTTTAAGTCCAGGCCGAAATCTAAATGAGAATCTTCAGCAGCAATGCTTCTCTACAGACACTAACTAACTGACTTGAGATATTTAGCTAAATTAGGACAATATATATACATATATTATTATTTAAAAAGATGACAGTCGGGTAAAGTGACTCACTCAAAGCCCAGACCTAAATCCAAGCATGGATTTGTTGCCAGAGTAGAAATTTGATGTTAAAAGATCCTCCCTTTCGCTCTCACTCCATCTGGAGTCCTTCTGCAAAAATGTCTGACATTCTCAGTCTGCAACGCGAGACGTTAAACCGCAGGTGTCAAACTATCAGTCCTCAAGGGCCGCTGTCCTGCAGCTTTTGGATGCGCCACAGGTACAAAACACTGGAATGAAATGTCTTAATTATCTCCTCCTTAAGTTCTCCAGAGCCTCCATGACCTAATTATTGTGAGTGTGGTGCAGCAGAGGTGCAGCAGAGGTGCAGCAGAGGTGCAGCAGAGGTGCAGCAGAGGTGCAGCAGAGGTGCAGCAGAGGTGCAGCAGAGGTGCAGCAGAGGTGCAGCAGAGGTGCAGCAGAGGCACATCTAAACGTTGCAGGACGCCGGGCCCTTGAGGACTGGAGTTTGAGATCCACATTAAACCTCAAGTCTTCTGTTTGCAGGTTTTCCTCCCGCCAAGAACGTCGAAATACAATTAATGGCAACGTGTTGCCGTGGTGCAGATCATCATCATCATCAGCAGCAGCAGCAGCGGCAGCAGCCTGACGCTGGGGCAGAGCGCAGGGGACAGAGCGGGACAGGTGCCTGGGTTGCTGGACGCCCAGAAATAGTCCCACAATGAGTCATAGGGCGGAAAGAAGGAGGGATAATTCCACTTCTATTTTCAGGAAGCGTGACGCTCGCCGCCCTCTCTCTGCGATTGTCATGAAGGCCCCCGCGCTCCGGCTCCTGCAGGAGCTCCGGCCGCGAACGACTCAGGGTCTCCTCCAAGAACAATAAATACACCAAGAAGTCATAAAGTGGGCATATGGGGGCAATTAAAACCCAGCAGCCAGAGTGAGACGGTCTGATTGTGCGCGAGTGCATGACAGATTGGCGGCTTGGCAGGCGGAGCAGACGAAGCCCTGCAGACATGTTTTGACTCGGCACTGATTGCATTCGGAGTTTAATGTCTGCTTCAAAATTAGGTGTGTTTAACACATTGAATATGTCATAACACGATATATTTTACAGCGTAATTACGATGTATTCAGCATGTAACGCAGGTCTTGAAGTCTTTGGGACGTTTTTGGAAATGTACAAGGAGACGCACGATGAAAATGTGAAACATTTCATCTTTTAAACAGCACAAATGTTTGTGAATATGCCAAGCGATATGCTGGAATGATACAGAACATTTACATTTTTAAACGACACAAATGTTTGTGAAAGTCCAGAGAGATGTAAAAAAATAAAATAAAAAAACCCCCCAGAACATTTCAGTTTGAGATGAACAGAAGTTTACCACTAGAAACTGTTCAATGCCAGAAAATGTCCTGGTTTTTTTTTTTTTTTTTTTTTGCAAGGCAGAAATTTTTATTCTATTTTTTAACTTTTTTTTTTTTTTTTTTTTTTTAATATGAATTTCCTTCAGAGTGCAGCTGTGGAATCAAAGTCTAATTGTACGGCTCGGAGTTTTTGTCTTGTTCTTACAGAGACGTCACAGAAACGGCCTCTGCGTTTGGCTGTGCGACGTCTGCGCATTCCCGAGAGGTCGGAAGAGGTCAGTCCAACAACCGTATCTGATGACGACTCCGTCTGACAATATCCCCGACACCTGGTCGGGGGGGGAGATGGGGGGTCAAAACGAATCGGCGCAAGAACAGACGGGAAGCCGCGACATGATTAAGGGGAGAGTCGACGAAGACCCCCGAAAACAACCAGCCGGTTCTGAGCAACACATTCCCGGTCAAGCTCGACCAAACCAGAAGCAGGAACAGACGTGACAAAATGAGTGGATTGATTCGAGATTTAAAGCAGCAAAATTCAACCAAAGCTGTTAGGAAGTTCCCCAAAACGGTGGCATGCGTACACATTGAGTGGATGTTTCATTTGAATCAGTCCTTTTTCTTTTGTTTAAGAGAGTTACAAGCGAAAACTAAACGCTCATTTGTTTCTAAATGCGGTTATTTCATTCATCCGGCCTCCGTACCTGCAGCCGACAGAGCCAGGAGACACAGCAAGCGGCACGCAGTCGCCAGAAGCTTCATTTTGGCTGCCAGAGGACTGCAGATCGTCCCCCGCCCCCCAACCCCGCCGGATATATATACCGCTGCGGCTGAAGGTCAGAGGGCACGCCGCCGAGGGTGGGGGAGGGGGGTGGGGTCGCATTGAGTGTCAGAACAGCTGCCCGATCCAATCGGGAGTGCTGATAGGAGAGCGGCAGGAAAAGGCGGGCTGAACGCTCGCAGTTTAAAGCGACTCGGAGGCGCGAATCCCAAAACCGCCGAGATAGAAACTTGAGCTCTGATTCCAGTGACTGTGATGCACACGATGGATGGATGGATGGATGGATGGATGGATGGATGGATGGATGGATGGATGGATGGTTGTGGTTTGCAGGACTTTGTGGATTTAAAGATGGCCCACCTCCTCAAGCCAGGAAGCATTTCACGTCACAAATCCAGGCTGAGAAAGAGGGGGAAAAAAAAGCAAAGCCCTCCACCAAGAAGAAGAAATGGACAAACTCCAGACCTCCGACGACGACGAGGAGCTTCGGTCCAGGCATGAAGCCTGGACGCTGTTCTGCTGAGGCAGGAGGCCGAGACGCAGACGCAGACGCTTTCGTGAAGTTTGAGAACCAAAGAGCCATCTCAAGCGATGTCACAAGATATCACACTTCTGCACAACACAGAGAAAAGTTTGCACAGATCAGACTTTCATTCAAACGAGTCAACAGCGAGTGTGAAAAAAGATGTTTCTGGACTGAAACAAGAGGTGGACACAGGTCAGAACGTCTCGCACCAGGAGAGAAAAGCAGAACCTCCGGCAAATTGATGAGCCGAGAGCCGAGAAAGGATCGTCTCTTTGAAGAAACGCCAAAAGAGTTCGAGACGCTGCAGGAGAAGGTCAGTGGGGCTGGCGAAACATTTAAAATGTAGCCAATCTTCTCTGCAGCAACAGGTGGAACGACTTCAGCTGCAGATCATCTGGACAAGTCAAAGGAGGACGTGGCTATGAATGGCCGCCCGCCGAGAAAATATCACATCAAACTGCTGCTAGAGAAGGAAAGGGGGGCACAGGTGGAGGTGGAGAAGATTAAAGGTTTATACCAGGAATTAAACTGCAGGTACAAAACCGATGTTGCTGCACTGAAAGAACGAGCAGAAAAAAAATACCAGCAGCAGATGAGTTATGAGAAAAGTGTCCATTTGGAAAAAGCAAATGAGGATCTGCAGCCTGCCAACACTTTTGAGAGCTGAGAAGGAAGATCTGCAGCCAAACACGTCGCAGGAGATCTCAGCGTTGCAAGAGACGGAGGAAGATCCAGACAGGCAGTTTGACCAGGTTCAGGTTTTAGGCCAGGAGGTTTCTTCTGAGCGGATTTAGTGTCCGTCTGATTTAAATAAAAAAAAGACATTTGTGGATTGAGATGCGAGGGGAGTCTCAAAATTCACACAATTGCAGCTCAACTAATGGGCCAGAAACAGCTTGTAAATACAGATATACCAGTGTGCATCTTGTCCTGCGCATTTGTGGATTATGAAAGTTTTAGCTCCACAAGTCCCAGTTTGATTCACTGCTTCATATTTTACTAAATTACCAACAAATAACTGCAATAAAAATAACCTTAATTCAACTCTTAAAAAAAAAAAAAAAAAAATGTCGCCGCCTAGTGGCCAGACAGTTATATATGTAAAATAAAAACTGAAACAAGGGAGTGTAATAAAAAAGTACAAATTTTATTTATTTTTTTAAAACTTTTTTTTGTTTTTTTTAAAACAAAGGCCGGTTCATCCATTTTTTTCAATAAACAAAATATAACAGCTTGGCATCGCCCTGGACTGATGAGAAAAATTTTTTTTAAGTCACACAAAATATATAAAAAAAAGTCTCGTCACTATAAATGGAAAACAGGAGACAAAAAAAGACTAAAGAGCTGAACGACAGAGGTTAAAACTGCATCACGGAAAACAGCTTAGGAAACATAAAAGGCAGCAAAAAAGAAACAAAAATTATTTAGGCAGTACAGAACAAGTGCTTCATATATATATATGCATATATATATATATATATATATAAAAAATTCATCAAAACGACAGCCGCGCTGTCAACAAAATGTACAGAAACATGAAGGGCTGAAACGATTTTCCGACTGATAACCACACCTGAGATTTAGGCCGTGGATCAACTGAGATCAGCGCAACGAAGCTTCACAAACAATATGGAATCCCCTCCCTCCCCGGCTTCCCACCCATGTTTGGCTTGAAAATACTACTCTAACCAGCTGATGAGTGAATGAACAAAACCCAAACATCCCACACAAAACAGTGTCACAGAATGCAAAAAAATAAAATAAAAATAGTCATAACAAAAACTACTTTAAGACAAGAAAATAACAAAAAATAAGATGCATTTGGTTGGCAAAAGAACACACAACATCAATAGACGGAAACGAATCCAAAAGAAGGAATGTTTACAGCATCGAATCAGCTACTCGGATCGAGTGTGACAGGAGAGAGGCTTTGTAGCTCGGGGGGATTTTTCCAGTCAGAGTCCCAGCAGAAACACGAGCAAAGTAACATGAGGTGCACAGGGACTGGGGGGCATTTCAAACAGAGTGGGGCTGCGCGGGGGGGCAAGGGAGATCACGAGCGGCACATCTGCAGTTCTCTTCAGCTTTTCCACGTCAAAAACTTTGCTGTTAGTGTTTCTGATGCTCGGGCTTCGGTTTTCCCGCGAAAGCCGTGTGTTTGTTGAAGTTGTCTCTTTTGTCAATCGATTTGTTTCCCTAAATTAATGGAAGCGTTGCAGTGTGCGTTTGTACATTAGGGTGGGGGGAGGAAAACCCTCCCGACTCCTTGTTTTCTTGAAGCAATAGCTTCAGAAAATGGAGGCACCAGGCCTGGTTATCCGTTGGAAGGAATACTGAAGTTCGAGGTGTTGCCGTCTAAAAGCAAGAACATTTTTTTTTTGTGCTTTAGATTTATTATTAATAAGTTGCCAAGTTAAGTACTGGAGTTTTCTCGGGACGAAAATGGGAATCGCTCCCTTTCTTCTTGCTTGCATCGCCAACAAACCTCTCCGTTTGGAAATAACCCCAAAAGACACAAACGGTTATTCATCCTAAGTATAACGGATAAATACATCATCTCAGCAGCAGCTGGAATAACTTGCTGCTGTTCTTTTTGTAAACAGAAGCACATAAAACAGTTTCTACCGAACAAACTGGTCCGTGCCTGATGCCTCCACATTGCCGGATATGATTGTAAATAAAAGTTCTCTTCTATAGCCAAGCTATGTGTAAAATAATAATAAAAATACGCATATGTAGCCGACTCTCCTTCCACCCGTCGCTGTGCTCTGCCGGACAGCTGGCTTAAAGAAGGCTCCTATACTACAGGCTCATTTGTTTTGGGTCAGAGTTTTTGAGATTTAAAAAAAAAAAAAAAAAAAGACAAATTCTGCACAAATTGTGACACCGTTGTATTTTTACTCAACGTTATCAAACCATGAGAATCAATTGCTGGTTAAACTTTGCTTTGTGGGATTGTTTTTTGTTTTCTTTTTGCAAGAAAAGACACCAGAAATTTAATTCCTGTGTTGTCGAGTTCAACATAATATTTGACTTAATCTCCGGGGGGGAGCCAAAACAAAGGAAAGGTGACTTGTTGCAGGTACTTTTGGCCTCGGCTCCTTGCGCCCCTGCAGATCGCCACGGTGACGACTAAAACAAGCACCTCTTAAGTACTACATTCTTCCATTTAAACACGTCAAGTTTCATACTTGGTGCATAGAGAACTTCAACCTATGTTTAAATGATACCGACAACAACAAAAAAACAAAAAAAAAAAGAAGAAAAAAAGAACAAATGTACAAAAGATGGAATTGCATAAATCCCAACATCTCTAGTGCATAGTCACCAAGACCAGATGGTGGATTCAGGCCCTTAGGGGGAAATGCTGGAAACATGATTCATGCCCATCTGTTTCAGAACTTCGATGGAAATATTTGTAGATTCCAGAGAGTCTGGTTCAGTCAAACCGTCTCGGGTTGATCGCTTATTTACAAAAATGCGGCACCTGAATGTTTTTTTTTCATGCAACAAGCCGACATTAAGTTAAAAACGTAATGGTGCGTTTTTTTCTCCTCCCTCCTGTTAAGAACAAATAAAAAACAAACAAACAACAACAACAAAAAAAAACGGTAAAAGAAAAAAAAAAAAAAAAGTCAACTAATTTTAAATTAGGACAAAACCTTCAACGATTGGCGACCCTGACACTTAACAATGTTATATATAAAACATCTAAACTGAAAGACCAGAGAAGGAATTCAGCTTATTTTTAAGGGCTTATTTAGAGTTTAAAAACAGCTTTTTGTTTTTTTTCTTTTCTTCAAGTAAGATTTCATGTGTTGGTTCAAATTTTGAAATTTAGTATTAAATAGCTTAAGATTCGACAGCCACCAGAAATATACGAAAAACAGGAAACATGTGAATAAGGATCTCCTTGCTTATTGTGTCGTTACATTCATCTTTCTGATAAACTGACTCCAGTAGATGTAGCTGCACTGTCAGGAGTGACAGAAAGAGGGCGACGATGATTCCGGGACTATGTGGAGAGAGAGCGCGCACAAACGAGAAACATCAGGGGGCCGACAGCCTTTTTTTTGTTTTGTTTTGTTTTTTCTACAAGTAGACCGTTTTGATTATTCAAGTAGCTGCAGAGATCCAAACAGATCCTGCACCTCTTCAATACTCCGAAAAATTACAGTACAAAACTTGACGCAGAGCTTAAACCACTGGATTTAGGAGTTTAGGTAATGCCAAAGACAGATTAACATGAGTAGTCAAGCTCCTGGAGGGAATCTTACAGTGAGTAGGGTGTCTTTAAGTGTTTGTGTGCGTGTTGGAGGGCCGGGGTTAGGCAGGAGTTCAGGTGTGGGGGCGGCTCAGTTCATCAAACAGTCTTCGCCCTCCGTGTCCGTGTCCGTGTCCGAGCAGGCGGTGTCCATGGCAACGTGGGTGGGGCTGACGATGACCGCTCTCCTCTGCTCGTCCTCGGAGCTGCCTCGTCTCTCCTGGGTGCGCTCGATGTGCTGGATGGCCTGGGAGGGGATGAGCACAAAACAGGAATGTTGTTTTAGAGCTAGTGCTTTAGAGCTAGTGCTTTAGAGCTAGTGCTTTAGAGCTAGTGGAACCGATGTTTACAGTTAGCGCTTTAGCGTCGGCGCGCTTTAGAACAAGCTCCAACCTGCACAATGGTGTCCAGGTTCTGTCTGGAAGTGGACACGGTGCTGGTGTGGACAGACGGGCTCATGGTCACCACAGTGACGTGATGGTGTTGGTTTAGTGTTGGGGCTGGGACGATGACAGTGGGGTGGTGGGTTGGGGCGGGCGGAGTGGGCGGAGCCAGCACCTGAAAGACAGAAGATCAAATTGAAACCGAAGTCCAGGTCTTATCCCCCCACCCCCAATGATTCTCATCGAGCTGGAGCGCAGGGACCGATGGGAGAGTGGAGCGTTTCTGACCTGAGGACTGTGTGTTTGTCTGTCGGCGGCGGCGTGGATCTGCTGTAGCCGCAGCAGCGTCTGGCTCTGGATGAGGGCGTGCTCCTCCTCCACCTGCTGGGTGATCACCTTCAGACGCTCCGGGTGTAGCTGGCCGTCCAGAGACCGCACCTACGAGCAGACACCAATCCAGTCAGAGCTCGTCCTCACAAGAGGGGTGTGGAGTATTCGTGACCGCGCAGTATTTAACCCACAACACGCATTAATTACAGGAAAACAAGGGGCGACTTCTAATTTAAGGATTTTCCAATAAAGAGTTTAACTAAATTTAGTTCTTTACTGGCTCTATAAAAGCACCCAGAGAGCTAGCTTGGAGCCTACAGACATTTCTACAGTAAATGTTAGATTTTATTAACTAGACGTTTTCCCTGGTGCTCCCGCTGCAAACGCGTGCAGAACTATTGCAATATCCTGCCAACGTCAAAAAACACACAAATTTGTAAAACAGGTTTTTCTGTTGATGAAGAAATACAATTAAAATCACACGTAATTAAGTTAAAGATGGATGTTTATATCCAACAACTTTCTGACATCTATATTAGATCAGGACAACGCTAATTTAAAACGCAGTTAAATAGTGTTCAGATAAACATTTGGAAGCTGCTCTGAGCTTCACATACTCAGGAGGAAATTTACGTTAAAGTATACACACACAGGTCATCCACAATTATGGCGTAAAAACTCCAGAGAGGAAGAAAAGCTTTGGATCTGTGACAAAATGAGATCAAACTATTGCTCAAGATGCTGGCGACTCCTCCAACTTCGCAGTCTGGTTGAGTCAGCTGTGTCTATAATTGCGCTCAGTGTTTACCCTCCCCCCCCTCCTGTTCCGAGTTTCTGCTTGTGTGCAGCACCTGCTGTTCAGGTAGATCCAGGATGTGACCCAATCAGGACCTTGCTGCTGGGCTGATAAACGTGTCGGCGCCACAATCAGCATTGTGTTTGAGTGTTTGCTCTCCTAAAGTGTGGCTTAAGGGCCCTATCGACTCAACGTCAAGAGTTTCAAATACGCGGGGAAGAGTTGATAATGATTAAACGCACAGCTGAGATCACCTGCTCCTCCAGCTGCATGCGAGCCGAGCGCTCCTTGTCCAGCTGCTGCCGCAGCTCGATCATCTCCCTCCTCAGCTCCTCCACCTTCTCCTCCTCCAGCGTGTCCGGAGACCCGATGCCCTCGTCCTTCTCCTCGGCTCGCCTCCTTTTGGGCGAGGAGCCGCTGAACTCCTGCAGGAGACCAAACGCGGCATTGTAAGCACGCAATTCCCAACCGAATCGAACCAGAACTATGCTTGGAGGCAGAATAAAAAGAGTTAAAGGCAGAACTAAGTAACCAAGAAAAACCCAAAACAACAAAACAAAACAACACCTCCAGCTATGAAACACACCTCACCGCTTGCCTCTCGGGCGTTTCCAACACCTGCTTTCAAGGTGAAATACAGGACGACATTTTTGTCAAGCAAGTTCTCGTCTGACTAGTCAGTGGTGTCTGGTGGGTTCAAGACATTACGGCCTTAATTTTAGATGCATGATTTTAACTTTTTAAGGATGCGTGGCCGCCCTGACCCTGATTATTAACACTGGCCCAGTTCTACTGATTGGGTGGATACTAGCGTGTTAGAAAATGACTTAACGTCACTGAATATCAATCTTAATGCTGATGTAGCAACACAGCAAACGTGTACATGAAAACTCCATATGCAGGAAATGTCAAAGAGGCAAAATTACAACAACACTGAGGACGGAGGTTTAAAACCAATAAAACTAGAGACGACGTTTCCGGTCACATGCAAAAATCTACAATCAGCGTTCTGACCTGGATGAAGCGTTTGAGCTGGTTGTTCTGGGTTAGCAGCTGGGTTTTTTCCTGCTCCAAGGTGAAGATGTAGTCCGCCGTTTGTTGAAGGATGGCGGCCTAGTAAGAGGAGAAACCAGCAACTCAAATCAGTTGAAAAACTTTATATGTGGTCAGTGAAAAAGAAATAAAAAGAGACTTTAAAAGACCCGGATTTGCTTATTATCGCGCAGGAGAATCTACCTTGCTGAGCTTCTCCCCGTCTGTGTGTGGCAGGAGTGTTTTGAGGGACTGAAATCCAGCGTTGATGCTCTGCATACGCCGCCGCTCGTTGCTGTTGGCGATTTCCCGACGGATCCGTCTCTCCTGGTCCTGGGCCGTCTCCGGACTGAGGGGGATGTTCGCCAGGCTGAAAGACATGGGAAGGAGAATTAAAAACGTTCTCCCGTGAAGAGACAAAACGTCTTACTTTTCCACATCTGCACACCTTCAGCACTTGTTGTTTTCATCTTTGAACCTACAGAGTCAGCGCAAGGCTTCACTTGTCACAGCTACAAACTCTGGCTGTGAGGATGAACTCAGACCTGAGCCTCCAGAGTCACATAAAGACAGTTACAAAGTCGGCCTTCTGTCACCTGAAGAACATTTCCAGGATTAAAGAACTAATGTCCCAGCAAGACATAGAAAACTCCTCCATGGAACATCGATCAACATATTTGTTGCACGTTCGCTTGATGGATTTTTGTCAAAAGGTGATGTCTTGTGAATCATGTTCTTATGGGGCAAAGCACTTTGAACTGCTGTGTTGCTGAAATGTCCAACAATCAACTTGACCAGACATTTCTTTAGAGCTCAGCTGGGCAGCTGGTGGGAAGATGGAGCTGAATCTGTGATTACAAACTAATACACTCATGTTTGTTGATGTAGTGTGGCCAAATTAAAACCATATAAATCCTAAAAAAAACTGATGTCTTGTTTTATCTCCTTTCAAAGCCTAAAAAAGGATTCAAGTGTATTTTTAAGTGGAAAAAAAAAGTCAAAACAAAGAGGGGAAACATGTTTCAATACATATTATAATTTCTGCATCAGTTTTACCTAACAAAACAAAAACAAAACAACTACGAAAGAGGACCAATCAACTTAGTCTGAATGTGACGCTTCGAACCTTTAACTTATAGCTTTGATGGTGACCTCTTCACATTCCTGACGTCTGGCTCCAGAGGTCACGAGTTTGGCTGAACTTGCTGCTCCTCTCGAGCTCAAAGCGCCGGGCTGGTTAAAAGCCTCGCTCTTATTTACTGTGAGGGGGCGGGGGCACCACTAACGACATAAACGGTCACAACAAACCTGAAGAACCGGATCTGCAAAGTTGAAGTCGGAAAGTCAGAAAGCGACACGGCTCACGTGGCTGTAAAAGCTCGCGGGCGACGCTAAGCAGCCACGACCTGCTGTCTGATTAAAGAGCTTTTAATAAGCTATTTTTTTTTAAATATTTGTACCCTTGAGGTTTATTTTATTCCCTGGGATTTAAAGCTGCAAATTGCATTTTTGTTTCATTTCTGATTTCTTGTGCAACAGAAGCTTGCTTAAGTTTCTTTCTGCATTTTTTTTAAAACCATCCATAATTTGTTGGTTCATTGTTTTCAAATACCTGTAAAAATGACCAGTAAACATGAATACTCATTTTCTCAGTCGTTTTAGAATAAGATCGCCGAGTACCATCACCCTGAATGACGTTTGAAACAGTAAATATTGGATTTTTGAAGTTCTGTGTGGAAAAGGAATTGGTTTCTTCCCAACCTTGACCTCAAAACCAAACATGGCTGACTTGTGTAACAAAAATAAACTTGGAATATTTCACAGTAACAAATCCAAAAACAATAGGCCTTCCCAGCGCTTTGCTGCTCGGGCCTAAAGAAAACAGTTCCAGGTCAATTAACTGAGATTCACTCCAACCACGAAGGTATAAGACTCATATTGTGCCGACACTTTATGGCAACACCTACATTTTGTTAAAAGTCGGCAATGTTGCCAGAATTACAACTTTTAAAAGGTTTTGCATCGATGAATAAGTTATCGACAGTTTATTCATGTAATGTTTTCCTAATATAAACAAAGCATCTTCAGTTCAGGATTACTACGAAAACGCACAGCTTTGTTGAACCCAACCTCAGAAAAGAGATTAAAAACAAGCCAGCTGTAGAATGATGTCACATTCTGGAGAAAATGCGCTTCCTTTCATTTCTACCGCTAGGGGGCGCGTCTTCCAACGGTAGCGGTTAGTGAAATGTGACACCACCTGCAGAAGCAGCAGGCCCCCTGGCACCGAGAACAATGCTGTACGCCATTAGCATTGAGCTAACGCTTTGTCTGCTATCAGTTAGAGGCAAATATACCCATGTGGGTACCCTCGCTTGTGATGAGCGACTTATTTAAATAATAAATATATCGTGAACACGAATTTAAAGAAACCCATCACGGTCCACACGGTTGCTACCAAAGTGCGCAGCGACGTATGACTTGCTAACCAAGCTAAGCTAATTTTAGCACATGACAACGTCGCCCGCTACAGGGAGCAGCTGTTTAAACACACAAATACCGAAGCCGAAAACCTGCTGAACGAACCCAAACGGTATACACCCATTCAGAAAGTGGTTTCTAATGGTGCTCAGTGCAAACCAGTTGGGTTTTAATAAACTATCGTGATTTGAAACATGATTTGGTGCGGCAGCGGCGATCATGTTAACTACCACGTGGTTGGCGTCCATCTGGACATGAGTGTATTCGCTCCATCTCACCGTCTCGCAGAGACCCCATCTACATACTCCCGCCTACATAAATAACGCATATAACACAGGCTAAATTTAGAATAACATATCATAGTTCCTAGCAGGCACGAATGTGACAAAAACAGCTCGTTTCTACAAGCACGTTCCAGCTGCCAGTAGCTAACAGCTAGCATGCTACCCGAAGTCCCCGCTGCATCACACACACATACACACACGCCACGGCCACACGAAAAACCCTTCACGCACATGGTACGGCTGCGCCACAAATTGTTATTACGCGGTTTACACACCTGCAGAGTCCGCCGATAACATCCTTCTCCGTCCGCTTGAAGTGCTGCAGGGACGTTATCTTCTCTGTCGGCATCCTGACATAGTCCATGCTTTCAAAGCCACCTTCTGGAGTTCGTGTTTGCTGTTTTCTTCCCCCTTCCCACTCGTGTGCTCGCGTTCAAGTGCTGCGCTTTCCGCTGGTTTCGCAGAACCCGCAAAGACGGAGACCCTGAAACCCCGCTCTAAAATTCAATCTGAGAAGGAGGGAAGGAAAAAGCGAAAAGTAAAATCGAGCTGTGTTTCTTTCCACAGCTGATGGGGTTCCCTCCAGCGTGTGTGTGTGTGTGTGTGTTGCCTTCCAGCCTCCGCCTACTACGACCGTGTGTGTGTGTGTGTGTGTGCAGCTGATCTGTGTGAGGCGGGAAACAGCTGGTTGGAATCAGAGCTGGTTTTCCGGAAAACCGAACAAGCAGGGCTCTGTTGTTGAAGCTCTGCAGCAGAGACTGCAGTTCTGCAAATTAGCCACGACTGAACAAACAGCACCGATTAGAACTGCAGGAGACAACTGGGAAACCGTCTGCGGGACAAAGAAAGCCCGGAGAACAAAGGGGAAACACTACATATGTATTTAAGTACTTTGTTGTGTCCCATGCGGGCATTTTTTTTTGAGTGTTTTGGAAATTTATTGAAAACAGAAAACCAGGAAAATATATTTGCTAAACTATTCACAGCCTTGAAACACCAAGCGTGATATGAAAGATGTCTCTGTAAACCTCCGAGACTGGATTGTTGTGAGGCATAAATCTGGGAAAGGATCCAGAAACATACCCGCTGCCTTGAATAGCTCAGTGACTTCCGGCATTTAGAGATGAGGTATCGATCCCAAGTAAACGTACAGTCTGTATCGCCAATGCCGATACTGATAACGATAGTTTTTATATAAAATTGATATATAGTAAAAGTTTTGATCTTTAAGTGTTTTTTTTTCCCCTTTGTATTATTTTAGTAAATTTGTAGGGGTCCAAAAAAATGTAAATTATCTTTATTTGACAGATGGATAGGAAAACTAAGAGCAACTATATTTGTAAGGCTGTTTTGTTGTCTCTTAAAAACCATTTAATGTTTTTATTGTACTAGGCTTGTCTGTTATAGTTTTATTCAGTATCATTTTTTCTTTGGTCTATACTAAAACTACTAATTGTAATTTATTTTCAGTTAAAATAGTCACAAAACTATTTTACAAAGTTTTGTGACTGTATCTCATAAAGGTGCTCTATAAAAAAAGCTTTACTTACTTCGTTTGCCTAAAGGAATCAGAAACTTCAAAAAGACCAACGATAAGCTTGTGGAAACAGCCAAGACTGTCTTCACGATGTCATCACTTTATATTATTAGAAGAAAAAAAAACAACTGCACTAATATCAAAACTTAATTGGGACTCAGTGTTAAGTTGAACAACTGGTAATGTCAATCCGATGGTGAGATTGGCATACACGTCATTTAAATGTGAAGATATTATTTCAGGTTATCTCCTTAGAAGTGTAAAGCTGAGCCAGCAAAGTCCAACATGGGAATAAATTTAATTTACCTTCTTAAGGGAGAAATTTACGTTTACATAGCATTTTCACAAAGGCACCATGGCATGAGGCATTGAAGACTGGAGGTAGAAAGTGTGAATATTCCCGCTTGGTCCAGCAGGTGGCAGTACTTCACAGAAATATTTTCATACAATCAGGATGCGCTTTATTGGGCCCGAATTTGACCTTCGTTTTCAAGTGTTCAAAGATTGTTGTGAACAAATTCAGAATCGACTTTTAGCTTCATGAAACACCCTAAATTTGATTACGGTAATGTTGAAATGAAAATAAACTCGATTCACCTTTGAATCAAGTCCTGTTAAAGTCTGCATTAAGCGTCTCGAGCATTATTTATGTCTGATGAGGCAGAAACTACAACTTTCCCAATACAACATTGTGCCACAGCTGTAAGTCCACCTGGAAATAAGTTTTGTTTTCAAAAGGTTAGACATTACATTGGTTACTTTCTTAAAAAAAGAAGAAAGCACTAGGGCTGGACTGAAAAGTTTAATGAAAACAATTGCAGCGCTTTTTATCAAAATCACTAATTATATTCTAATTAAAATTTTCTATTTTAAAGCAGCATATAAGGAAATCATTGGCAGTTTCAAACTTTTGCAAAGTATTGCTTTATGTAAAGAGCACACATCTTTATATTTAAGAAAATAAATTTAAAATTGACATGCAAAAGTTATTTTTTGCAGGTCTTTATTTTTCAAGCTGTAAGAGTTTACTGTAAAGCTAAGAAAAAATACAACTCAACGACAAATATTTGGTCCTAACAAAAAATGCCAACGTCTTATTGTGCAAAAGCACATATAAAATCAATAGGTATCAACAGAAGTTTGCTTTTCTTTCAAGAAAACTGGACCATGAATATCAAGGCATGTTAGTGTATCAATGGAGTTAACGCCTTCAACGAGGCTTAAAGCTCCGTAGAAATCCTGACAAAACATTTTAAAGCTATAGAACAGAGAAATGTCTCAGGAAACAGAAAAGAGCACAAAGAAAACATCTGTTGTGACAAAGTGCATTTCCTTTTTCGAATACAAATACTACATATTTAAAATCTACAAGTAAAACCAAATAAACCTTGGGTTTGACGTAACATATGTTCAATTCAAAGTAGCAGATACAGAGATTTATAAAATTAATTACACCTTTATCCGTGTGAAGTGAAACAACCAGGAGTTTCCTGGAGCAGATTCTACCAATCCTTCATTTTACATGCGTATCATACAAATAAATGGCTTTTAGGTTTCCTGAATGGCAGATTCAACAAAGGAATCTAGAATATGAACATGATTATTCTTGATTTCCACCGTCTAGAAAGTGGTTACCTTGGAAAACCCCGTGGAAACGTACAGTAAAGTAACAGAAACAGTTGATCGATATAATGGGATTGTAACGATCACTGAACAGTTTATGTTGAGACCGACGGTCGGATCCTCTTGGCAGCGGATTCCTCCACCGTAAACGTGTAGCTGTACTGAAAAGCCAAGAAACAAAAGGAGTGTGGACGTGTGATTTAAATCCAAGGATCCCAGTTGAACCTACCAAGGATCCCAGTTGAACCTACCTCATTTTCAATGTCTTTCACAGACTTTATGCGGATGTTGTTTAGTTGGGAATTCAACTGGAGAGCCTAAGAGAAGCATGGAAAAAACAAATAATACGCAATTCAATGTCAAAAACATCAAACGTTATTAAACAATCAAACAAAAGAGAACAACCTTACCATTCCACTTGCTGGCAAATCGAAATCTGGGTGCAGGCTGAAGGGAACGCCGTCTAAAGCTGCAGAAAAAGATCAGAAATTTGGATCCTATTTAATTAAAAAACGACAACAGCAACTTACCAAACATTTCTGAAACGGTTCCCCCCCGTTGTTGTTGGGCACATCCCCAGAAAATACAGTGACTGACCCAAAATGACAGAAAACTAATTGGCTGCAGTAAAACTCTCAGCTCTTATTTTCTTTATTTTTCACACAAAGTTCGGGCTGAAACAATTAATTGGAATAATCATCAACGAATGAAGTAATCAACTGTTGAGTATACAGATTAAAAAAAAGCAACATATTCAAAGAAGTAGCTAAGCCAAAACGGTACAAAATATATATATTTTTCATATAAATAAAAAAAACAAACAAAAAAAACAACGTATTTGTCTGCAAATTTGTTCAACCCAGAACTCAAGTGGCAAAGTTTCATCATCACCTGGTTAACAGTCTATAAAAAAATGTCCTAGTATGCACTTTTTGCTATTCTGTTATTGATTGGTTAAACAGATAAGAGGTGACAAACATCAGCCAGAGACATAAATGTTTGATGAACGTGTAAAAGAAACCCTGATGAGTCAGGACACATTTTACTGGCAGGTGTGAATAGTCATCATTCCAGTCGATCCGAATATCCAAAACAAAACATTCTAGTTAGGGAACTGTTAAAAGAAAAAAAAAACAAAAAAAAACTGTTCCATCATCACCTGTAATTGCCTGAAGACTGTTGTCAGCAGATGTGTTCTGGACGTCCCCGACCTGCAGGCTGTACCGGCGATTACTCAGCCGGCTTTGCTGCGGTATAGGAGGAAGGTTCCTGCAGCGACAACCAAACGTTGACCCACGCGGCATTCAACCTGCACAACGTCTCCGCGTCTCGCTCTGGATGCCTACCTGGACCGGAGAGGAAGAGCCGGAGCGGACGGTTCCTCCAGAGAGAGACTGCGCATCTCCAAGCTGATGCTGCGAGGTTTGGCTTTGGGGGCGGGGCCGGAGAAATGACCCTTCCTGCACCACAGCACGTAGCCGTTGATGTCGCTGCACAGATTGTCATTGACGAGTTAAAAGCGTGCTTATGAAAAGTTAAAAAGTTATTTTAGTAATGATGTGTGTCTGGCGATGATGATTTATTGCGTCGATGTGGGATGGCGTAGAGGCTCTCAGCCTGCTTGTTGGGTTTTATGTCTCTGATTTTCCTCTTGAAACATGAGATTCTCTGTGGCGTTTAGGTTCGGCCAATTGGTTGGCCAATCAAGTGCTGTGATGTTGTAAACTAGGCACTGCCAGAAACTGATATGAGCACACTGTGTGTGTAACAAATCTGCAAGCGTTTCACTTTAAATAAAGGAAAACACTTTTTCATGAAGTTTCGAGATGAAGAGCTGCCAGTATGGATGCTACTAACCCCACGTAAGTGTAGTGCTGCAGCAACATTTTGCTTTTGGCTGTCAGTTTGATGTCCAACACAGCCGTTTCCACGTTGGCCACCGGGGATGTGCGAACAACCACCCGCTTCTTCTTAGACACGGAGGTCTCTGAACACAAAAGCGTCACACAAAACGCTTGTCAAGAACGCAGCAGAAACAGAAACGCATCGACATTCCACACCTGAGCAGGCCTGCACGCACTTGAATCGAGGAACTCTCGAATGTAGCTGTAGCCGTGGGGGATGGCGTCTTTGTCCGAGATGACCTGAATGTCTGAAACCACCACACTGCCTTTCTGGTCCTAAAAGGAGAGCGATACGGTTCAGACATGGAGCAGAAGAGAGCACAGAGTGGTGTGACCTAAAACACCAATGCATTAATACACTTAATGCAGTAAATGTCTCTCTGCAGATAAGAGGTGACAAACATCAGCCAGAGACATAAATGTTTGATGAACGTGTAAAAGAAACCCTGATGAATCAGGACACATTTTACTGGCAGGTGTGAATAGTCATCATTCCAGTCGATGACTGGAGTCACCTTGCTGAAGCAGAGGTAATATCCAGACTTCATGCCAAAGCCGCGCGTGAAGTTCGCCGCCGCGCCGTCTTCTGTGATGCTGATCTGCAGGGAGTGGAGAACATGAAGAAAAATGCACAAGAAGAAAATGTTTTTACCATGTAGCTGGTTGCTAAAGTCACAAAAATACATACACTTTAAATCCAGAACCGAGAGATGAATGTTGTTGTTTTTTGTTTTTTTTTAATCATGCTAACCTTACAGTATTGAGCTTATTGTCACTCGCTGACCAGTTCTCCAGCCAAACTAATTGAAAATATTTCCTTCTGAGACTAACTGTAGCGAAGCAATAAGGCCGGTCGATGCTGCACATCAAATTGCCGTTTCCTACCAGGGTGAAATCTTTGGGGCAGCAGCCGATGTTTGATGTCCAAGCCACCGCTGTCAAAGGCAGGACTTTTCCCGACTCCATCAAGGACATCTTTGACAGAAACAACAAAAGGAAAAACAATATCTTTAATTAACTTAAAACACTCAATGTAACCTGGTTGTATTTCTCTTTTGTTATAATCACACAAAAGACCTTTGTTTTTTGGTTATTTGTATTGTTTCTTATCTGACTGAAACACCTCCTAAAAAACTGTCATTGTTTTAATTGTGTTACTTTAAGAGTGGCAGTCCCTCCTTTTTATTTCTTCTTCTGTGGTATTGTCTTTAAATTGTTTGCATCCCTTAGATCCTCCCCTTTTGTCATGTTGTCCTGCGAGAGAGGTGTGTACTATTTATTTTTCATCTAAATACATCCAGTTTATTTATCGATCTATTAAGTTAATTTCTGTTATGTGTAGGACTTGGAGCGGGCAGCCTATGTCACGGTTGTTTTCTGTTTGTTCTCGCCAGAATAAATCGAGAAGTGATCCTTTTTAAAGACAAACCCTGTCACGGCCTGATCCTTAATGCACAGCGCATTAAGGATCCAGCTACATAAACATCTTTAAAAACTGCAGAACCTTACAGATAAATAATGACAGTCTAGCAATGCATTGGTGTTCAAATCCCCTTTGCAGTGACTTCCTGACGTTTTGGCACTGAGAAAGCATATTGTTTATGTTCATGTGACAGCGAGAGGGAAATCGCTCAGGTCAGGAGAGTCCATTGTTTCAGACAACCAGATCTCATTCAGTCTGCAGAGTTCTCGGCAGACAATGCCAAACAGAAAGAAGCTATTCAGAGAAAGAAATGTCGCTCTGACAGCAAAAGGAAGTGGCTTTTCTCCTTGAGTCCAAAGCAGAGACTTTAATAATGCTGCTAGAACACACAGTGCTGACGCTGATGTAGTGCAGACAGCAATGCTTCGCTTTCTGGTTTCCTTAAGATCAACAAAATACATCTGCTAGAGAGATGTGTGTGTGTTTTTTTTTAAACTGTGTTTGATTCTTTGCTCATTCTCTTATCACAGTCAGAGCATTTTGAGCTGAAGATCAGCATTTAGTTTCTGTGCCCCACAAATCTGGAACAAACGTCCACAAAACCGCAAAGATGCTGAAACACAGAGTTCCTTTAAATCAACAGTGAACCCATTTGTTGTCGGGTCTTCATTATTAGCAGTTCTAGTTCATGAAATAAACATAACTTTTGTGTTTTATCTAAATTTATTTGTCTCAGGGTAAACGTACATTTTTAATGCCTGTCTATTTCTCTGGTCTTCCTTACATCAAGATGCATTGCAATTAATCAGATCTACATTCCACATACATTCGTCTATACTTAGCTTAAATTTGCTTTCAAAATGGAATGAATTGATTTGGAGAAGGCCACAGTTTGCTTCTCAACACAAGACTTATTCATAAATGTTCATGTAATTTGAAAACGTAAAAAAAAAAAAAAAAAACTACACACAAAAATATAAAACAAGGTATTTTCCCCCATATAACTGTACTAAAATTTAATTAACTATTTACTTTTTTTTTTTTTTTCAAATAAAGAGCTTACTCTGATTGTGTTGCCTTCAAGGAACAACAACAACACGTCAGATTCAGGTACATTAACTCTTTCTTTACCTAACTCTAAAGACAACCAGTCGCTTTCACATCAATCTTACCCTTCAACATCACCCAGTAAAGTCACGTGGTAATGCTATGTGTCACATTTCCAAATTTATCCAGACAAAAAAACTAATTTAAACAGTACAAGCTGAACAGACCTCACGCTCGACAGTTCAGCTGGGAAACCTGGTTGTTTCCTGCTCAAAAAGGCACAAAAAGCTGCTCGTTTCATAAAGTGACATACAAGCAACAAAGGTGGAAACACTTACCTTGTTTGTGAATTCCTTTCTATTTTTTCGGCGGCTTATACGGAGAATAAAGAACTTCTCAGCTACTAGCCGAAATGTCTCGGTCGCAGTCGTGGAAGCCGGAAGTTCTCAAGTCATTCCAACTACAGCTCCCGTCAGGCCCCGGGGCATTACGTCATCACGGTTCATGCGGTTCACTTCGCGTTTGCGAAGTGAACCGCAAGGTGGCAGCAGCGGCATTTTTGTCACCGCGGCACACAGTTTTGACAAAAGGCGAATTCATAGCCGGTGTTTACACAAGTAAGGAAAATATATTAACATCTTTTACATTACATATTGTAGTCGCTTTAATTTGGCAAGCTGATTTGTCATGTAATTTGTCAGAATTACAAACAAAACACAAATTAAACTTTCTTCTGGAAATGACAAATATCATAACTCTTGTGGATGTTAAAATTTAACCTCCAGGTTTTCATCTGTCTCGAACGAACATTTTAGACGTCTAACTAAAAATACTTTTAGGAAAGAAATAATTGGAATGTTAAATATTAATACATGCCAAATAGTGCAACAAAACTATTTTATTTGCATTTATTTTTGAGGGGAAATGTTGACTTTGAAGATACAAATAGATTTTTTTTCTTTTTTTTTTTTTTTTTGCATTCACAAGCTTATTTGTGTAAAGTGTTTATAAAACTTGACAAGCTCAATGTTTTCCAAGGGGCTCTAGTCCAGATAGACTCATTCGGATAAAAAGGAAATCAGACAATCATTAGCTCAAAACCAGACAGAATATATAATGAGCAGCTTTTAAATACGTGACTGGCACCCACAGACAATATTTGGAAAAGGGATCAGCACAGGGGACGGGTTAAAGGCCAAAAGTGATAACAGAGAAAGTAGTGCAGAGCAGAGACAGTGCAACTGCTTTTTGCTCACCATGGGTTCACATGCTGCAGCTCTGATCTTCTGCTCCCTGATATGCTCAGGTAAGAACTCGGTTTTTATTCAGAGAGAAAACAATATATATTCCTCTTATTTTAACATAGGCCTCACAAAGGTTTCTGTCCTTTTAAAAGGACAGGAACCCCACTTTTGTACTTGTTTGCCGAATATCTTAGTTGAAACAAAACCATACTTTTCACAAGTTCAGATTCAAACTGCGCAAAAAGGGATAATTTGAACCACTTTAGGGGGTGTCCCAATTGTATTTTAGTGCATGGCAACATATTTTACACAGACAACAAAGAGCAAAACATTATAGAAAAAGAGGGGGAACAATACGATTAAAACTAAATGTTTTAATCAAATGTTCATCTGATTTTTGTTTCAAAATCAGATGAAACAAAGTTAGTAATGCGCTGTTACTGACAGTTTTTTTGGTTTAAACTACTACTTTGTCACCACACACATAATGATATATTTGCTTTGGGGTGATCATTTGTTTACTCTTAGTGTCACTCAGGGCCTGTTGATTCGTACTTGTGTCTGTCCTCACATGTGACACCTCTGTCCCGCCGTGTACCTGTCGTCAGTGGCAGCTCAGGCTCCGGTCGTTACTGTGGAGCCTCGGACCACAACCATCCGCCAGGGAGAGTCTGTCAGCTACAGGTGCCAGGTGAAGAGCAACGTCCAACCAGTTCAGCTGGAGTGGAGAAGAGCCAATAATCAGGCCTTGCCAGGTCAGGAGCAATTACACTTAAAACTGTTTGTCTTGTAAAAAAAAAAAAATAATAATCATAATACCTGCAAATATTCTCTGAAATGTCTTTTTTCCCAAACAGACAATGTAAAGATTGGTCCAGATGGGTCTGTGCTGACGGTTGCAAACGCTCGACCTGGAAACCATGGCCAGTATCGCTGTGTGGCCATCAGCGCCGCTGGAAGCAGCTTTGCCAACGTTGTGCTGAATGTCAAATGTGAGTTTTGTCTTTAAACTTCAAATTTGGAAAATGAGATCCACCTAAAATAAGATAAAGTAGAAAGAGAAGCTACATTTTCTAAGAAGCCAACCTCCATTTAATCAATATTTGTTATATTGATTAATAAGTAAGTAGTCAAGTTTTTTTATGCTGTCTTGTACTGCACAATGTTGTTGGAAAAAGATTATATCCATGCACAATTTGGAACTGACTAAAGCTTAGTGAAATATTTTTGTTGAATTTTAGGTTGGCAGTAAATCTTCACCCAGTAACTCTCATGAGTTGTCAATACAATTGTTGTTGTTTAAAGATAAAATTACCAAACTCTTGAAAACAATCATTTTCATGTCCTACTATTCATATTAAGTCCTCAAATTTAAACAAGCTGGGTTTTTCTTTTGTGCTACTGATGCTTTTGAAACAGCATATTTTGGGGGCTTGTCCGGGATTGTACCAGTCTACATGCAGGTGGTCCCAAAGTCAAAACAATAAATGTACAGTGAACATACAGTACAACCTCATTTTATCTATTACACTGCTAAAGAGAAAGGACATATGTCTGCACAGTGCAGAATAAAATGAACAGAGGACATTCAAAGGTTAGATGTCCTCTGTTAAATGTCTGATGTGATTTTGGAGACGATACAGTCAAGACTGAACAGGTCATCAAATATTACTGCCAGATTTCTTGAGCTGTAGATAGTCTGTAAGTATTCTTACACTGTATTATCATGTAGACTTATCTCTCTCTGTTAAATTGAGCCCAACCCATCTTTGGTTTTGGTTTGCTCCTTCCTACACCCATTTCTTACTTATGCATTGAGCTCCCTCTCTGTAAGCAAACCACTAAACCACAGTATATGGTTTAATGCTTATGAAAATACTCAGATCAGATATGTAATCTATTTAAATCACATTTTGCCATGGGAAAACATTGTATAAATCTTTATTTGTATTCATATTTATTATGATTCATAATACAAGAGAGTAAGATTAAGACCCATGTACAAATTCAAAAGACCTTTAAGAGCCCTCCTGCTGGTAGATCATATTTATTGGACTCAAGTCAATTTGTTTTTCACAGCAGACTGTAGATTTTAAAGAACAATTATTAAATTAGAAAACACTTCAAAATGGTGGATGCAAATTTAATTATGGCTTCTCTTAAATACAGTTTCGTGCCCCCAAAAAATAGGTACGAAAAGACCAAAAAGTGATTGAAGTAGCGAATGCTCTGACCTTACCCAATGCCAGATTGACTTGAAATTCATTTTGGAAGCAATTTTTAGACATATACATGTTTTTTGTGTCGCCCCTTGGAAAATTCCATAGTTTGGTGTAGTTATGTGCGTCCATATCGCTCTCAGATCCTTCTAAAGTACAGCTGACGCCAGCCGGACCCCTGCACATCAGAACAGGAGAGTCTGTGGCCGTGGAGTGTCGGGTCACCGGTAGGCCACGCCCCACGGTCACCTGGAAACGCAGAGGCTCCACCCTTCAGCTGGTAACTCAGGAGATAAACGACGCCCACATTATAAAGGTGAAACGCAAACGAATAAAAAGGTGTCAGACTTAAACCTTTTCTTGTTTTTTTACACACTTCAGATAAGCGGAACAAAATGTTTGACTGTTTTCTCAGTGGCCTTCCGTGCGCCCAGAGGACTCCGGAGTGTATGTCTGCCAGGCGGACAACAACGTGGGGAAATCCGAGGCAGAGGTTGAGCTCGTCGTGGTGGGTCCACCTGGAACACCAGTGGCTTCGGTTAACATCGAAGAGATAACAGCTATCGAGGGCCAAACAGTCACCTTTGAGTGCAAGGCGACAGGTAAGCCTGTGTTTCTGAAAACCCCGCCATTTGTGATTCCATCATTCATGTATTTTTTTTTTTTTTCCCCCTCCAGGCTCCCCTGCCCCTGTCATCACCTGGTCCAAGCTTAGAGCGCCACTGCCATGGAGGCACACGGTAGCTAATGGCGTCCTGACGCTGACCGAAGTGGGGCGCCAAGACTCGGGACAATACATCTGCAACGCGACCAACATCCACGGCTACAGCGAGGCGTACACTGACATGGAGGTGGACAGTGAGTACTGCATGATGGGTGTGCTGGCTGTTGCTAATTTTGATTGCAATAGAATATATTGTGGCTATAATATTCTCACAACATCAACACAACAAAGGGCTGTTTATAATTATTGGCTGATACATTGCAAGCGCCATAAACGCCCAAAAAGACAACCTGTTGGATTCAGACTCACTTGAGCAGACACATGATAAATTACTCAAGATGTTAACGGGCAAAGGCAAATTAACAACAAACGAGGGTAAGGAAAGTGCGTATTTATCATAGCTGACTAATTAGTGCAATATTCACCAATAATCCATCAATTTTTTTCTGATGTCCTGAAGCCCTTGTATAATTTTTCATCCTGTCATTTGCACTGAAAAGTAAGATAATAAGCAGGAAATTGGCAGCTTGAGGCCGATATGATCTTCCTGTGTGAAACCTTTACAGAGAAGGAAATGGGCAAACCTTTGCCAGGTCAAGTAAGACGGTAAAAACGTTTGTTGTCTCTCCTACTAGCTAGATTTTGCCTAAACTAAAGCACCAATAAAGTTGCCTACACAACTTCCTTCCTTTCAAAAGACCCTCGTTTCAAAGATCTTGAACTATCCCTTTCTTGGCTGTCGTCCACATGCAGCTCCTCCGTACGCCACCTGCCTGCCCGACCAGGTGCGGCTCCAGCCCGGAAGCGCTCTGGTCTTGCAGTGCCTCGCCCACGGCTCTCACCCAATCCAGTTCACCTGGAGCCGCGTGGGACGGGGCAGTCTGCCGGTCGGAGCAGAAACCACCCGGGAGGGGAAGCTGATGATAGTCGGTGTTAAACAGAGCGACGGAGGAACGTATAAATGTGTGGCCACCAACCACGTTGGTTCGAGCGAGGCCGTGGCAAAGGTCATCATAAAAGGTGGTCTTTTGGAAAAGCTGCCAAATTAATAAGTTGCTTCGCTTGTTTTATTTCTAACCTCCCAATTTCTCCTTTTTTGTCGTTTGTCATCACAGCCTGAGTAAGCGTGGACCGACAAGCGGCATTAAAAAAATTGCCTGCAGCAAAGATTCTATTTAATGTATCCATGTATTGTGGAGAATAAAAGCCAAGATTTGTTTTGTAATCCTCATCCAACAATTACAGTATGATTTTGTGCTCTTATTGAGAACTGAAGCTGAACAGGGTTGAACTTTATGCAGTCCATAAATCCTTCTGATTTAAGCTGAATTTTAAGTATAAAATTCAACTTAAAATCATCTGTTATGAAGTAAATTAATTGAGACAAACATGAAAAAAAAAAAATTTTTGATACGTGTTAATATTCCAAAGTACTAACATAATTATAAGACTGAAATAATAACAATAATAATAATAATAATAATAATAATAATAATGACAATAATAATAAATTAGATTTACTTTGTGATGTGAGAAAATATTGGAAATATATCCCCTCTATATTTCTAGATTATTTGTTTAATCAGATTATCAAAATTTATTTGATAATCTAAAACATTATCAGCTTGACAAAACAAGAATAAGCTAAACTTTTGTCACAGCACTGCATTTAATAATGTGGAACATCCTTCTTAAGTAGATTTCCTTTAATTGAGCTCACCGGGCAAACTAACCAAACCAGCTCTCTGAAATGAATTATAGTGATTCAAAGAGTCCTGACACACAATATCATCTATACATTTAATAGCACAACAGAAAATGTAATCTTTATGATACTTAAAGCCAATTTGCATAATAATTTGGAACACTGTGTATATGACAGAAATAGCAGTATGCTAATCTTCAAATGTTACACTATGGAGAAGTTTGTAGCCCCTTAATATAAAGGACATAAAAAAGGACCAAAAAGGAAGACATTTCACAGCAAAGATACAAAGGAAATATAATCTAAACAAATGTAAAAGGGCAATACAGATGATAAAACATAGCTATTTTAAAATATTCTGGAATGAGAAAAAAAATTCATCAAAAAGAGAGAAACAGACTAAATGTATGTTTCCTCCTTGTGGCTGTAAACCTGTCAGGTTGTTATCTTGATCAGACTGAAATACAAACAACAAACAGCCAAAGGGGAGACTGAACGTTCAGAGTGACTCAGTTCGACGGGCTAAAGGTTCAGGGCAGCGTGACGAAAACATGCCTGCTGAAAAAAAGGAAAAAGGAATGACAGAAAATGAAATAAATCAAACATGAAAAAAGTTAAATGCTAACACGACGTGTGAAAGAGACGAGAATATTGGATATTTGATTCATTATTGAATAATCAATAAGGTGGATAAATTAATAACCCAGAAATATCAGTGCATCTCATTGTGTTTCCACTGAAAACTTGGAAGTCATCTCAGGTAGAGAAGCCAGTCTGCAGAAGAAAGGTCAAAACAGGAAAGAGAATCAAGATGTTGCAATGTTTGCTCAAAGTCCAGCGCTCAACCTGACAACAATGCTGCTGGAACTGAGGAAATGCTACAAACAAAGAGTTGATCAAAACCTCTTTACAAAGACCTGAAGTTACTTGTCACAGCTTCTAAAAGAGCTTCTGATCCAACTTAATCCAACTTTCTTTCTTTTTTTGTACATGAGGTTAGATTAAAAGAATTTTGCAACCCGGCAAAAGGTCGGGTAATTTTAATTGTTTTTAGACTTGAGAGAGGGTGTGCTTTCGTTTTCACGTAACTTCATTGTTTCTTGGTATTTTCCCATTCCAGGAAACACTTCTGTTCTCACAACACAGTGAAGTGCACACCATGTACACGACAAATATCACACCCGTCTTGTGGTAGTTTTGTGCCTGGTTTCATTTAGTCTGCATAAGCAGTCAAAAGGTCAAAATGAGCCGATCAGCTCATGTAGCGTAGAAACAGATGTGCTCTCCCCTTTAGCAAGTGTTAGCAAGACACCACAGCATGTTTCAGTTAGCATAACTTCGCATCTGTAACTGCAGGGGGCTTGTTGCTTTCAGTTTCTCTCTGCTTGGGGTTATGCAAAAAAAAAAAAAAAAAAAAGACTTGCAGTGTCTTAATTAGGGCTGAAAAGATTAATCGTGTTGATTGTGATTAATCGATTGTTGAAGTGATAGATGACTAATTGTTAACAAGAGTATAGACTCGCACAGTTTTATTTACAAAACTGTAAAAAAAAACAAACAAATAAAAACATTTATTTTGCATTTACGATAAAAAACTTATTTTCTTTGCGTGTAAATATGTTTTACCCAGAACTCCTCCAGTGGCATAGTTTAAGCTTCACCTGGTTCAAATTCTGCAGGCAAAAATCTACTAAACACCTTTTGCTGTTCAATTATTAATCGGTTGATTAAAACCGATTAATAATCCATGCCCTGCACTGTAAACTGAAAGGGTTGAGCTTATCACACTGTTGATTTTTCTTTTAATTATCTGCAGACAGATCCTTTGCGTACAGTGAAGGAATAATACATTATTGCGTTTCATGCAATAACATGTTTATTCTCCTATTTATAAAGGGACTCCATTATTTGTTCATTAGCGTCTTTCAATGTATTGGAAATTTTGCGCAGCTCAAGCGGTTAAATGTAAAATCTGCTCATGTGTTGTCCAATTAATCGATTAACCGTCAGAATATTTGATAGAGCAATCAATTTGCTTTTATTTTATTTATTTATTTATTTATTTATTTAAATCACATCCTTCCGGTCGCGCGTGCGTTTAATGACTGTTTTTGAAATCGTTACTAAATCTAACCACAGGGTGGCAGCACGGAGCTGAAACTTGCAGTCATGCAGCCGCCGGGGCCAAAGAAACAATCCAAGATGTTAACAGTTAGTAAATGGAGGGACAGATGCACTGGACAGATGAGGCATAATTCTCCAGATGACTTGACTTAATGCGAACGTTTACAAAAGACAGAGTGCTTTTCTCTAGTCTCACCAGCTGTCTGTCTACATGGGGATTATGTCCGCCCACTGAACAAAGTTTTATTTGACCAGACCAATATGTTGCAACAGGCAAGCCCCCACTGGTCCGGCTGCTGGAAGTAGCTTTGATTATATTAGGTTTAAGGTGAACGCTCGGGTTTCGTAACCGCAGCACAACTTGAAACGGCAGAGACGCGTTTTCCAGAACGGCTGCCAGAATGACGACGGCATGGCCTGCGTGTGACGGTGGCCTCCCTCGTTAAAAAAAACAAAACAACCCTCCTTTTCCCACTATCTCCATCTTTACAAAGCACTTCAGAGCTGGAGAGAGGAAACATCTGCCCTCTGTCACCTTTAAGCCACCCCCTCACTTCACAGAGAGACCGAGGGAGGAGAGGAAAATACTGATGTGAATTTATTGAACAGTTCTGGTCAAAAGTCTTGCATAAGTGAATAGAGTTTTTTTTTAAAGTGGATATAAATAATGCAGTGCAGTATTTTGATCTGTTTTTGTATTGTGCAGCATGTTAGTGAATCAAATAGTTTTCTTAACGTGCTTTATGAATAAAACAGATGTAAAAGCTAAAATGACGGTTGATGCTTAAATGTGGTGCGCAGTCAGGCTTTTGGGTTGTGTTTCTGTCACGTTTACACATCTGCAGGCTGAAATGTTTAGCTCAACCTGATTCGATGGGCAGGAAGCCGGAACGTAAAACGTGTATGAGCGCTGTCAATCACCCTAATGTACTCGCCGCTAGAACTAGGAGCGCTGGGAGAAGGCAGAGGAAACTTCTTTTCATAGATTATCTGCATCTGTGAAAAGAGATGCGGACAAAACTGTGACGACATGGTGACAGTTTCAACAAATTAGCCAAAAAAAAAAAAAATAGAGTTACATCCAAATTAAATGACTGGAGTTTGTTGTTAAGAGTTCAGAGGATGTGTTTACAAGGTACTGCAGGAGAAAATTTATTATGGGTTGTGGTTTTTTAGCTGCTGTAGACAGCAATGTGTAATACCATACCATACTTTATAATAAAACCTTTTACTCTCTATCCATCTACATTCACGACGTGCAGTTGTGCTGAGCAACAAAAAGACGAAGAGCAAAATAAAGCTGCCAAAATGTGTTTAAAAAGCTACAAACAAAAGCATCGATCCTGTCACGCTGGTATCGAACCCACATCAAAACTGAAGATTGGAATAAATCCAGGCATTTAACATTTTTGCACAGGCAAGTCAGTTCCTTAAATGCAATTAAATTTTTAATTTTTTTAAAATTATTATTTATGTTTTTACCCGCTGCGACGAACACTACTCCCCCGGATGACGTCTGAGTGAGGAGATGTGCGCACACACTCGCTCGGTGTGTCACACCTTCACAAACATTGCAAAAAGTTTATTCGGCTGAAAGATTTACTGCACTTCACAGACTAATAACATGTCGCCGAAGAGGTGAGCGTAGAGCTCTTCGCCTTCCCCGAGATTTATTACCGCCAGGATCTTTGTTTGAAGAGGGCCACGACATTCATGAACTCTGTCCAACTTGTTCATTCAGGAAGGAGGTAGGAGCTTCCTCAGGAAGTGACAGGTAGGGAGGAGTGTGAGGGGGCGGGGGGGAGGGGGGGCTCTGTTGCCATTGGTTACGGCGGGGCACTCTATCCGAACAACAGCGCACTCGGGATGGATGGAGGTGGGCTGATGTGTCGAGTTCCTGTTCTGCCTCGGCTGCAGAGCCCTGATGAACGCCAGAGCAGAAAAAGCCTCGCCTCTGTCCGCTCTCACATTTGTGTCAGGGGAAATGTTCCTGTTCCTACCTCCAGCTGCAATGCGTCCGTCAAACTAATGTTTAAAAAAAAATTAATAATAATAATAATAAAATAAACAAATCCTTTGAATTACTGAGAATCCAAGGGCTGGTAATTCCTACTTTCCCTGGAGGGAAAAAAAAAAAGTTTTTACTGGGAGAAATTCCTGCATGTAGGTTCACTGTTACATTTGGAGAAAAAAAAAAAAAAAACTAAACTAAACTATCTGTCACTAATGTAAACGAACTCTAACCCTATAGTGACTGATTATATCTGCGTATTTTTGTCACAGATTACTGTCGTGCTTTCACAGCTTGGACCATTATGTCTCCTCTGCTTTGACACCATTATCTTTTTTTTCCCTTCTCATTTTTAGACACAACATCGATTCAAATTAAATAAATGTAGATGTAGGTGGTCTTTTAGTTTGGAAAACTGTGAAGACTATCGTGTTCAAATTGGACCTTCGATTACAGAGATAAGCATTGTGTCAACCGATACATCTTGACGATTGACCAACGACCTGCCTGCAAAATACACTTAGGTTTCAAGATGTTGTGTGTGACCTTGAACGGAAACTGTGAAGTGAAAACCCCGAGAACTGCACACCGCAGCATCCAGCTGTTGTGAGCGAGGCGCCGCTCTGGCGCCGCTTTGGTTTAAAAATGCTCTGTGTGAATATAAATATGCATCTAAATATGCTTGTCCAAACCTGGCTGCACACAAAGCTTGCATAAGATGAAAAAGATCTATTTTGTAGTCGAAAAGATGATGCTGAACTGAACCTGACTTAATTTAGATCATTAAGAAAGCAAGTCATTTTAAATTGTTGCTCCTTTCAATTTCCAGCCATGTGAGGTCCAGCTTGGGTTGGATTATAGATTATGGGATTGGTGATGGCGAATGTGGTGTATAAGCTGTTATTCATTCAGAATCAAAATTAGGAGGAAAAGGTGATTTGACTTTTTATGTAGCAGTAGTTGTTGTTACAGGTTCCAGGCTGTTCCTGGAACCTGCTGATTTAACCAGATATTCTGGTTTACTCTGAAAGAAGAAATATCCAGTGGGCTACAGTTGTGCGGAAGAAAATGCCTTCTTGATGTCAGAGGTCAGACGGGAAAGGACAGACTGGTTTGAGATGACGGAGAGGCAACAGCGGCTCCAGCAGCCACTTTTCACAATCAATGTACCAAGGGGCCTCCTCAGTGGAGCTGAAATATTTCTTCATTTTTAGTAACGATTTCTGTCGTTATAATATCAAAAACTCAATTTCATCATGAAATGACTTGTTTTTACGATGATACATGTTTGATAATGTATGTAGAAATTATTATTTTGTTGATAAAAAGAAAAAAATCGCCACGTTTGACAATGTTTGATAAGAATAATTCAAACTTCTCAGTGTTTGACATTGTCGAGCCAAATGTTTTGCATCAGGCCACATGGCTGCTACTTTAATATAGCAATTTGTGACCAATCAGCCAAATAGTTCAACCCAAGCCTGGTGTCAAGAAAGGGAGCAGGACACCTCCCTGTGAACAAGATGACACAACTTTTGTCGATTTCACCACTTCCAATGAAGCTTGGATGAGCCTTTATTGAGACAGGCTGTAATAGGTTGGGAAAATGTTAATTGGCCCTATTAGTATTGATCACGGTTAAAATTAGGTGTAAATGACATAAAAGCATCCTGCCTTTGTAATAGTTTAAGTTGATGGTGTAATGAGTATATAATATACCGTCCATCTCCATTTTCGACTACAGTGTAACTATTTTGTGGACTGGCACTTCCAGGACAGTACGAGGTTCAAAGCTGCCCTACTGAACACATGAAGAGTTCACTGGGCTTCACAGCCACCAGATTTCCATAAAGTAGAGATATCTTATTCTTGGGTGCGGTGGCCATAAAACTTACAGCAGCCATAAACACCAAAGCGACATCCGCACTGAGAATTACTACGCTTTTTCTTTAACATTGACAAGAAAGCTGGTCAGAGTTGACTTGAAGATGAATTTGTCTGCATAGCTACACATTTTGTTCACTACTTCAGTCATCGTCAGATCCCGTGCCTCGTTGTGGTTTTATGCCCAGAAAAGCTCCAGCTCTGGCAAGCTTCAAAAACAAATAAAACCCCTGAAAACACGGAGAATTTCCCAAATCTAACACTGCCCAGCTTAATGCAAACTTCAAGTTTGATGTACTTGCCAGGGGCACAAAATTGCATCAAGTGCAAGCGTCAACACTTTGCTGCATCTGCTTTTTCAGTTCTCAGTTGAGGCCGTGTTGCTCCATCACGCATGTTCTTCTCACAGAGTTGCAAAGGAAATGTCTATTTGCACAGCATTAGAGCAAAAGGGAGCCTGTGAGTCCTGCAGGTTGTGTTGCACAATCTCATGCAAACTCACCAGGGACACATGCTCGTTTGAGACAAGCTGTGTGAAGCTTTACGAGGGGGAACACGGCGCAGATTATTGGTGTGGATGACTGGGGTCGAAATGATGAAACCAGTTTTATGTGAAATAAATGTAAAGGTTACTCTGCCTGTTTTTCTTAAAGGCAACATTAACACAAGCCATTTTCAGGATCCCCCTGCAATTACTGCTGCTTCACCCTGAACTCATGAACCACACACACACACACACACACACGCACACACACCCACACACACACACACACACACACACAACAAGGGCCTGTCCTCAGTTTGCGTTATGAACCCGCTCTACAGATGCTTTCACTACCCGTCTCTTCTTCCTGTGCCAAAGAACACAACAGCGACAAAGAACAAAAAAAAAAAAAAAAAAAGTCCCGCTTTTAAAAACTTGTGAAACTCTTGCAGATTAAATTAAGCAACACTACCAGAACCGAAACCGCAGCTGCGAGTGCGCGCGCGCTCCTCGGCGCATGCGGTGTCACATAAAAGCCACTTGCGGTTCTGGCGGGGGAGCTGCGCGCGCATCCCCCCCCAGGGATAAAAATATACGGGCTATAAAGCCATCAGAGTGAGGGAAGCGCGCGCATCATACGCGGCTGACGCAGCACCGACGCGCGTCTTCTCGCTTGCTCGCTGCAAATGTAATGCATCGCTTGTAAAGCAGAAGCGCAGCTCGAGTGTTTAGCAATGTCTGTATGCGCACAGTGCCGGGGAAAAGAGAAGTGAACGAAACGGTAATTCGCTCTGACCATCGCTAATGTGCTAATGTACAGTTACTAAACACACGCACACAAACGTCATACCTATCATCTACAACTGTTTCAACTGAAACAGGGAAAACAGCCAAAACAATTTGAGCAACACCTAAAACACCCAGCTTTCTCTTCTTCTTCGCCCTCTGACTGTTTTCACTGTAGAAGAAAGTGAATACAGTTAAATGCCTTAAAGGGGCAGAATGCTGTGTTTTCCAGGCAGATAGTGATATTTCATAAGAGTGCTATAAGCTTGCTGAATATGTCAAATGCAACTTCAATGAAATTTGACTTTACAATTTAACGCCTCGAAATTGGGTCTCCGTCACTTTAAGAAGCTCCTGCTCTTCCCAACATTTACTTTCAGAAGTCACCTGGTTTCTAACTATTGTTGACTTGTGCGTAGTGTGAACCAGGTTAGAGAACACTGGTGAAGAAGCGCCATCGTGCAGACCAAGGGACACAGCAGAGAGCTCACGTGTGAGTCCTGTCGCCATGACAACTAACTGTAAATCTAATGTTGAAGTGGGTCGTACCGTGGAAACATGTCTCTTCCACTGGTGAGTGCTGCTTGTGGTTGCAACGTGACAAAATGAGAAAATGTTGACCGAAGTGTTCACAGCGCTTCACTTTTGTCCCGTCAAGTTGCAGCTTCGTTCAGGTCTGCTCTAAATGAATCTCTTTCCTCTAAGTCTGCACATAAATACCTTATCATGACGATGTGGACGAAAAGGGCTTAGCGATTTGCGCAAATGTATTAAAAAGAGAAACCACAAAGAAACCCAAAAACTTCTCTTCCACTTTGTCACAACATGGAGACTTTTGCATGTAGGGATTTCGAGGAAAGAGATTCGTTCTGAACAATTCAGAGTGAAATGCTTGCTACGGCGATGGCGCTCAAGCGGAAAATACGAGACAGAGAAGAGGACACAGGGAGGAGGATGTGGTTACTGACAGGGGGCAGCAGGGGTTGCCAGCTCTGACTCTCCTGCACCTCGTGGAGAGAACTTTAAATAACACATCTGTGTGTTGTTTTTCAGGATGCCAGTAGCAACTGAATATGAGTGATTACGATCCGCTTGGTGTGTTTCCACATGGAAAGATCCCGTTTTTGAGGGAGTGTGCGTCCTGCCAGCTTCAGGGCTCGGATATATTCCTGCATCTGCTACTGGAGTTTTTTTTGTTTTTTTTTCCGCGGTGTTGCTGGTGATGCAACGGTTTTCGAAGCCACTTGCAGACTGCCAAAGAGCCCTGCGTTAATCATTAAGTAGAGTGTGAAGAGTAAATATTGAATTCTTCTTTAAAGAATTATCGAGCAGCTGGAGGACATTTACTTTTCCCCATGATGGTTGTGTCTGAAAGCTCACATGAGCCGCAGCCAGATTTCAAGTCTATCTTTCAGAGCAGGAACGATAAATAACGTGGCCTGTCTGTAAACTGTCTATCTGACAACAAAAGATGCCAATGAAACCATTTGTGTGATCATAACGTTTTAAAAATACATCATTTTGTTGCCCTTTTTGCATTTCGCTGAGGTTATCCGGGAAACCATGGCTGCTGGGGTTTGCGCCGCCGCCATGGCAACTTGCACAACGTTGGCAAAGTGTCTGATGTAAACGCAGGCAACACGAGCCCTGGTATAAATATAAACTGTGAAATCTACACTGCTGAACAACTTAACGACACAGACGTAGATTATGTCAGTTCAGGATCGTGGCTCAGCAAGTTTCGGTTCTGCGCCAGCGAACTGTCGTGTCACATGAATGGGAAGCAGCTGAAGGTTCATGTATTTGAAATTCAAGATGCGTATTGTGGAAAAATGTACCAAGAGCATAATCCAATGATTTACTGTTGCAAATGAAGAATTTCTCTTGAGGTATGGGAGAAAAAAAAAAATTAATTTCAATTCAGTTTTTTTTAGCTCTGGAGGAGCTTTGGAGCCTTCATCTCCTATTTTCCTCCTTTAATCTCCTCAAAGTCTTCAAGATCAGAAGCCTAAATGTCCACTTTGAACGTAATCTACCGCTTTACAAGTTTAATAAGAAAAAAAAAACTCTCCGGATAAGGTGCTGATGTTTATTCCAGAAAAAACAGCAACTTTGAGGAATTCGGGGTCAGATCAAGCAGCTTAACCAAATGACTTTCTCGCGTCTGAGTTGCTGCAGTGCCATAAACAGGCACACACAACAGGGGTTTGTCTGTTTGGCTCCCGACAAACTGTTTAGAGGTTTCAGACGCTGATTAAATAACAGAGCTGTCCAGATCTTCCTCCTCCACAAGCTAATCTACAGCAAACAGCTCAGTTTTTCGGTATCTGGGCAAAATCAAGCGCAGGGTTCCTTCACATATTTCATGTTAAAATACCACACGTTCATGGATTTAGCTTTCCAGAGCTACCAGTCCGGTCTGTTCACCCTAAAATACCAGAAAATATACTTACTTAGCACTTAAAGAATATAAGTGTGATAGTCATCAAATCATCATGTGATGATTTGATGACTATAGTAAACAACGGGAAAAAACGGGGGGGGGAGTCTTTGGGATACCCCCCCCCAAAAAAAAAAAAAAAGTTGTGCCCCAGACTGCCTGGCTTTTCTCTTCTTGTGTCTCTTTAGATTAGCTCACTGCTAAGCCGGGCCGGTGAATGACAGTAGCAAAGCCACAGTTTCGGTTTCTACTGTCTTAATCAAGTGACACGGCGTCACGTTGTCACATGCAAATCACATCAGAAGTACGTGGAGGGCTGCCCACACAAACTCCTGAAAACCCTTCAAACTGCTACTGGTATAAATAACATTCTCCCTCCGACAGATCACATTTTTCCCACACAGCCCCTCCGTTCAGATGACGGATGATCACATTGCGCAGACGTCAGTTGAAAGCATGTGGGATTAATGCTTACTGGCGAGCATGATGGAGACTCACACACACACACACACACACATGAGATAGATCTGTCCATATGGAAACATATGAAACCCATAAGAGAGCAGATACATACTTAGATCCAGACAGTCATTAAAACTTAGACACAAACAAATCTAAACAGGTGAAACTCGCCTATATGCAGATATACGAATACACACGCACACACACGCACGCACACACACATAGATACACACACACGTGGTGCGTCTGCTTCTTGTTTACCGAAGATGCTGAAGCAACATAAACTCTTCCTCTTCCTGCTGGCATGTGTGGATGATTTGTGCGTCTCCATGTGTCTCTCCGTTTGTCTCCGTGTGTCTGGCTCCCTGTCTGCACTAAAACGATGACAGGGAGTCAAGACGATGCTTCTGGAGGCCAAGGCAGCATGAGACCATGTGAAACTAAAGGAGGGGTTAAAGGACGGAGGGAGACGACGAAATCCGGTCACATCAGTGGCCTTTCATCGGGCCCGAAAGCCTGCAAGCGGCTCCACTTGAAAACAGGCCCCACCAAACCGAAACTCTACTTTGCAGCTTTACACGCTTCAGAGATTGTTTATGAACACAGCACAGAAACCATGGCAACGGCAACCCTTTTCCTCTCCAACAAGTGTTGGGGGGGAAAAAACTGATACACGTCATGGTCTGAGTCCACACATCCTTATCTCTCTTTTAGTTGTTTACAGTATCTTCAAGCATTCTTGTCCTCCTCACACATAGCCAGGCATGTTTATGACTCTTCAAGTAGGATTGTGCGTCGGCAGACAGTTTGCAACAATCAAGCAGCTTTAAAACTCGCCACCTGGTATAAGAGATGTGGACAGTTTACCAGGCACAGCCTGTTGTTTTTACTTCCTGAACCCAAACCAAAAGGGCAACTGATCAAGGAAGTTTAATCAGATGCACAAGTTATAAATGGTTCACTGTCTCCTGTCAGTTTTGTGAGCAGGGAACATCTGAAGTAGGAAGCAGGGAAAAGGGCACTTTCTTTAGATCTGGTTTGACTTTCTGTGGGCGACTGTAACAAGAGAATGTCAAACAAACAGGTCAATAAACCGCAACCATCTGGGACTATTGATCAGCTTCTGGAAAGATTATTCGATAGAGGAGCCAAAGTATCTCTTTCACAAAGACCAGACGTCTGGTGATTGTTTTACCATTTAACAACAAACAATAATTCACCCGGTTTTAAATGCTTCCCTTGCCTCCACGTCTTTTCCAAACCAGACTTATTTCTCCTGATTCTTTCTCAACACAGTCGACATTTCCATCAAAGCTTTTTTATTATTATTATTTCTTATATATATATAAAAAGTTAAAAAAGATCAAGTTAATTTAAAAAATGAAGTTATCAGATAAAATAAACAGCAGATTTCAATGCACTTTGGTTTTTACGCCAACGCAGAGTTGTGCAAGATTATGACGTTGAAGGAAAACCGCTCTAATCTAAACAAGTTAAACAAATCGTAAATAGAGTTCGCATGTGGATAACTCTGAAAGCCCGTTAATGAAAAATACTCTGTCCTGGAGACTTAAGTAACCGCTATCTGAGGGCTGCAAACACAAGCGCAAACTTTCAAAGATAACGTGCCTATCAAGGAAATTGTTCCTCAGAGAACCAATCAGGAGTTTCATGTAACTCATCCGTGTTGGAACAGTCCAGTCAAAGCACAGAGCCAAATGCAAATGAAAATCTATGTGAAGACTTGACTGTTCACAGAAGCTCAGTCTGCCTGAGCTTCATTTTGCAAACAAATGGGCAGGAAATGCCAAGTCTATAGATGTGGGGTTTTATTTATGTATATCAGGAGTTGAATGCAGTTTTGCTGTTTTATTTGCACAGTGTTAAAAATTGGGTGCCATGCTTCCCAATTCGGCACCTGCGTAAAATCGATGAACTCAATCTCAGTGAAGTTAGTGGTTGCAACGCGGAACAACTTCCATTGCCATGCTTTTCGCAAAAAACCCCCAATACAAATTCACTTTACTTTTTCCATTTGTCTTTCCCATGTCAATAAGCGAATTAGCTTAACACTAACTCACTTACCGATGACACGGAAGCCCAGTTTGTTGTGGGAAAAGAAACGATTGGAAACAATCCCGAGGCATATTTTCTATTTTTATTTTCAAAAATGGAAAATGTGTCTGGCTGTGATTTGCCTCAGCTGTGCCAGACTGTCCTGGATGGAAGCCCAGCAACAGAAACAAAGCCGTTGCTGTAGTTCTGCTATTGTTGTGTAATTTCATTTACACACATTAAAACCAGCCTCGCCCGCTTTGCTGTTTGGTTATCAGTGATCGAGCCAAGGGGGAAACAAAGGGAGCAAACAATGTGAAGTTAGTGTGATGTTGTCTGATCCATGCAAACACTCAATTGATTCCAGATAGATGATCATTTGTCATAAACGACTGTTTCAAAAAGGAGCAAAGCTGTGAAGATTTATGCGCAAAATCCCAAAATCTTCTCACTAAAGGGACTCTGGGCTCAACACTTAGTATTAACTATTTTCTTCCTTCTGTAAATGCTCCTATATGGGGATGCTAGGCTTCAGAAGCACAGCTAGCGTAGCTTTTTTTTTTTTTATTTCATACTGCAGTTCATGCTTTCAGGTGGTGACAAATTGAATTTGCAGCAGGGCTGCTTCTGAAATTACGACCATGTGTTCTGGTGGCTGTGTGTAATTTGCCGATGGTCTTGTGTTTGTGTTGGTTTTGAGATTAAAGTGATTAAAACGGCCTAGTAGGAGACGAGTAGGAAACGAGTAGGAGACGAGTAGGAGACGAAGTAGGAGACGAGTAGGAGACGAAGAGGAGACGAAGAGGAGACGAAGAGGAGACGAGGAAAGAAGTTGGAGTTATTTTTTTTATATCTTACATTTTTTAACAGTTTGCTGGGATACAGGTTATGCACCTAAGCCTCCTCACAGTGTTTTGACTCACGGCCGTTTGTGTTTTAGGTTCCACGTCCTTCACAGATACTTTATCTGCTCGTGAGTCACCGCTGGTGCAGGTCATGCCGACATCAACAACTGTCTTCAAATTGATCTGACCTGCTTGCGTCTTGGCAAACCCTTACAGTCTTTTACAGTATATACTTTACTCACACTTTTCTGATGACTGGACAATGAGCCATGAAATGGACCTTATTATTAGAGCCTTGAATCTCCCCTGGGTTGTGTTATGTCTGTGTGTGTGTGTGTGTGCGTGTGTGTGTGTGTGTGTGTGTGTGTGTGTGTGTGCGTGTGTGTGTGTGTGTGTGTGTGTGTGTGTGTGTGTGAGATGAGATGACTACTGGTGTTGTTTACGTCAACTATATCCACCGATGATGGGATAAGTTGCCTGACTAGTCGCCTACAGTTTGAGTGAGAAGCAAAAACCTCTTCCCTCCTTTAAAAAATAAAATGCTGTTATTTTCACCAACCACTAACGACTCTACGAGCTTCTGTAACTCTTTAACTCTTTGGAAAGTTGCAAACGCCCAAGTTCCAAAAGCATTTTACCGCACAGCTTTCACCCGGTGCTGCGTCTCAGAAAAAGAGGTACAATTTGGTAGAACCAGATGCTACAGCCATGGCCCAGAGGCCTTGTGCGCGGTAGACGGGTATCGAAGAACTCGTCTGTACTGCAGAGAATCCTGACCGCAACACGACAGAACACATTTGGGATGAATTAGAGCAGCGACTGCAAGCCAGGCGTTCAAATACCACTACAGGAGAACTTCCTGTCCGTACCGATTACCTTCTAAAATGAGCCATTGCAACATTTGATTTCCCTTTGAGGTTAGTGACGCATTTTTGAATTGAGTTGCACTGAACGCTTTGTTTCTATACGGTTTATCGTATGACAGCGCAAAGCTAATTTGTGTCTCATGTCCAAAACATCTGAATCAAATGACTGTAGGAGTTATTTCAGTCCTGCTAATGACCTAATTATATGAGTGATGCAGAGACACAGTGAAATGTTGCAGAGACAACAGGAATGAACCTGCTATCTAGAGACGCTATTTTTATCTTAGCCACTCCTTAAAAAGGGAAAATTGCACTCATAAAAAAAAAGTTTAAAGGTGACAATCAAGGCATGATGAAGACCCATGAGTATCTTTCCACCATATACAAAGAAAGACAAAAACGACCTCTAAGAACCACTGATAGAATTTCAGACAGACAATAGCTGCATAAAATCTGTTACTTTAAGGAATTTAAGATGACAAATGCGACGCCATCGATGACATCAGTGTGTGGTGCCATAACGTTCTCCAGCTAAACAGGAACAAAACTGATTATGATTATCATCGTTACGGTATCTAGAGTCATCACACGACTTCAGTTATTACAGCTGGAAACAGGAGATCAGGTCTGAAATCTGAATGTAGTGATGAACCTGCAGAGTCACATGAACACGGTCACAAAGTCGGCTTCCTATCACTCGAAGGTCATTTCCTGGATTGAAGCAAGATCTAGAGATACTCGTACACGCGTTTATTTTTAGTTGAATTGATCACCGCAACAGTGTCTTCACAGCTCCAAAGGTCAATAAGAAGGTCAATAAATCACTGAACAGCTGAGCACCAGAATACATGAACCAGAACCAAACTTGCAGAAGCAATAAGTGGAACATGGGTCAACATTTTTCACATTTCATTTCATTTTATTTGTTTGATGATTTGATGATTACTGCTTCGTTCGTAATCGGTGGCTGTTGTCTGTTTTTAATGCGGTGAAGCGCTTTTACCGAAGCTTCACAAATAAACCGGACCAGGTTTATTGTAAGGCTACGGACCGGTTTTGCAGTTCTTGAACTACTTTTAAAATACCAGCGTTTTGGAACCGTGTGCAAGTTTTCGCGGGACATCTAAGCTTTGTTACCACATCATGTCATGTCGTCTTATCCAGCCAGCTGCCCTTCTCTAATGCACACCAGAGAAACCTCGCAGAGGTCAACCCCTACATCCGTCTGCAGCCGGCTTTCTTTGTGTCCCGGGGGGGGGGGGATGAGAAATGCAGGCACTGGAAAGTGGGTGAAGAGCTGAATGCAGCTGAGGGAGAGAAGGGAAAAAGCAGAGAAGGAGGAGGGAGGAGAAGCAGAGGAGAAGTTAGAGGGGAACGTAAGCGGATACAAGAGTACTTACTGGTTATTCTCAAACTCTCATGCAGCAGCTGTTTAGATTAAATGTTAGTCATCACACTCTGTTTCGACTTCTGTCCGCCCCCCAACATCCTCCCACCCTTCTTTTTTGTGTTTTTGTTTTTTTTGGGAAGGCTTTGAATAGCTCCTGAAATAGAGGCCAGTGGAGCAGCAGAGGATATTGTGAAAGCGGGTGTGTGTGTGTGTGTGTGTGTGTGTGTGTGTGTGTGTGTGTGTGTGTGCGTGTGTGTGCGTGTGTGTGCGTGTGTGTGCGTGCAACGTGATACGACGAGTGTGAGAAAACTTGTTCACAAGGAGAGGATTTGGAGTGAAAGACGAAGAGATCGAGACAGAGCGTTGTTGAGGGACACAAGTCCACAGAGATTAGAGAAAGAGAGGCAGAAAAAAACCAGAGAGAAAAGGGGAGGGGAATCACAGAGAGAGAGAGAGAGAGAGAGAGAGAGGGAGGAGTGTGCTCAGACTGAAAGTCTGAATCAGTAAGAAAGAAAGCTGGTGACTGTTCACTGTTTTTAGTGCCTCATTAGTAATTCCCATCTTAAAGGAGCGGGTTTAAGTTTCTTCCGTTCGTCTCTTTTTGGATTTCCGTGACCCTCGGACTACAAATCAACCCGAAAGCTTTTGAGAGAGGATCCAGTCTTTCCGTTTGAATCGAAGCTCATTGATATTTTGTGTTGATCTGGATCTATTTATCGCCTCTGACATGGGGTTTGGCAAAGGGCTGCTGATTTTAGGTGAGTCTTTCAATGAAGTTTGTGTGTCTTAATGTTCTCGCCTGTGTGCCGGGAGAAACCAAAACTAAGCACAGTTCACAAAATGATCTCATACTTTAGTCACGTATCTTTATGTTTTCTTTGTTAATCACACTTTTATAGAAAGTGTGGTTCTACTTTCTATAAAAGTAGAGTCGCACAATCAGAAAGCAACTCTTTCAATTAAAATAAGAGTTTAAAGAGGATAAGATGGATTTTATGGAACTCGACAGGAATAACTCCTCAAAGTTTTAATTGCTTCCAGCTCTTTTCAGACAAGTTGTGAACTGTCACCATATTGTCGCCAAAGTGACCTTCTCCAGTCAGATGTGCTTTTTGGGCAAAGCGGATCTTCAAGGCTTGTGGACGAGGCTCAAGCTGTGAAAATTGTGGCTAATCTGAATACACCACAGCTGCTGACGTTTTTTGTTTTTTTTAGGTGAGATCAGACCAAGGCTGTTCAGCCGGTTGTGTATCTATGTTTATATCTTTCCAGATGTAAAAACATACAGTCTGGGTTGTAATGTTCTTCTGAAGAAGAGCATACCTTCAGAAGTAGCTGATATTACATTATTTTAAAAGGATATAATTACTGAGTTTGTGCAGATTTGTTGGCTGAATCTTCAACTTTTTCTTAAAGTTGCTGAGTTACAATCTGGTGACCGTCGAGGTCGTTGCTCTCCAATGAAATCATCCCATTAAAAAAAAAAACCTTTTGAGACGATGTGAGCTTTGTGGCACGGTGTATCCATCAAACATAAGGCGCACAACAATCTTACAACAATGTATTTGGTCAGCATAGTCTGTGGTGTTTAAAACAAAATTACAAATGGTATTAATTGGCCCAAAGTACAGCTGGAAAATACCATGATACCACCACCACCAGCCTGAGTCTCTGATGCATGGTGTGATCCGTGGCTGCCATGTTGAAAAGATTCACTTTCATTTGTAAAAATGCAGGCACTTTTCCCGTCACACACCTTTAAAGTCTCTGTTTCTATTCAGTTACTCTTGGTTTACTTCACATTCTTCCGATTAACATTTGTAATTTTCTTAGCAATCAACATTAAAACGCTCAGAATCGAGGTTTGAGCACTGAAATTGTCAACAAACATTTTGAAGGGACTTCAAATTTAGCAATTTTCTCAATCTCATTAAAGATCATTTCTGACCATAACATGGCAACGTTGCTGCAGAAATCGAGACCGCTTGGAACTGGCAACATTTTTTTCCGTCTTAGTGTCCAACTATAGAGAGTCCTTATAAATTATGGCCTCAGATTTCTGCTCCTAGCTGAAGGAAGTGGCACCGGCTGTTTTTTTATTACATACTTTGGTCGTAATAAGAGGTTATTTAAGCTGCTGTTGCCATTCTATCATCTTCAGCCAGTTTTCCTTTTTCTCTCTGACCTCAAACATCAACAAGGGTAGAAAAGGGCCGCGTGTGAAAATCCCCAGATCATCAGTTTCTGAAGATCTAAGACCAGCATGCCGGGAATAAACAGCCGCACCACATTTCAAGTCACACAAATCCCTTTTCTCCTCCGTTCTGATGCTCGGTTTGGGTTTCAGAAAGTTGCCTTTGAAATGTGCAGAGCAGGTTGAATGAGACAAGCTGCTGTGTTTGCTTTGGAGTAACAGTGAACACAGCGGCCGGCTGTCTGGACTTTACGCACTGAATCTTTGATAACTTTGGAAAAAAGCAACATATAACCAAAAAATATTGTATTTTTTTACATTTATTTTTGTTTTACGTTTTTCTGATGGAAAAATTTCACTAAATATCCACAAAAGAATAAATTCAAAACCACCAGTAATAATTTTTTTAGGGTTTTTTTTTTTATTTATTTTTTTTTTTTGGTCATTAAGTTGAAAACGACGTGTTTTTTTTCAGAATCAGAATCTGTTTCAAAGATAAAGATCTTGAGACCAAACAGGAATTAACTTCATTTTTAACACTCACAGTTTACAAACATTTGTCGCAAACACAAAAACTTTAGAGGTTTTTTTTTATATATACAAATATCAACCTCCCATAGAAGAAACTTTATCCACCCACGTTACTGGGATAAAGTAACCTCGGTTACTTTATCCCAGTATTTAGAAATAAAAATGGTGGTTCCTTAAACCCAACAACACAGTTTTTTTTTTAGTCACTATCTATAAAAAATTATAAGAAGTCATTGTTTTTCCGACAGATTATGTAACATTTGGTTCCCTAATCAAGTTTTATTTAGCTTGACTGAAGGCAAAAGGGTCAAAGGTCGCCTTACATGCCTTAGTCATTTGATGCCCAGCTCCAGTCCGTCCACTCCTTCACCAATTTGTGCGCCTATTTACTCAATGCAGCGCCGCTTCTTTCATTTCCACTTGCATCTTATGAGTAAGCCAATCAGTTCACACACATGTAAAATAACATGTTGATTTCTAACTTTGGAGATAAATTGCTAAAGAAATGCTGACTCTCATGTAGAACTGAATCCAATCTTAAAACGTTTGATGAAAACTTTATCTCACCATTCGTTACAGTCCTGACCTATGAACTATGACAGATTGTGAACCTGATTTACCACAAGCAGTTAAGAAACGCAGGCAGTGAACGCATGCGGCTCAATATGTTGTTGTCATTGTTTTCATCTCGTAAAGTCGCGATGCGAGTTCTGTTTACTTTGTTTTTTACTGCTGGTGAAAGCTGCACTCTGAGAAACACATCACAAGTTAATCACAGCACAAGGTTATCTGTAGTAACTGTGCAGTCAGCTACTTCCTGCAGAGACTTAATTCAGAAAACAGAGAGAACAGAAACTTTTTGGAGCTGCTTGTTAGGAAACTGTGTGAAATGTTCATCGTTGTTTGCGTCTGTCAGCTCAGCATTAAAACTGTCAGGAGGTTAAAATGACATCACTCTTTTTTCTTTTTTTTTTTTTAAACATGCCGAAATGTGTGTGTGTGTGGGGGGGGGAGGGGAATGTCAGAAAGAGCTGTGTGGAGTGTGGTCTGTGTGTGTGTTTGTGTTCTTACATGTCAGGTGACGCAAACTGTCAGAAGTGGAAAGAGTTTGTTTTTTTCATACGTTTGTACTTTTGTCGTGTGGAAATGTTTTGTCACTGAACAATTTAAAAGCCACTGAGGAAGACCAGTTGGATAACTGGTCATTTTATCTCTTCATCCCACTGGGATACCTTTTAGTCAACCTGAATTGTACAAATAAACGGAATTTAAAAGAAGCTGCCGTTTTACGTTTGTGTCTGGTCTCAGCAATGGATTTGAGTTGTTCAATACAAGCAACGTTGTCCAAACATTTGAGAAATATATGAGTTTTTCTTTTGCCATGATCGATGTTTCTTAGTCAGCTCTCCCATCAGATAAATCTCAGACTAAACCTGACGAAATGTTTTGAGAGAAAAACGCTGATTTCAGGCAGCTGTGTCTTCTGGAGACTCGGTAGCCATAGCATGCTAGCTCATGTTCGTGAATCACCCGGCGTTATCTCGCTTTCCCCTGTCGTTCCAACTGAGATCTTCCCATCAACAGCGGGTCTGTGCTGCACGGATCAGATCCTGAGGAGGTCTGCCGACACTTATTCACACGCATAACACCCAAATATATCTTTGTGTTCAATTTCCACCGAGGCTCCACATGATTTATTATGATGACACGGACGACTAGAGCACAATCGGCCTTCTTTTCAGCTTGGTTGTCTTGGCAGCTTCATCTCGGCCTTGAAAAGATCATTTTATCTTGGAATGGTTGTTAATCGTCTGACATGCCTCACCTCCCAGGTTAAATGAGACAAGCCCCCGTGTTTGTGTTGGAGTGACAGTGAACACAGGGGAGGCTTTGTTCGTGCTCATCGCGGATATGAAGTTACATGACACAAAGTTGACGATGCAAGGCAGAGGAGTCACGCAGCCGACTTCATGACCGCCGTTTGCAAAGTTTCCACACTCACTTTATAATGGAGTAAATTACGTTTATAGGGCTTTTGAATTGCGGATGGAAATTTTTCCTGAATGCTGAAGAACGCTGTAAAGTTTTCACATCCTACGATCAACGTCAAGTCAAGTCTGTGTCGCTCATTTCAGCAACAAGGCAATTCAAAGCGCTGTGCAACTGGAAACTATGAAAAAATAAAAAATAAAAAAATTCAATTTTGTTAAATGCCATCTTCAAAATCAAATATACATCAAATCTGTTGATTAATGTTCCAAATACTAAGAATTAAAGCAACTTTAAGCAAGTGGGATTGCAGCTGCGATGTAAGTGAACTCAGTGTTTCAGTTTGCCGGCACGTTAGCCCCTCTAATCCCGGAAATGTTCTTCAGGTGATGGAAGACCGGCTTTGTAATTGCCTTTATGTGTCTTTGAAGGTTCAGGGCAGGTTTTGTAAGCATTAGACCAAAGAGCTCATAAAACACAAAAGGTTGAGGTGGATCCCATGATAAAGGATGTCATGGGATCCACCTCGCATGGTTTTCTGCAACATCATCAGAGCACCAAACGTCATCATGAAACAGCTGAATGATGACGATAGCAAGAAAAAAAAGACCCAAATCAGGTATCCAGGCTTTTAAATACACTTAGACTTTGCTAGGTCAATTTGTACTTAGGTATGAAGAAACCTGACACCCAAAGGAGCTCGCTTTAATCTGCTCCCATTTATGGACTTGTAGCGGGAAGCCATATTGGATGTTTTTGCCACATACGAGTCAGCGAAGCGGAAAAGGGACCGCCGTTTTCCAGACCTGCTGAAGACGATAAAAAGGCACATTCTTTACGCCTCCTCTTCCTGAGCTGAAGAGTTTGAGAGATTGTCAGCAAAATGCGAGCTGACAACATCATATGTAAAACACTTGTTGGGAAAAAAAACAAAAACAACAGTAAACACGCGCATGGTAGGTCATAAATTATACCCTATGAAAAGCAAGCCACAGTTTGACCAAATACCTCCATCTCTATCGCCTCTGCAACATTTGTATACACAAGCTTCAACTAGGTATTTATATGCACAGTTAGTATTTATAATTATTTATTGAAGGCTCTGATGAAGATAAAGCTGTAAGACAAGCTCGTATGAGTAAATAAGGTGCAACAAACAGGGTAATGCATAAAATAACAACTGATAGATGATGCTTACGAATATTGTTTTTCAGCCAAAAACACCAGAATCATACAATCCCACAGCTAAGATTTAAAGATGCATTTGATCGTACCCATGCGATACGTTGTGGGAAATTCAGGGAATAAAATCATAAAAACAAAAACCCCAAAGAAATGAAATTGGCATCCGAGCTCCGAACACATTCTGCCCTTGTTCCCATCTGCAGACCACTTCACCACATAATCAAACCCAGACGCAGTTTTTCTCACTCTGGCTCAGTGAAACGCTGTCTGGTCTGCCTCTGGCTGACATTACGGGATCCCGGCGCTCTCACACTGCAACAGAAGGCTCATTGTGGCCCAAAGGAGGGAAACACAGCGAAAGGATCTTGGAATGTGAACCGGAGCTCCGTCTTTAAGCAGTTTCGTTCACTGCTTTTCAGTCATGGAAATGTGACCGGCGTTGGTCTGTTTCTTGGGGCGGTTCGCCTTTTGGTGTGTCACGGCTGACGTTTTTGTCTGGAAATACAAAACGGAAAAAAAAGTCAAGTGTTTTGCATGCGAGTAAATGCGCAATTCGTTTCCAGGGCTGGTTAATTATTAACATCAAATGAAGATGGGGCGAGGCCGATGGTTATAAAATGCTGGCCCTTTTGCCAAAAACTGTGTGGTGACCAATTTTCCCGGTTCCAGTACATTCAGTGCAACAGACTAGACGTATCTTCTGCAGCTTGAAATAATCTCCACTCTTATCTTTATTGGAGTGAAACGAGTTGAAAGCAAGAATCATTGTGTTTGTGCATTTCTGTACACACGGCATGGCTTCCACTTCCTGGAGGACTGATAAATCAGTTTGCGGTTTTTATGTGCTTCTAGGTCAAGTTGCTTTTTTTCTTCAGTTTCCCGTCTAGATTTTACTAAATTCCCCCCTCTCTCTCTCTCTTTTTTTTGGCAGCGCTAACTAAAGGTGGGAGGGAAGCTTATTTTTAGCTAAAAGTTCCTTTTGGGGGTTTCGAAGGCAGACGACAACAATGAATTTCATCACACTCTGAAGAAGGTGATGTCTTGCAAGAGGTCGTGCGCGGCGCTCGGAGTTTCAGATCGCCAAGCAAATCTCGGTGTCAGAAAATGATAACCAGAGTAATAATTACAATAAGATGCGTGTTGAGATCGAAAAACTGCAAACAACAGCAGAGTCGTAGACACAAATTACTGCATTTGTTGCAGCTGCTGGGAGGAAGGAGCTGCAGTAACGCTCCTTTGTGTGACTGGGACGCCGCAGTCTGTCACTGAAGCAGCTGTCCTTCTTGGCTACCGCATGAAAAACCTTCTGTTCCGATGCTCTGTTTCAATTCAAGCCAGTTTTACTTATTTAGTGCCAATTCACAGCAAATGTCTTCTCCAAGAATTGCAAACAAAGTCGTTGAAAACATAGCAACATGAGGAAATTATATTCTTTTGCTGCACGTCTACAGAATGGCCATTGGATTTGATGTTAGCGTCTCGGTTGCAGCTTCTCTTGAGTCCTAGCAACAGTATCATCGCTGTTTTACTAACGCGTTTACCTTTAGCACAGTTTTCTCGTCATCGCGTTACTTTTGATCAGCAATGATTTTCAGCTTTAGACTTTCCTGTGGAGGCCATTTTGAACCGGTCTCTCGTTCGTTCTCATTGACTATGAGGAGAGTGAGGTCTGCAGAGCTGCAGATGTTCCTTCCTGACCTCCGGGGTGAGTCATGGGTCTGCTCTTTTCACAGCTCCTGGGAAGGTTCATTACTGGTTCATGTTTCCTCCATTTGCAGATTATTTCTCTCGCTGTGACTTGTTGGAGTCTGAAAGCATCAAAATGACTTCTTGACCCTCTCCAGGCTGATTTTTAAAAATGTTTTTTGACACAACAAATTGCTTTCTGAGATCTTTTAGCCTACTTCATATTCTAGAAAACATATATATGGATTCTTCTGCCTGCTTTTCTTGTAATCAGGAGTCCAATGACTTTTAACTCTACAAATAATCATCAGTCATGGTCAGATGTGACCCACAATTTCTGCTCTGCTGGTAAATTAAAGACAAAACTTCATCATTTACTCCAGTCTGTCATGGTATTGTGTGACAGAAATACCATTTCTGAGACGGTTTCCACCAGCCTGCTCTGTTTGTCCCTCAGCATTTCGTTCTCATGCTCTCTCACCCCATTTCTTACTTTGTCATTGTAACAACTCCCGTCGTCTCATCGGTTTCTCTTTCCCAGCGAGGGAATTTATTATGCGAGACATTTGGTGCTAGAAAATCTGCAGTTTCGGTAGCTTCCATTCAGCTTAAGCCTCTGCTGTCAGAACCCGGCGTAAGACAAAAACCAGCGTCGCAGAAATCCTGGATTTAATCAGTTTGTCGGTTCTATAAGTTCCGACTCGCTGTTCGAGAGCACATACTGTGGATACAGTACGCTTGTTTGTTTTTTACATCTGCATTAACCCACCAGTAACCTGCATGCAACTCTGCTTAGTTTTTTTTTTTTTTTTTTAATGCAAGTTCATAAAACGCATAATTTATTTGATTCAAAACTGCATGCACATAAAAACTGTTTGTGTAAAGCTCCTTGACAATCAGTAAGAGGACTCTCTGTATTTTAAAATAATAGCTCTGATTTAAATGTCAGCTGACTGTTATATTGGTGGCAAACATGTATCTGACTCATTCTTTCTAAATGAATGAGTAAGACAGATGCTTTAGTTTAAAAACCAATAAACTTTGTTTTAGCTCCTATCCATCATTTGGCAGATAAGTAAACAAAACAAAAAGAAAAAAAAAAAGTGCTAACCATAAATTCTCAGGCAATTCATGTCAATAAATCATCTGCTGGAGACGCGTAACCATCATGACGTCTCGTCTTTAATGAAACATCATAAAACATTCGGCTTTCCAACCCCTCCAGCAGACTCGTGCGATGTTGAAAAATCTCCGGTTTCAGGTTTATGCATTTTTACGAGCATTTAGAAACATGTACATTTAAGACTGTGGTGGGTTGCAGTATGTGTGAATAACCTTTCCATAAATCGACTGAAAACGGCGCATCCAGCCAAAGGAACCGACCGATGGAACAAGAGTAAGACAGCAAGAGCTGGAATAGAGTTAATGTTTCTTGAGCAACTTATATTTCTATTTTGAATTCTTCTCCTTTATGAAGTGTTTAAAAGGATAAGATAATCAGGCCACAAACAGCTACGAACGTCCTGATAAATACGTTTTTACTAGTTTGCAATCGTTGACAAGCTTACAAACAAGCCTTCACATAAACTGCTGTGACGTTTGTGTGTGTGCGTTTTTTTTTTATTGGAGTAGTTTCAGCATTGAAAAAGTGTGCTTGCAGTTAGAAGGAGAAAAATGTTTTTTTTTTTTTTTTTGCTTCATCAAACTGGTGATGCCAAGAGAGGGTATGTACAGCTGAACCTTCTGAGTGAAAGAGAACAGGATATAAGAAAAAGTTTATTTCATCCTACAAGAAATTTAATCTAATTTTGTACACTTTTGCTTTCTAAAATATAATTTTATGAGCCCTTACTGTGATGGTCAGTGCAAAAAAATTTTTTTTATGAAAGTCCAGTGGCAATTCAACTTCAGAGAAATTTAGGGACATTTTCACTGTAAGAAAAGTGCAAGAACAGCAAAAAAAAAACACGTTTCACTGATTAATCGGCAATCAATTTTAATGGCCGTCCACAGAAACGTTATTGCTTCCCGGCATTAAATGCTTTATGGAGGGCTCGAGCTTTCTGTTTTCACGCGTACCCTCAAGTGGTGCGAGGTAATAAAAACGAAAACTCACATATAAAGTAATATTCTGTCTCTTTGTTTCCACAGGGTTTGTGTGTGCACTGCAGAAACCCGTGTTTCTGCAGTGCAGCAACGGCTTCCAAAACAATGACGGCAGATGCGAAGGTACAGTTCTCACAAGACCACTTTGTCTTTGTTCTTCTGTTTTCTGTGACACAATGACTAAGGCTAGAAGTGTCATTCGGAAATGGAGGTATGGTTGCAAAGCGTTGATTTGTTACTAGTTATACCGGCGTCATTTATGGAACAGCAGCCTCCTTTAGAGTTCTGACATCAGGAAGCAGAAATGTTTCTCTTGACCTGCTCCCTGCTTGCTATACGTCTCAAACACTATGTCTCAAAATTGCAGATATAAATGAGTGCACTGAGGTTCCTGACTTCTGTGGGGACCACGCAAAGTGCATCAACACCAATGGCAGCTACTACTGTGAATGTTCTGCTGGTTTTCACAATAAAAAAGGGAATCCCAGCTTTACGGTCCAGGAGGGACAGTGCACTGGTAAGTATGGTATCCACTGCGCTGAAAATGGATCTGAGAAATTGCTCTTAACTCTGTTTGCATTTTCTCCTCCGTCAGATATCAATGAATGCTTGGACAATAATACAACCTGCGGTCCTCATGGCACATGCAATAATGTCATTGGGCACTATAAATGCGTCTGCAACGCCGGCTACGAGAGCGCAGACGCCAGCAACAACACTGCACACTGCAGAGGTCAGTGCTATTTCCTCTCTTCTCTCAGTTCTGCTTGTTCTTACGCAATCTGGAAAAAGAGCAAAATACGACCCAAGAGGGCGTAAAAAAAACAAAAACAACCCAGACTCTTCTTCTGTTCTCCTACCGACTTTTTCCTGCCACCAACCAGAATGAAAAACTGCAGGCCTCACCTTCCCTCCCGCTGCTATCAACTCAAATGATAACAGACCTTGCAGTCCGTGCATACACAACACACTTTACTCTCAAGAGGCGCTCAGACATCACGTCACTCGGTTTATTCAACAAAAACCCGCTTGATGAACGCCGGAACGAGGAGTAACGATAACAGAAGCCGGGAAGATTTATGAAAATCAAGAGGCTCAGTCGTCTTCGCTGTTCAGAGCGAAATACCTCCAACAGCTATTGGCACACGAGAGGCAGACCAAGTAAGGTCGCAAGGACAAAACCCTGGAGGGCACTGGTGGATTTAATTCATACTAGTTGAAGGAAGGAAGGAAGGAGGAATGTGCTTTTTTTTCTTTTTAAATACCAAGGATTTTTTTTATTGTAAATAAAGGCAACTAGTCTTGGTTATCAATGAAATGCTTTCCAGGCTGAGGAAAAGCCAATGTTTTAAAGTGAAACTGTTGTGATAACTCTCGGGGAACGCTGTTGCTGCTGAAATAAAGAAATTTCAGCAGCCATAAAAGAAATAAAGAAATGTCATGCACAACAACAACAACAACAAAAAAAAGGTCGTTCTTCACAATTTTCCAGCAACACTCTGCGGATAGACATTTTAATCACAAAGCATTTCACTAAGTGCTCTATTGACAATCTTAAATGTGCTGCCAGCAAGATAACAACTGGCTCGATACATTGCGGCCCCAGAGTTGCCCTCAGTTGCAAATCGTGACTAAACGGCTCTCCTTCAATCTCCTCCACAGACATAGACGAATGCAAGGAACACGAAGACATTTGCGGAGAGAAAGGCGTCTGCGTAAACCTCGATGGGAGTTATCGGTGCAAATGTGACGCAGGACACACCAACTACGGCCAGGACAAAACCAAATGCTCCAGTGAGTGTAAACTCTGCTCTGCCTCTGTATTTCTGAAGAAGTCACTTAGATTCTCATCTTCAGATCTGTTTGCTGACACACAGCCAGAACCGGTTCTCAACAGCTGAAGAAGGAAGCGGCGTCCACGCTGTGTTTCTTCCTGCTGCCTCTCGGCCTCAGTCTTCTTGAAATCCTTAATCTACTTCCTGTAGTAGATGGCAATTTTTCCGGATTATAAATCGCAGTTTTTTTCATAGTTTGGCAGGGGGTGCGACTAATACTCCGGAGCGATTTATGTGTGGAAATTAACACATCATTATATCACATCACATGTTATTTTCACGCAAAGCCGCAAGAGGGCGCTCTAGGCCTGTGTAATTCTATGTTCGGAGTTAGCAGAGTTGTTTAAAAGCGATATCGAGGACGAAGATTTTATTGCGTTTAGTGATTTGGAAAGACACGGATGGTTTGGTAAACCTGTTAACATGTTATTTATGCTATAGTTATCGGAATAACTCTTAATATGTTACGCTAACACACCAGGCACGTTCTCAGTTCGTTGTTTGTCATGTAACGTTAGCATACCGTTAATTAGCAACATTAGCATTCAGCCTGTTGTTGCTTCTATTCTATTTTTATTGCCTTTCAAGATGACACGTCTGTTCTTGGTGTTGAATTTTGTCACATAAATTTCCCTAAAAAATTCGACTTATATATATATGTATTTTTATTCTTTATTACGCATTTTAAGGCTGGTGCGACTCATACTGAGGAGCGACTTATAGTAGGGACAATACGGTAGACTCATTATTGCTCACACCTTTTGACTCGCCTGTCATCAGAACTGGGTTCAGATATGAGAAAAGCCGTGAAAGTCATGTAAATATTCAGCTTTTTCTGTTTTTTCCTCTTAGAGCTGGAGTGCGACAGCTTTGATGCGGACAGCGATCCGGGGAAGGTACGTCTGGATACGTCATCAGCCCTCATAGCGTTGAGAGTGAGGTGGAAAAAAAAAAAAAAACCCAATGAGCGTACCGACGGTTAAATCTCTAAAAACAAATACACAGACACGCTAATTGTCTCTGTTAACGAAATAAGCCGAGTGATCTCTTGCTTCTGTCTCCTAGTCGTTCGACGGGCTGGCGGACATGTTGTCCATGATGAGGAACAGCTGCTTGGCTCTGTCCAACTCGAGCTTCTCTGCCGGTGGAAAAGTCGACGGCGACGCGCTGCTCGAGGTCAGGAGAACAACAAAACTCAAACACACGTCCTGAGCCCGCTGGGTTCCCGGGTTCCCGGGTTCCTGGTCGTTTCTTTCGGCGCAAAGCAGAAGCTCGTTGCGCAGGAAAACATTCCTGAGCGCCAGTGTGTTTGAGGGGAGTGACCCGTCCAGCCGGAACGAGCCTCAGAAGACTCACAAATGGAAACCAAACGTTCAATAAAAGCAGATTAGCTGCACGAGAAACAAGAAAGAAATAGCAACCACACATATATATATATAAAACAAACAAACAATGTAATCAACGGCAGATAGAAAACATATATTGCTGCCATATGGAGCTTCAGTTTCTTAATTCATCAGGGAGATGAGTGGCTTTTTGTAAGCGTAACTTTATATGTTTTTGCAGGCGTGGAGGCAAGTGCATATTAAGGTTTTTATTTTAAATGGCAACAACAAAAACTGTTGCTTATGGTTAAAGTTGACCTCCTTGAGAGAGTGAGCCATGTTAAGATCGGGGATGGTCATTTTTTCCCCATTCTGACAATCTCCGGCGGTGACCCACAGGGTGCTGTGTTTGGACTAGTTACATGCATTTATGCTTTGAAAAAAGAAAAAGAAAATCAGCTTGAAGAAAATCTGTCATCTCCAGCCATCATCCACTCTCACTAAAGTTGTCATTTAAGGCTTTTGATGAAAAAGAACAGATGTCTATAGAGTTCAAAAACTACAAATAAATTACAATAGGTCAACAAAGCACATTTTTAGATGTCTATTAAACACTTCTTTGCATTTCCACAGGATTCTGTCCTTTGGAAAATTATATACAATTGTGGCTTTGTCTGTATTTGATGGATTTCCTGTTTCGTCTTCATTCAGATAAGTCACTTATCTGGAGTATCACAATGCGTGGATAATCCTGACATCTTATTTAGCTTGGAGTAAATAAAAATAAAAACTGGAGTTGAGGAATGTTTTTTCCAAGAAGTTCCGCAAGTACATGTAACCACAAAGGTTTATGGAGAGGAAGGGGGAACCAGAAAATATCTGGGTAACACTTTATTTCACGGGGCGCGCATAAGACTGACACAACAATGTCGTAAACATGACACAACATAAGTGTCATTCGGTAAATAATGACACTTTTAATGCAAACTATGCAGAAAGTCCGTTTAAAGTCCCAACTTTATAGTCTTCACATTTTTACAAATAAAACTCCAAAAGTAAAGTATGCATTTGAAGCTCTGAGTAACTTATTTGGACCACTTTTTGCTGTAGTTACCACTGCAAATTCTCTGAGGGTTCTTTTCTACCTGCTTTGCACGTTTATAAAGTGTCATTATATACAAAATAATACAACTTGGCACTTTTAATGCAACGTTTGGAGCAAGTTTGCACCGAAAGTGTCATTATTTATCAAACGACACTTCATAGTCATTCATAAAGACGCCTTCATGTTCATAACAGGTGATATTTCATGTTTATGACAGCAAGATGTCAGTCTTATGCACATCCTGTCAAATAAAGTTTTATCAATATGTGAGCTTAGATGACCTAGCTGGCTTGCAATGACCCTGTTCATATACACTATAATATCAGTTCTTCTTTCTCAAAGGTCAATTCCGTCCTTATGCTGATGACACAGTTCTCTATTTTTGCGTTGATTTATTTATTTATTTTTTATTACACTGCAGTTACATGCTCTAATGTATTTTATTGCATCAGTCTTGGAAATCAGAATTCTTTCTTTATGTATTTTACAATGATAAATAAAATATAACCTTCACCTGGTCATTTTTATGTGACTCAACAAGTCGAAAGGAAATAGAACGGGTTTAAAAAAATGTCTCCGTCCTCTTGTCTCTGTCAGAGACTTCTGACAGCGACTGACACCATCCTGTCCCCTGGACCCGTGGAAGACAGTAGAGGCGTGACTGGGCTGCTCAGTGCTGTGGAGAAGTCGATTTTACTGATCGGTCCTCAGCTCAAAGCCAACGACACCAAAATGGAGACCAAAGAAACGGGTATGTTTCAACCCATGAGCTCATGACTTATAGTAATTATAATAATGACAATAACATTGTGCCGTACTTGTCAAAACAGAAGCAAAAATTACAGTTCGAAGAGGAGCTACCCGCCCAACCGGACAAATCCGTCTGACCGGTGAACACGCTGATCTCAACACTGACTGGACAACAGCAGCTGGCGAAGGCCCATATCCTGGTGAAGGCTTGACTCTGAATAACAGGCCACCCTCACCTTCACAAACATAAACTAACCCTGAGTCTCCCAAACAGGTTTTGCTCTGGCCGCATTGCTGAGCTACAAGAACCTGGAGGGGTCTGTAAACACGTCTTTCGAGGACCTGAAAGAAAAGAAAAAAGACGCCGTTTCCTTCCAGGTCTTCTCCAAAGTCGTCTCTGTCGTGGTTTCCAACCCATCGACTCAGAACCTGCACAGTCCTGTCAACATTACTTTCAGACATCTAAAGGTACGTCCAACCTGTTGGGCATCACATTTGTTTGTTTTTTCTTTGTTCCACTTAAATAGAACTCCGATTCGTTTGTCTAGAAAGTTCGGTTCATTTTGGGGACGTGTGAATGCGATATCAAACTCCGATGCGAACCCAAAATGCGAACTTTGGTTCGCCTCAATTCACTTCACTTCAATTTTTGGTTCAGTTGAAGTGAACTCTGGTGTGGTTCGCCGTCATATGTGGACAATAGCACAGGGCATTCTGGGTAGATACAACCAAAACAAACAAAATACTCTAGCGCTCGAGGGAGAAATGTCACATGGTCAATCTGAAAATGTAACAAATTTTGCAACTTTGGTCCCACAATTGAACCACGTGTACCAGAGGATAAAGGTGTGAAAACACTCTAAGACATCCTCATTCCTGGTAGCTCTAATCCCACCTTCTAATACAATGAGAGTCTGCAAGAAAACACCATATGAAGTCATTACCAGGCAACTTTCAGAGCTTCCTCTGAAATCCAATGAAAGTATAAATATACCACACTCTCCGTATTTAACTGTTGATTTTGGTTTTCACATTAGGACGTAAAACCGATCCCTGAGGTGAGCTACGTCTGCGCGTACTGGGATGAGAGAGGAGTCTGGTCCCCAAATGGCTGCACCCAGGAGCTGTCCAACGACACACACACCGTGTGTTCCTGTAAACATCTGAGCAGCTTTGCTGTGCTCATGGCCCTTTATCCCATGAAGGTAAGTCACAGATAATACTTACCAGGACAAAGCATATCTTTTTTTTTTTTTTTTCCAGATGTAGGAACTATGCAGAATCAAGAATGTTTTTGGATGCAAAAAGATATATCCACGGCATTAGGTGAAAAACATAAATATGTTTGAACCTGGTGTAATATAGTAACCTTTCTTGGCAAGCAAATTGGTGGGACGGTCTTCTCATGTTTGGCGCAGGAATTTGAGCCAATGGAAGTCGAGAAGATCACAGTTACGTGTTGGGGTGAAGTTTTCATTGAAGAAATAGAGCTGCTGATGTCAGGAATGTTTTTTTTTTTTCGAATGACTGGGAAGGTTATGATTGACTTTAGAACCACATCAGGCTCAAACTAACCAGCAGAATCTAGAGGAGCTCAGGAAAGCGACCAATTAGAAATGAGCACAAAGGGAACCAACAGGACATAAAATGATTTTAAAGAAAAACCCTCCCAGAGATTTACACCAAAACACGAATCTGAACCAAAATGGTAAACTGGGCAAATGGACTGATGATAAACAATGTCTTTCCAGACACACTCACCTCTCACAGTGTTTACGGTTTCAACTTTATGGGATGTCGAGCATTTTTACAAGACAGGACCCATTGAGATTCCCACGTAAACAACCAGATTCATTCAATACGAGTCACGTGTTCAGCATTTCTGAGGGGAGCGTCATTGTAAGCTGACCTGTGTGCTCTCGCAGACCAGCTTTCAGCTCCAACTGCTGACCCAGATCGGCCTGACCACCTCCCTCGTCTGCCTGGTGCTGAGCATCCTGACGTTCATGTTCTGCCGGTCCATTCAGGGGACGCGCACCACCATCCACCTGCACCTCTGCGTCTGCCTCTTCATGGCGGACCTCGTCTTCTTGGTCGGGATTTCTCGAACTAAACCAGAGGTAAGGATTAATAGCGTCACTTCAAAACATGTTAAATCAATGTGTTGGCGTTTTATATCATGTTGCAATGTTATCCCCTCATCAAAAACATACTTGGGAGAAGTGCTGCATGTTTGAGAAAATATGTGAATCTCCCATGGCAACCATCCTGGGAGCTGGAATGGATGTAAACGGCACATTGAGAATAATGTGCTGAAGGCAGAGGGCTGGGAGGAGCAGGAGCTTCTTAAAGAGACAGAGACCCAATTTCAAGGCATCAAATCGCAAAGTCAATTTCTTTTAAGCCATGTTTGATATAGACAGCATTTGTACGGCAACTGAAGGTAACATAGTGACGTGATTGTGCTATAAAATGGCACTAAAGTACGTAATACTTCCCCGACTTGTTTCCTCTCACAGAGCCTCGTGTTATTTTGTCTTCCAGGGCGGCTGCAGGTTTGTTGCCGCATTGCTCCATTTCTTCTTCTTGGGCGTAATGAGCTGGATGCTGTTGGAAGGGGTGCAGCTCTACAGAATGGTGGTCCTGGTGTTTAACGCCACCGTCCGGCCCCTCTACTTGTACGTCACCGGTTACGGGGTCCCACTGGGGATTGTCGTCATATCCGCCATCATCAGACCAGAGGGCTACGGCACCGAAGACCAGTAAGTAAACATCTGCGCTTTTTTTAAAGAAAATGTTGCACATAAAAGAAGTCGTTGCTTTAAAGTGAAACCAAGAAATTCATGTATTGCTTGTTTTGCATCAGTGGAATTCAAACACTTTCTGTTATCAGCTTCTGTGACGTGAGCTTTTTTTTTTCTTTTTTTTCCCCCCTCCTTCTTCTTTTTCTTCTTCTTTCATCTCGCCACCAAAGCTGCTGGCTGTCCTTGGAGCACGGCCTGATCTGGAGCTTCTTCGGCCCCGTGTGCTTCATCATCGCCGTGAACGTCTTTTTCTTCATCGTCACCGTGTGGAAGCTCGCCCAGAAGTTCGCCACCCTCAACCCAGACCTCTCCAAGCTGCACAAAATAAAGTTAGTCATGCGCGAGCGCCTCTGCAGTGAATGGAAAACGATTTGAGTCAGAAAAAAGGAAGAAGCTTTCCTACTTCTATCCCGTTTCCCTACATTGATAAGCTTCGTTTTTGTTTTTTTTTACTCCTTTTCGACAGCACGTTCTCAGAAAACGTGTTCAGCTGTAAAATGAATCGGAGTCTGAAAATGTCCTCGCTCGGATGCAGAAGCTCATCGATCCGGGGTCAGACTGAGAAATTAAAACAGAATCATCCTCCTGCATAAAAAGCAGCTGCTTGACGAAGCGGCCATAAAGCGTGAGATTGGGATCTAAAAGGGGTCGGTGGGCAAATGAACAGATGGTTGAGTTGCCGAATGTAGCCAGAAGCACCTTTTCAATTTGAAGAAGTCGAAATTAAAAGAATGGCAAATAAAAGCAGCTACGTTATAATTTGTCCCTGGGGAAATTACGACACTTCCTTAATCTTCTTTAATTATGACTTCTGCTTTTAAGTTTTGTTTTTTCGCAACACAACTGAAAGTGCACCGTAATAATGAAAGAAATGGGAAGTTTTCAAAATTGTGTCGTCTCCCTTTTACGTCTTACCCCCAAAGTAAGAAACATTTTCTTCTAAAAACAACTAATTAGCAAATAGACTCAGTCTGTGTGTGATCTGACCTAGCACTGTGCAAGCCATCATAAAAAAATAAATATTTAAAACTGACTTAGCTGTCCATCCAAACCAGAGGTCTGCAGCCTTTTCCATTCAAAAAGACACTTTTGCCCCCGCTGCTACAAAATAAAACACAGGTAGAGCCACGAAACGTAAATATGAAGGCTGACAAAATGACACTAAAATTGTTTTTCTAGTTTTATATTTTAGAACAAAGTAAATTACCTTTTACAAAATAAAGAAAATATGCTGAATGAGATGAGCCTTTTATGTGAAAATGGGAATAGGTAGCATAGCTTAAAGCTTGATGCTATTAAAAACCTATATTCTGAATTTCTGGGAAAATATTCCTAAAACAAAAACTTCCTCAACAAAAACATTTCCTTTTTTGGTATTTCGGAGCCACAGTTGGGGGTCCAGAGAGTCACAACTTGCACAGGAGAATCTGTTGACGGCTTTTAGTTGTGATCTCCAAAACTCTGGCAGACTAGAAAAATGAAACCCACTGCTGAAAGAAAGCTGTCAGAGCTACTCTCTCGTCTGACCGTTTTAAAATGGCCAAATGAGATCAGAAATCAAAAGAATCAGATGTCATTTAATGGAAGTTCTGAACTTTAACATACGTGTTTTTTGTTTGTTTTTTGTTTTGTTTTGTTTTCTTTCTGCTTCTTTTTGAGTTTAAGGTTGTAAAGCATAAAGGTTCCAGCAAAAAGGTTCTCAAATCACAGTAAATTACAAACAGAAGCTATTAATCAGCAAATATTTTCACCGGATCCTTAAATCCAAGTTTATCTCCTGACTTTTTCTTTTTTTTAATTCAGTTGTTGGTTCCTGTTTGGTTTAGGCTGCAGTAGATTTTGAACTGGGGCAAAGGTTCCAGCGTGACAATGACCCATGACAAGGTGGTTTCTACAAATAATTAAAAAAAAGTCATGTTTTTTTTTTCCACTTTTGCAAACCTTAGAGGTTTGGATACTTTTGCAAAGTTCTCGCTGAAGACATGCTAAATGTCTCGGTAGTGGCATGTTTTTTCTCTTCAGGGATTTTTTCGCAGACTCTGGCAACATCTGAGTCACGAATGAGAAATCTTCGTCTGCGTTCTCTTCTCCTCCGAGTCCCCCGCCGGTCTGATTTGTCGTTTCGCCCCCCCCGCAGAGCTTTCACTGTCACCGCCATCGCCCAGATGTGCATACTGGGACTGATGTGGGTGTTTGGAGCCTTCTTGTTCAGCGAGGGCATGACGGCGGTCGCGTACATCTTCACCGTCCTCAACAGCCTGCAGGGCGCCCTGGTCTTCATCATGCACTGCCTGCTGTCTAAACAGGTAGGAAGGATCCGGAAGATGTTTGTGGGAGCGAATACTGCCGGGAGGAAAAGCATCAAGTTCAAAACCACACCGGCGGTTTTAAAAAGAGATGAAATGTTTTAGATAGAAAGCTATTCCAGAATGCTGTAAATATGGGGTTGACCAATGCACAGCCAGTTCAATATTTTCCCCTGTGGCTCTGCTGCCCCCTGCAGGTGAGAGATGAGTACGCCCAGTTCCTTTCCTGCATCTGCACGCCGCAGAAGAAGAGGTACTCGGACTTCAGCAGCACCAATCCGTCCAGCAGTCAGTCTCAAGTACGTGCCGTTTCCTGCCTTTGATGGGCTACTTATCTGTTTCCGCTTAAAGCGTTTTTTTAAAAAGCTGCGTTTCTGCATAGGTGTAATTCATGATCGACAACTAAAACCAGACAGCTACTAAAGATCCAATTAGTAGTCGAAAATACTTATTGTTCCAAATGTTTTCTCTAAGTTCAGACATCAAACCTCAGCAAAAAAGAAAAGTAAATTTGCCCAAAAAAAACAAAAAAAGAGATCATTTAAACTATCGTTGATGTTTGTTTTTAGCATCGCATCATTTTGACATTTTTCAAAGCAACAATCGAACTGAGGGAGATTCTGTCTTCTCATTGGCCGGTGTAAGATACTGGAAATCTTGAGTAACCATGGTAACATTTGCTCCGCCTTTAAAAACCAAAATGAATAACACGATTTAATTTGTCTTATGTCAAACGTAACATAGTAAAATAACACACTGATTATCACAGGCTTAGTAATGTGTTGAAATGTTCTTTCTTTCTTTCCTTCTTCCAAACTTTTGCCTTTGAAACTTGCATTTGGAAAGACTCTTGTCTCAAATGTTTAGAAAAAAAATGTAACATGAGTTAGAGAGTAACTAACTGATGCGCCCAAGCGTCGACGATTACGGTTTCGATAGCCACGGTGTTCTGTACTGCTGTCCGTTGGGTCGTAATAGTTGATTTTGAAATCTGGTGAGCGTTGTTAAGTCTTTCCTCATGATGCGGCTTGTTTCCCTGCAGGGATCCCGGAGTGGACAGATCACAGGAGAATCCCAAATCTGAAGAGCTTCATCATTTTTACCCCGCCTCATGGGCAGAAAGTCACTCCTTCAGACTGACAGGGCAAAGACTGTCGAGGTTCAGATTACCTAGAAAAACAAACGTGTCCTTTTGTTTCAGTGATTTTTTAAAAATGATTATTCTTTCAGCCTGACGTTGACCCATAGGAGAGCAGCAAGAGTGATGTCTTATTTAAAAACTAAACAGAAACGCTATAAAACCGAAAAAAAAAATAATAATAATAATAAAAATCAGCCGGTTTCAGGATTTGGACTTACGCCGTTTTACTTTTTCTTTTTAGACTTGAGTTAGGGGTGATCAGACTGTGAATTGTGAAAACCAAACCCTCCATCTTACCTGCTCAATTCTGTATCGAGTTTCACCAGGATGAAAAACAACGTTAGAGCCAAAATAAAAGGCTCGTTCACAAGCGCTTCCCGTGGTTTCAAACATTGCAAAAGGATGAATTTTGAATATATTTCAACAATTCCTCGTGACTGAACGGTGCCCCCTGCTGACTACTGAAGCAAACGCAACGTTTCAGGACATTTTTGTTTGTCTTTTTTCACAGTGCTGTTTAAATGCTCTGTAAGGCCTACGTAAAATACCATAGAGGAAAAACAAAACAGAAAATCTTATTGAATTATGCACACCGACTTCAATTTAAAAAAGAAGAACAAGTCGCCAAAATATAATGTAGAGAGAGAGAGAAAAAAAATGGGTAAAAGGGTTTGATAGTTTTTCATGTTTTTATTGCCATTCACAACAGGACAAATTGTATGTGATGTAATTTATACTGTAAAAAGATCCAGGTTTTTTTTTTTTGTTTGTTTGTTTGTTTTCTTAACGTGAGCCTTAAAAATGTTTATGCAGGAGTTGTCTGAGTTACATCAGTTCAACCAGAACATATCACAGTTATTATATAAGCTGTACTGCCTTTCAGAGCAACTAAAACGGAGTTTTATGGATTTAGACATATTTATTTCAGAACGCAGGCAACAGAAGTTAATACACACGTGAGCAGATAGTTTGCACTGTATTTTATGTAAATGTTACCTGTACAAATAGTAGTGTTTGTTTGTTTGTTTGTTTTGCGCGTACCGTAGAGGGAAAAAGGTATAGGATGCGTCAAAAAGTGTACTGCTAATGTGGTGATGGGGGATGCATGAAATTCACACCAGATGTTGGTAATAATCCAAGTTAAACTCAAATGTTGAAAACACACTTTTTTACAGCACAGAGTGAAAAACTAAATGTAAACTAAATGAATAGTACTGTTTCCTTAAACGTCAAATAGTTCACAATTTAGGAAAAGAAGAAATTCATTCGTATTGAATAAAATGAGGCCGTCTGCATGTTTCCGTTTATGTTTGTGGACATTTTCAGATATTTACAGATTTTTTTTCATGGACCTCTGAAATTTCTAAGCTTGGTCCACTGAACCTGTGAACATCGACACCACCACTAGGGGGCAGGAATTCTTTCAAAATTGAGATTTCCTCAAGTTCCTTTAGTATCTAGGCCTTTTTTTTTTTTAAATTTTGCAACGTATTAATTTTAATGCATTTCATCCTTATTCTCATTACACATGTCACACATACTTCCTGACACATTTGTTGCGATTTTGTTGTATTTGGGCTACGTTTGGCCTCTGCCAACGTCTGGTGTGAATGTCGTGGCAACAGCAGAAACCAGAAACGCATCCGCCTGGAGAAATTAATACTTATTCGCCGGGCTACTCCTGTGGTATTTGTTTTCACGTACTGTAATGAAATATTTTGCTTATAACGGGACAGAAACTCACACACGGCCTCTGATTTCGAACAAAATGGGTGATGCGTATTGCTTTTATCACTCGTGGCTAATGCTAAAACCTCCGTCTTGGCTTACAACTGAGCTTTCCTGCTCTTTTATTATTACTATTGTTATTATTGTCATTGCAGTTGCCAACCAAGTGAATATGGGACACGGTAAGAGCTTCGGTAATCACCATAAACGGGCCCACCCTGCTGATAAGGCTGCAGCAACTTCCCCCAATCACGCAGTGTTTGTTGAATAAATGTCCATTTAATTACCGTGTTCTTATTTTAGAACTTGTGCGTGTGTCCAGGAAACGTTAGCCGCTGTAAGCCTGAGGCTTCATCGCTGAAAGGAAACGAGAGCTCAGGCAGCCGCAAGATTTCTGCAGACCTGAGTTCGTTTCGTATCATTGCACTTTTCTGTTGTAAAAAAAAGAAATATTCAGCACAACTGTAGGTTTTTCATATTGTTACGAAATAGTAGAAGAAGGCGCACTTGCAGGACCTTCATAGTTTAATGCAATTTTAATTTTCCGCCATTCGCATCTGTTGAATCAGACATGGAAAATGCTTTTTCAGAATAGATCAGAGGCTTTCAGAGCCGCGTTTTGTTTCATCTTCCTATTATTTATGTTCAGATTTAAATGTTAACTCTCTGTTTACCAGCTGGTTTTGTAATTGTCATGGTTTTTATTGTTGTTTTTGCCGTTTTTATTTCTGCAAAGCAACAAGTTGTATTTATGCTACAAAAAAAAAAAAGAAAAAAAAAAAAAAATGAAGCAATGTGCAGCTTTTTTAAAATGAATGTAAGATTCCTTATTGTTAGAATGTGGTATAGCTACGTTTATAAACATGCTTATTTTTTTACTTTGGTTCACTTTACACTATTTGGTACTTTTTCTTCAATAGATATTGTCCACATTTCTGAATAAAGCCTTTTCTTTATCTGATTTCTGTGTGTTCTCATTATCAAAACTGTCTTTACTGACTAATTCGATGGATTTTCGTCTTACTGAAAAGTTCATTTGCTTCATAAAGTGAGTAACTAATTCAATTTATTAAGTAAATAAAGTGACTCATTTACTCACTTTATTAATTGGACACAGACAGGTGTTTTAGGACTTTAATTCTATTAATTATAATGATCTTTTTTCTCTGCCGTGTAAAACCTTGTAAAAAGACATCAGTGAAGGTTAGAATAACATTAGACCAATAAAATGGCTTTTCAACAGAGAAATGTTTACTCAATGAAAAGTGTGTTTCGTACTTGCTTAAAGGTTATTTTTAAAGATCCTTTTACTCTGATGAGCGAGTCTCATCGGAAGCCCTGATTTAGCGCGTATGGCTGCACGTTGACCGCTAGACCCGCAGGTCTATCGGTGCACAGCGGCGAGTCTGAGTGACGAACTGCAAGTCTGGGTTTGACTGGAAAAAAACCTAAACAATCAGCCACAAACCTATGAATCAGAGAAATGCACCAATCAGCTGCCCCACAACATCGCCGTCATGGAAACGATTGCAAAAGGTGTGTAAGAACATGTCTTCCACACCTGTACACATAGTCGCATTGTGCAGTATGTGATTTGGGTTTTTCTCCATGAAATGCAAGGAAATGAGTCATTTCACACTCCTGGGTCTCCAAAGGTCTTAGACAGTGGGCTAAATAAACTGAAGAAACCACACAAGGACGTACTGACAGTAGACGTGACACAGAGTTTTCTTTTATAAGCTCCTAGTTTGTTTTCAGACGTCAGGTTAGAAGCTCACATACATCATGGGGATTATCGTTGTACAAATCAGCCTGATTAAAAACCAGCCTCTTCTTCTACGCTTTGCTTCGTTCTGAGAGTCTGGCATCGGCTGTTTGAGCCTTTACGTTTTACCCAATCGCTCATATTTGTCCGCGACGTATGAAGCTTACCGGGAAGTTGCCAGAGGAAAACAGTGATGCCCACATGAGCTCAGGCAAAAAAATAATAATAATAATAAAAAAATAACCAGGATGGATGCTCTCTGCTAAAATGTTTCTTGCCGTCTTCCATGTTCTTTCGGCAAACGGTTGGGACAGAGTTGCTTTTGGTTTCACCGCCATTTACCTGCTGTTATACCTGCCTTTGAAAGTCTGCAGCTCATGTGACCAAACCAGCTGAGGAGATGAAAAGTTACAACTCGAGTTCAGATGTTGTTTTGACTTGAGTTGAGTTAAAACTCAAGTTAGAATGTTGAGTTTTAACATTATAACTCGATAACCTCTATCTAACTAGAGGCTGTACCCAACCTCAAGTTGGGTCACCCCAAGATCACTGGGACTCCTGAAAAGACAGAGTCTAACAGTTCTTAAAGCTCCAGTGTTTTCAGAAAAGTTGAGCAGACTGTGCAGGAACGGCACGAGGAATTTCAAATTCGCCCGTTTCAACAGGCTGGCCAAAAAGTGAAACTGGAACCACATTCAGGTCTTGCTTATCTGCTTTCTTAAGAAAATGAAAAGGTGTGTTCTTTTGAATTCATATTTTATGATTCCAGTAATGCCAGAATCATAAATAATCAAGACTCTGTGGGGAGTCTGATTTAGTGACGTAATCATATTAGTTGTGTTACCACCCTCACGCCACTAGAGGCGCTATCAGGCCCAAAAAGAGATTCATTAATACCCAGAAAGCTACAGAACTAGCTAAAAACTAGTTCTGCCGGGGCAGCGGGGCTTTAGAAGTAAATAAAAGAGAAAAGTTCAAAATGCTCCTTCCTGAAGATGAAGATATATCAGAGATTTCAAAAGACAATAAAAAAAAAAAAGGAAATAGCGCCCCCTTCACTTCCGGAGTGCAACGGTCCCATTTCTGGACTGACCAGTAGGAAATGCGTCAGGCTAATAAATTTGGGGCTCTTAATTATTTATTTGAAGTTTCTGTATATAATGTGTAGTCCTGTGTATCTGTTGTATAAATAGTAGTACAACATAAACTTTTGTATTTATTCATGTTTTCCATTAAATTCAGACATTTTTAAAAACAGGAATTGGCTTCACAAGATTAAATCACCGTGGGTTTTCCGCTATAATCCCAACATTGGACAAAAGCATCCATGCAGGTTCAAATACACTATTTGAGTCATTATTTGGTAGCAAATTGCTCCTCAACCACATACCTTTTTTTTTGTTGTTGTTCTTTTCCTGGAAGCCATCACCGAGCCCCCCGGCATTATTCTGACAAGACCCATAAATTAAAGAAGAAGAAGAAGAAGAAGAAAAAAAGCAATGCTCCTTGTTCCTCGTAAAGACACAGCTCTTCGCTTTTGGCTCCCGGGGCAGATGAGTAACACACCCCACTGTGACGCTGGAGCTATGAGTTTCAACCTGCTCTTCTGCTCTCTGCTATGCGCTGCTTATCAGACACTTTGTTCCTGACAGCTGCTCTGGAAACATCTGCTGCTGCTGCTGTTGCTGCTCACTCTCTGCATTAATTACTTCTGGATCCTCCTTCCCAGTGGAGCCTTTTTTATAAAATCCCTGAACAGGTAAGTAAATCGTCTCTCTCTGTATCTTTTGACCCATTTGTTTTTTTTTTTGTTTTTTTTTTTGTTTTCTCGTACTCCATTTGAATCCTGCTTGGCGTTTTCTCTTGTTGCAGACAATGAAGCCGCTGATCTGCGTCCTCGCCAGCTTGGTCTTCCTGGCTCCCCTGAGGCTCGTCTCCGTCCCCTGGCTGTCCGGCCTGATTGCAGGGCTGGGCGTCCTTGTGGTCTGGACGGGGGCCTGGAAGAGCATTCGCGTTGCTGCGTGCACCATCAAGAGAGACCTGATGTAAGCGAGTATTGTGTTGTGCACGTCTCACTCCCGCACCTTCCTGACTTCCCGTCGCTCCCTCCGTTCTCGTTCCCCGTCTTTATCAACAGGTGTCTGGCTGCCATTGCGAAAGTGAGGCTTTCCATGCACAGAAGCGTGCGAAACGGAAGAACCGTGCCTGCCTTGTTTGCTCAGACGGCGCTGCGGCATCCAGACAAACCCGCCTTGATCTTTGAGGCGACAGGAGAGGCGAGGGGAAAAAACATTTCGAAAACTGGTGCAAAATCCACAAAAAAAACGTCTGAGTGAAACGTATCTCCTTTCCCGTGTGCATTTCCTCCAGGTCTGGAGTTTCAAAGCCCTGCAGGAGCGATGCAACGCCGTGGCTCACTGGGCTCTGGCCCAGGGCTGGGCTGAGGGGGATGTGGTGGCCTTGTACATGGAGAGTCACCCGCTGGTGGTCGCCCTGTGGCTGGGGCTGGCCATGGTGGGTGTGGAGGCCGCGTTCATCAACCACAACCTCCGGCAGGAATCGCTGCTGCACTGCGTTGGCGTGTCCGGAGCTCGGGCCCTGGTGTTTGGAGCCGAAATGACCGGAGGTGGGAGGCAAACAGGATCACAGCGTCTCTTTCTATTTGCTAAATGCCAAAACTGTAATGCACTACTTTTTTCACAGTCACTGGTTTTAAATACCACAAGATTACAATTTATTTTTTTTTTTAACCCAGGGAAATGACTTTAAGGCTTTCTAACTGATTCATTTACAGACTTTTGAGTTAAAAGGACACACACCTGCAGGAGGCAAACACACTTCTCCTTTGGCTTAATGGAAACATCAAAAGCAATCAAGTTATCAGGAAGTGAACTGTGAACCATGAAGCCAGTGGAATAATTGCAGGACGCGCCGCGAAATGTTTGTTCAAACAAATGCAATCCGTGAGCCCGAGATGAAATTCAGTGTAACATAGAAATCCACCTGAAAACAAAAGCAAAAAAAAAAAAAAAAGTCGCCTAACCCCTAAGCCATCCCAACGGCGAGGCACGGCGGCGGCAGGATCGTGTTATGTGGGTCGTATGCAGCAGAAGGAGCAGGGAACACGTAAAAAACATAGATGACATCCAGAGGATCGTCAGGAAATTAAAACGGGGATTTAAATGAGCTACAAAGTGCCTAGAAGAGAAGAAACTTCTGTTTTTCCAAAGCCCAGATCTCACTCCTATAATCTGAGAGCAGAGCTGAAAAGGTGTGTGTGTGTGTGTGTGTGTGTGTGTGTGTGTGTGTGTGTGTGTGTGTGTGTGTGAGAAAGGCTAACTGCAAACTTCACTCAGTTCTGTCAGGAGGATCGGTCCAAGATTCCTGCAAGCTCAAGTGACCCAATCACATTGTCTAAAAGGCAATTCTAGTAAATACTTAAGAAGTGTAAGTTAGCGTCTTTATTTGAAACCCCCCCCCCCAACCAAAAAAACCCAGTATATTCTGTCAGTCTTTGTTCTTTAGGAATCGTTTTGGTTTTTGAACCAGCCTGCAGCAGAAACGTCTCGGTCTGGTTGAATGAAGGAAGGAGGTTTTGTGTCTGCATGCAGGGAGCATCTCTGATCTGTTTGCAGCAGGGCGGGAGCTCAATGCTGGAAGAGACTGATTAACATCTTATCAAATTAGAATACGATCAAAAAGGCCATTAATTTCACTAATTTGGCTCCGAAATGAGCCTCGTTAGCCTCACACAGAGCAGTTCATCTGCAGGGTTTGCTCCTGTAGTTTTGGCTGGTTGTCAGCCAAAAGCATCACAAACTCACACAACCAAACAACCGAGGCAATCTCTGCATTACATGTTAGCTTGACGTCATTAAAATCTCTATTTTGAGAGCGATCTCTTTGCCCTTTCCGCATTCCTGTGATCTCGTTTTTCTTCCAGCGGTGTCAGAGGTGTCGGGGTCTCTGCAGCCCGGCACGACGCTGTTCTGCGCCGGAAATGAGGAGGATGAGGATGAGGAGCAGCGCCGCAGCTTCCGGGCTCAGAGTCTGGATGCCCTGCTGACCTGCTCGCCCGCTCACCCGCCCTACTACAAGCTGAGGAAAGGCTTCAACGGTAACACTCTGCAGCTTGTGTGGCGCCGATGCTTTGTGCGGTGCGTGTGTGCGCGTAGCTGCAAAGTCGCGTTTCGTGTTTTTTTTTTTTTAAAAAAAAATACTTTTGATTGCAACACATCGTCTCAGCAGGTCTTTGCCTGCCACATTGCGCTCTTTAACACAAAAAACGCGGATGCCAACTTCACCGCTGGTCTCTTGTGAGATGGTGTAACACTTTAAATGTCCCTAAAAGTAATATTTCAATAATCACTCCAGACTGGCAGCGTCCCAACGATTCAGTTCTGTTTCTGTCTTGGTTGCGGTATCGCATTCCTGAGTGACTCTTCATGTCTCTGCTCGCTCGGCCCGTCAGGGGAGAAAGAAGCGCGTTTGGCGCTAATGGGAGGGGGGGAGGGGGGGAACCCCGAGTGCGTGTCATACAAGTAAAAGCTCCGCAGAACGTGACGACACGCAGCGACAGCACCGGGAAGCATTTCTAATAACGTCTCCGCACGTCGGGGTTTTCTGCTGGCTTGCAGAAAGACTTTTCTACATCTACACGTCCGGAACAACTGGGATGCCGAAGGCGGCGGTGGTGGTGCACAGCCGGTGAGTCTGTCTCATGCAGTTTGGTGAATTGTTTGGTGAATTGGCGCAATGTTGAATGTCCGCATGTCGCTCAAAAACAGCCAACCATGTTTGGCTCCTAAATGTAGGTGCAGCTGCTGAGCATTTTGACTCATTTTGTACCGTTTGAGTTCTCTGCTGCTTTTCATCTAGGAAGCAACCAGACTGGGGTGGCGTTGAGCTTTTCAAAACAAAAGCCTTTCTTTGAGGGCCTTTAAAACCATAAATGAGGACATGACCACAATGAATAGGGTTCTGTATGACTAATATCCTGCAACCTTTACAGTACAGGGAGCCATTTTCACCCTCAGTCCTGTGAAGCAGAACTGTCTTTTATTTTTGTCTGTTCGACATAAATAAACGTCACGTCGCCCTGAGAACAGCGTCCCCATGTTCGGACAAGAGAGTGGCGCCATCATGCTTAGGGAATGCTGTCGCCAGCGGTGACTGGAACCCGATCAAACACTTGCAGTGTGCCACCGTAACGTGGCCAAACGAACTCAGAGGAACAAATGTTGATTGTCTCATCTTCTGCTCGGCTCGGCAGCTATTTCCGCATCGCCGCCTCCGGTTTCCATTCGTTTGGCCTGCGTCCCGATGACATCCTCTACACCTGCCTCCCTCTCTACCACTCCGCAGGTAGGCGCCGTTTTTTTTTTTTTTTTTAACTCAACAATGCATCTTTGTGTTTATCGCACCCTTTTAGAAAACTCTGCCCATAAACCTGCTTTATTATTTTGTCCTGGCTTTCGCTCTAATTGTCTACCTGCTTACAGCTGTCTTATTTCATTTATTAGAGGAACAAAAATCTTTCTAAACCCCCAGCCTGTTGTGTGAAATGCATTTCTCCCCAGGGCAGCTTTTGTCTCAGTCTATAAAATTACACATTTTTCCAAAAGTCTTGAGGATGACAAAGATGATTTTTGGCAAGCGCGAGACGACGCTTTTTTACTCTCGGCTGCCATTTTTGCCCAATTGTATTTATTATGCTGACATTAACTGAGGAAACTGAGACGTGCATCGGTTTAGATGTTTTCCTTGGTTGCTTCATGACCTTTTGGATGAGCTGATGCAATGATGACACTAAAGGTTCGCCGTTTACGGATAATGTCTTTTTTTTTTTTTTTTTGAGGTTCGAAAAGGACCCGAGTGCAGAGCCAAGCTGTTGTTAAAGAAAGTCCTGTGACAGTGAGGAAAACACAGGGAATGCAGGGAAAGCCAGTCATAGAAGGCGAGCAGCGAAACGTAGGAATCCAGCAAAGGAAACGGAGAAAAACCAGGAGCTTAACTCCTGAGGCAGAGAGGCGGAAACTCAGGACCAGATGAACTAATCAGAGGAGATGGGCAGCAGCTCTTTCTACAGCTGCTGCCCATCTACAGCCCATCTGAGGGAGAGAAGCTAATTAACACTCAAGGCGCAAAACTAAATGCACACAGCAGGCGAAGGCGACACAAATCAGATCTATTTACTTTTTTGCCCATATCCGATTTTTTTCACGACAAGCTAAACGTCTCAATTTTGATCTTTTCACCCTCGTTCCTCCATCTCACTCTCTCAAACTCTCGGGTTGTTTTTGCTGTACGTGTTGTGTGTTTGCACAGGGACCATCATGGGCGTGGGACAATGTTTGCTCTTCGGCTTGACAGTCGTGATCCGGAGGAAGTTCTCGGCCAGTCGCTTCTGGGACGACTGCGCGAAACACAACTGCACTGTGAGCTCACGCCGCTGCCGCAAGCCGGACGGTCGATTTTCTCCAGGCACGTCTGTAAACAACTCGGCCAGATCTGCTGTGTAATTTGTCCCTGGTTGTGCGTCAAAACCCCCCCCCCCCAGGTAATCCAGTATATCGGCGAGGTCTGCCGCTACCTGTTGGCTCAGCCCGTCCGCCCGTCCGAAGCTCGCCACCGGGTCAGAGTTGCCATTGGCAACGGCCTCCGTCCCTCTGTGTGGGAGGAGTTCGTCCGGAGATTCAAGATCCAAAGAGTGGGCGAGTTCTACGGTGCCACCGAGTGCAACTGCAGCCTGATCAACATAGATGGGAAGGTGTGCTTTCATGGAAGTGCTGAGAGTTTAGATCAGGCCTCACAACCCAAATGTAGACCTGAACCCAATTTGGACGTATTGTTTTAATTTTTTTTTTTAGTTTTTTTTTTTTGGTTTTTAGACGCTTGTTTAAGTAAGTTAGTTTTTATTTAACGTCCACCTCGTCACGTTCAAGTCATCCGGGATGTGAGCAGCTGCACAAACTGGGATTCCCACAATAAATTAGCTTAACGGAAACGCTGTAATTTCTCATAAAAAAATCCCAAACAAAACAAAACAAAAAAAAAAATTCTAAAGTTTTTGCGCTAGAATGAGACAGTTTTTAGCTGAATTGAGACTAGTGAATTTCACATGAACAAACTTCTTCATTATGTTCCTCATTTGATGGAAACACTTCCGTAGCAAAACTGTGGGGTTTATTTTTACGTTAGCGGAACGTCGACGTCGTTCTGCGTACATTTGCGATGGAGACGCATCTGCTGAAAGAATCTTGTTACAGTCTGAATAATTTCACTGTCTTCATTTCCTCAACAAGTTAAACTATCTGCTCCTCTGTTTAGAGGAATAAGAATAAGAAACCTTGCTGAGCTCAAGGAATTCAGACGCGTCCTGTCTCACCCGTCCAGGTGGGAGCTTGTGGCTTCATTAGCCAGATCCTGCCCAACCTTTACCCCGTCCGACTGGTCAAGGTGAAAGAGGATGAGAAAGAGCTGCTCAGGGATTCGCAGGGACTCTGCATACCTTGTCTGCCTGGTAACACAACTCTCACACATACACACACACACACACACACACACGTGCAAACTTAAAATAGAAAGATATCAAACAGGTTCCTAATGCTCGCATCTGCCTTTGCCTCTGCAGGGGAGCCGGGGATGCTTGTGGGCCGCATCAGCGACAAGGATCCGCTCAGGCGTTTCGACGGCTACGCCGATCAGGACTCGACCAATCAGAAAATAGCTCACCATGTGTTCCAGATGGGAGACTCTGCTTACGTCTCAGGCATGTTGCATGCGGTCCGCGTGTCAAGTCTCTGAATAATAATGATGTCGCATCTGCGCTCTGGTTTCCAGCCTTGCCGTGTTCAAACAAAGGCAAGGCTTTTGTCTCCTCCAGCTTTCCTTCGGTGTAAGAAGGCTGGAGGAGACGATGCAGCGACACGCGCCGAGGTGTAAAGCATAAAAATGTCGCAAGAACATCATCAGATTGTGATGTTTAATAATAGATTCTCTCATGGTGTTTTTTTTTTTTTTTTTTTTTTCTCCCCCTCTAAGATTTGGATATTCTTCTAACAAAGAAATGAAAGCTTATAGCTTGAAAAGAGAAAAAAGTACAACAGAAACAAAATCTGATCCTGAACAATCTAGAAAAATCTAAGTATTTAATTCTACTTCTTAGTTTGTTAAGAAGTAGTTTGTCACCGTTTTCCGATTGGCTCATTATTGTAGCGAAAGGTCCAATCATGAACCATTTACCTCTGAGGCTTTTGGAATAAGAAAAATAAATAAATAGGCCCTCAGCATCGCAAAACCTTCCCTGTACTTACTCGTGGACATGGTGTGCTTTTCCAAACCTCATCCTTTGTTTGTAGCTGAAAAGCTTATTTTTAGACTTAACCAAAACACAGGGTTCCAGCTGGAGTCTACAGCAAAGCTGAGCAAATCATCCCCTGGTATCAATCAAAAGTTGGGCTTTTCTAAATTGTTGAGTCTGACAATCAAATGTGATCTAAAGCCAACCATATACAGGGTCCGAATGTATGATATCAATACTGATTACGATACTTTTTATTCAAGTTTTATGTACAGTCAAACTTTCTGACCTTTGAATTGTTTTTGTTCAAAACTTGGACAGAATCTGAACGAGGTTTATAGATTTCTACAAAATACTTTAATGTCTTATTAACATGATTTGTGTACATTTTTTCTGAACAAAGTGGGGAAAAAACACAATTTGAGAGCAAAGCGAAACAAAATCTTTTGGATGAAGAGCTAAGAAACCAATATAAAAATAAAATAAAATCTCAAGATGGAATCTGAAACTAAAGCATCGATAGTATCGATCCAATACAGACACCGACTTGGTATCGATATTTTGGATCGATCCTCCCACTTTTACCCTGTTATTTCAGAAGGATAATCATCTTTGATTCCTACTTCAATGATGAAATTCCTGATTCCTTTTTCTCCACCTTTGTTTTTTTTTTTTGTCCATCAGGCGACGTGCTGGTGATGGATGAATACGGTTACATGTATTTCATTGACCGCAGCGGGGACACGTTCCGCTGGAAGGGGGAGAACGTCTCCACCACAGAGGTGGAGGGCGTCCTCAGCGGGTTGCTGGGACACACTGATGTAGCCGTCTACGGAGTGTCTGTTCCAGGTACGGATGAGATGGAAAAAACACACACGTGCACACACACACACACACAACACCTACAAAGGAACCCAAACCTGAAAACTCAAGAGCCTCCTGTGTTTGCGCAGGCGTGGAGGGCAAGGCCGGCATGGCAGCCATCGCTCACACCGGAGCCGGTTTGGACCTTGATGAGTTTTTGAGCGCCGTACAAAAACACCTTCCCTCCTACGCGCGACCCGTCTTCCTGCGACTCGTGCCATCTGTGGACACTACAGGTGAGGCCGCGACTCCAGGACTCAAACCTGCTTTGACAAGAGCTGAAATACAAACATGTTTTTTTTGTCGCCCATTTTTCCTCTCAGGTACATTTAAAATTCAAAAAACACGTCTGCAGAAGGAAAGCTTTAAGCCACAACACTCGGGGGAGCAGATCTACTTTCTGAACAGCCGGGCTGGACGCTACGAGGCCGTTAGTGATGAACTGTGTAAAGCGATCGTTGAGGGCAAAGTTTCTCTCTGAGACGAGAGGACACCCACAGAGCCTGCTGCATATTTTATTACTATTTTTTTTAATTTTTTTTTAGAAAACTCCATTGTACGTTGGAAACCTTGATTTTTCAAATAAATGTTATGTATAAAATGTTTGAGAAACTTCTTACATCTTAAAACACATCAACTAAAGATGTCTAGATAGGAGGCAAGAATAAAACTATATACTCTGTAGGATAGTTGTGTTAAACTATACATACAATACTATAAAGCTTAACTTCTGAGAGCAAAACTCCAGCTGTGAATTGCATTAGCTATTGAAACATTTAAATACAACTAACCAGATAGTATGTTGTACTTGTAATTTACTATAAAATAGAAAACATAAGACTTAAGCTGTAATTTTGTTTTGGGGTAAAAATGAAATTTTGCAACAGTAAAAATACAGAACATATTGTTGATGGACATGAAAAAGCAATCCACCCGTTGTCCCGGCAACCTACATTTCATCCGGTAGTTTCACTGCAGAACAAAAAAATTAATTATATTACAACAATGTAAAATATTGCACCTGATCTTGAATAAATTTTTTTAGTTTGACTTGGATAATTTTTTTTTTTTTTTTTTTTTAGTGACGGTGAAGTAAATTTTATTTCTATAGCAGATTTTCAGCAACAAGGCAATTTGTAGTGCTTTACATGAAGTAGAGGAAATACAAACAAAATAAGAACAAAAAGTACTCCGTCATTTATAAAGCAGCAGGGGTTTCTCTGGACTCTTGTTCTGATAAAACTAGATTAAAGGTATAAAACTACATGTGTGTTCTCCATTATTAATAAGAATAAGTTGTTGTTGAACTAGCCGGTGCCGCTCAGGGCTTTGTTCAGTGAAACATGGTAGCTCACCTTAAACCTGCTCTTTCTGCTCTGCTTCTGAACAACATTTCCGGTGTTTGGCGTCTTCTCCTTTCCTTCAGGTTTTTCTGGTTCCTCCTTTTTGCACAACACAGCAGGGTCCGTTTCTCTCGCTATATTTGTTGCGGTACCTTTCTCCGTGGGAGAGTTGCCTTCCACGGGCCGATCCTCCGGGTCCATGCTGATCTTCACTCTCTGTTCCAACACCGTGACACCTCCACCTGCGGACGACGACTCAAAGTAAGGATAGACTGCTCCCGTGAAGCAATGCGTGAAGGTAAAAAGGGGCGCGTCCGTGTCGGCATCTACGAATGTCACCGTCCCTCCTTCAAGGTCCAATTTTACTCGGACTCTGCTGAGGTGGCGCGAGCTGCCGACGTCGAGGGTTTGAGTGGGAGTCGTGAGAGCTTGGTACTCTCCATCCTTGAGCCTGATGCACCAGAGTCCGGCTTCTGGGGATGCTTCACATGCGGTGGTTTTCAGCGCTGACAGAGCAGCGACACCCACTGTCCATCTGTCGGTCTCCCCAACCTGAGAGACGAAAGATTAACCTTTAACCTGAAATTTCGGAAAGAACCGTTATTTCTTGAGATCATCTAATTGTTCTCCTGGCTAACACTTCACTTATTGGTACAAAGTCTTTTATTTTCTGGACTTTCTCAATTGGTAAAATGTGCTCCAGCTTCGGGGCCGGTGTGCCGCAGGGTCGTATGCTGGACACCCTGCTCTTTGCACTTTGCAACCGCGGCTATATTCCCATCAAAACGCTTAAATAAACAGGGTTTATTTTAGGGTTAGCAAGGTTTGCAAAATTTTACGTAACAGTTTGGCTCAGAAGCTGGCAGTGAAATGTTTCACCTGCTTTTGAACACCGACTGGAGATCTTAGGACCGCAGGAACAAAATGTCCCATTTTGACATTTTATGAAATGTCAAAATATTAAGCCACCAGGCTTAATATTCCAGCTGCACCAAAGACTCCACAAAGCTTCTCCAGCTTGTGATAAAATCAAAAAGAGGAAATGATCAGAACGGAGTTACCAAGAAGTGAACAGCAACACAGAATGTGCGGGGAAAATATTATCAAAGACGTTGTTTTTTTTAAAACAAGATAAAACCTGTTCCGGCTCCTCCCATCAGGGCAGATGTGACAGATCAATTATGTTCCTACAAAAGCAACTTCTCCTGAACTCCCATGAATTTATTCCACACTGACTCTCCTTCCTGCTGAGTAGGTGAACCGTGCATGTAAAAACACTGCATGTTTAGTCAACCTTTCTTGACCTCTGGGAACATTTCTTGACGTCTTTAAAACGATAGCGGCTCAAACGAACAGTTTTGCTGCACAAACGTTTGACAGCAGTTTTGTCTGATTTGAAGAATCACTCAGATTATACATGCATGCAGGATACGGTATGTAGACACCTCCAGGTCCCAGCAGTGCACCCCGGTGCTAAAGCCCTCTCTTGCCAGGACGCCGGGATGAGGGTGGAGGCGTTCGGGCTCGTTTGTGAGCTGCTCTGCGGTCGGCCGGGGTCCAGCGGCGACATGGAAACGGCTCAGCTCTGGAGACGACGGCCTCACAGCCCGGCCTGCTGATCTGGGATCCAGAGTCACCGGAGCTGGAAGACGTCGGGTATTTAACAAGACATCAAAGCGGGAAAGCGGAGCAGAATGTGCACGCGCATGGGGAGGACACTAACTATAGGGGGCGATTTGTTTCATCTTCTCCCAAACGCCGTATCGGAGGTTGCCTAAGTGTTTTGCCACGTTGATTAAAGGCCTGTGAATCCTCTCTGGCTTCGTGTTACCGCACCCTGTGCTACAGTGAGTAAACATGGACAGAAGACCAGATGGTTGTGATTTTTTTTTTTGTTTTTGTTGCTTACATGGATCAACAAAATATGATAAATCCTCATACCTACTCATATCTTGGTATTCCTGTGAAACATAATTGATTTGAGAGAAATTCCTTTTTATTTTTTTTAGTAGTTTTTTTAACTGCTAAAAAAAGAAAAAAACAAAAACAAAAACGTAATTTGATGACATAACCTGTAAGTATTCGGTTCCTTCTCCCCCGGCATGGAGCTCCCGTTCAGTCAGCCGGATCTTGTCCTCCAGGGTTGTTATCACCTCGTTTAGTTGCTTTATCCTCTCCGCGGCCTCCCTGCTCTTCTCCTCCTTCTCCTCCGTCAGCGCATGAAGTCTGGCTGCTTCCTCCTCTCTCAAAAACCGATGAAGTTTCTCAAATTCTTCCTTCACGATCTCCTCTGTGAGGTGGGAGTCACTCTTTTAAAACAGATTTAAAAAGTTAAGCTTATTCATACACGCAGACAGGAGAAGAGACATGTTTCGTTTTACTGTTGTTAGATGAACCTGGTTGCACTTGGATGTCGTTCTGCAGGCATGCATTACGTCCTCGAAGTTTTTAATCTTCCCGTTTAATCCAGTCAGTGATGTTTTAAGCTCCTCCTAGTGTTGGGAAGGAGAATAACTTTAAAACCGGGCTTTATGGAGCAGAATCCATACAGTTAACTGATGAAACCATGAAAAGATGGTGATGAAATCCTCGCGGAGCCAAGTTTTTAGCAAAGACAATTTGTGAAGAATCTCTCATAGTGAATCAGGACCATGTTCAATTTAAACAAGGCAGTTTGGAGGAGAAAATGCATATTTACCAGAAAATTTAAGGAGGCCTGTTAAGAATCCTCCTTGTTTACACATCTGCCGGATGTGGCTTCAGGAAGCAGGCGGAGGAAATAAAAGTACACAACACTCGGAGAGGGCCTCAAGATGGGGCGGGGGAAATACAGATCTTGTAAAACTGCACTTCTGGCAATTCTTGACGACTTTTGCGAATGTTTGGTTTGGCTTTCTGGCGTCATGGCTTCTATGACTTGGGACACCAGTGATCAGACATTCTGGTTGGCAGTCAGCTGGTGTCCATGAGGGGAAAAGTCAATTCATGCCAGCTGCTCTGTTTCTCAGCACTTCATGGTCCGTTTTATTGGTTTCTGGGGAAAAAGTACGGTCCGTTTCCATTTTAATTAATTTTTTTTAAACTTTTGGGATATTCTCAAAGTAAAGCTGTAAGATAAAGACTGACACATTGGAAACATAGTCTAGAATAAATACAGTTAATGTCATGTTGAGGGAAGAAAAACCCATAAAATGAAATCATCTTTTATTTCAGCAGCCTAATCTCAAGATTAAAAAAAAACAAAAAAAAAAACATTTTCTAGTAACTTTCATTAATAGCAATTCACTTTTTATTTTCCTGGGGTATATATGTCAATTAACAGGATAGTTACGCTTCCACAAGGACACAAGAGCAGGCAACGAATCAACAATAAAATAGCTTGTCATCTAAACCTCCTCATGTCCATGATCAGAGCAAATTGCCGTGTCATGTTTTCCCCAGTGTGTTGAGGAAGCATGTCCTGCTTGCAGTGAAGAATTGCCAGACATTTTTTTTAATGTAGCACTGCATTTTATCCCAGAGTCTTTATTAATGTTATATAACGGCCTTTAACACGCTGAGCTTCTCATATTTTATGGAGTGAAAATAGTCTCAAAGCATGTGTAAAAGTAAATTACTCCATGTCTCTTTATAATCGGAGAGCAAAGGCTGAAGGTTTAGCTTCTGCTTACTTCAGAGGACAGACCACCAGGACGCTCCGCCTTGTTTCTTGATTCCGGCCAGCGAACCATTCCGCAACCCAGTGGTCATTTTTCGGACCATTTAGTCTCCTGTACAGCTCGAAACTGCACAATATGTCTATAAATAATTTTGGGATATCATAACGAAGTGCTGAGATATATCGTTTTCCACCGAACTAACGTATTTGCCACTTTGGCACAAGCACAGTGAAACATTTAGAGGATAAAAACACTAGACTCAAATGACCCAGCTTTCTACTAGCATGTAAACGCACCATCCATGCATAAATCTGGGAACTCCGGAAGCGTGAAATGAGTATCAAATATACTCGTAACCGGATCTATGCGTAAATTCAGTTTTGTGTGCATGTACCAGGTGACTTGTGTACTTTTTCAACATTTGTAGGCATTGAAGCTTTATTTTATTTTTATGGTTTACAAATCCAGTATTACACACACATAAAAATATTTTTACACATGCACAAATATTTTGAGACTATTTTCACTCCATAGAATTTTAACCGGGCCAATCAGCGAACAGAAGAAGTTGTGAACAATGATGTCGATTTTCTACGCTGTTTTACAATTGTAGCCTGCCTGTAATTTTAGCAATGACAGTAGAGGAAGTGAACAAAGCTTTTCAGACCGTGTTGGCCACGCTTTCAAACATTTAGTCAGCGCCAACAGCCATCTCCGTTCGGCTCGGCACTTCTCTCTTCGAGTTGGAAGATGGTTCTTTGCAGCGCAGGCGAGTTCCGATAAGCTTCAAATGTCATGGACAAATTAGCAATTGGGTAAAATTCAACACCTCAACCCAGTCCACACCTCATTTCTCAACAGTGGAGAGTCCAGACCAGCTGTGCGAAGCAAAGCCGAGAACAAGGATCTGGTTTCTTACCAGGCTGGTATCACCCTGATTAGGGTGGAGAAGCCTGAATGTTTAAATGTTTCTGACTATTTAAACTTCCAACTCTATAGCTTCAACAAATTGTTTCTATTCCTGAAAGATTTATTTAGAATGCTCTTGTAAGCATTCCCAACCTACACACCTTAAGAGTATCAAAGGTGTGTAGGTTGTAGAGTATAAAAGGTCAAGGTAAAACGTACAAGCAGCACCAAAATTCCAGATTCCTACCTTGCAGTCGATTGCGGCCTCCGCTGAAAGGTACACCCTATGGCGTGCGTGGCTGTCAGCTGCACAGTGTTTACATAAGGGCTCCAAGTCATCCAGACAGAACAAGGACAGGTACTCCTCGTGTTCCTCGCAACATTCTGCAGATGCAAGCGGTGAGGGAAAAACAGTGTCTGCCTCTGATCCGAGCAGGGGTGAAGAAGGAGAAGAGGCCCGGTCACTCATGGCTGTTCTGACAGATATGAAGACAGTTTAGTTTGTCAGAATGAAGCGGCGAGGGGGAAACTGGGAACTGGAGAATGGCAAATGGGAGGCGCACTCAGGCGTCCCGGTGTCAGGATTGCACGGTGGTCGGTTGGCACGCACCTGTTTAGACGAAGTGAAGCTGAATAACAGAATATCTGCTTTCAATCTGCTCATCTGAGGCGTCTGTACTAGATGAAGCCGTTTATCGCCCAGCAGCGAAGGTCTGACTTCTTTAAAGCTGTGATTCATCGATGTTCACGTTCCTAATTAAGACTTAGCTCGTCCCTTTTTGCGCCAACTGTGTCTGTGTCATAGTGAAAGAAAAATAAACAGGTCTGAATATGAGTTATCAATTTTCCACCAGGTTGTAAAGTTACTTTAAGTGTACAAACCACATGACGACAGATTTTGACGTGTAAAGCAAAGAGAAACTGTTAAAAGTTTAATTGTAATTCTCGCCATTATGATTCAAAGTGCGTCCTCCTCTTCCGTGACTGTCAATCAGAATCTAAGATAGCTTTTCACAGAGGTCGGCTGGTCATAAAGTGCTGCTGTTTGACATGTAACTCCTCTGTGTGGATCCAGTTTCGTTGGCCTTTAACACTCTGAGCTGCTCAGATCCTGAACTCATGAGGCAGATCAGTTTCATGCGACTCATATTTCTTTGCTCGTGTACATCAACCGTTGACCAGGTTCAGGTGAAATGCAGTAAATGATTGGGGCAAAAAGGGTGTCTTTCATCTTTTTTATTTTCTACAATATATATATATATTTTTTTTTTTTGCAGAAGAGAAGCATGTTTAAAGGCACATCACAATTAACATGAGTGACCATAAAGCCACCCTTGAAAGTGTATCAAAATAATAATACACTATCTAAATTATTAGATAGCGAGTAGATAAAATATAGGTTTTTTTATTTGATTTTTAAAGATATTTTTTTGTAAAATGTGTGGAACCTCAAGCTTTGTGGGGAAACATTGAGTCCCACAAGTTGACTGCCTTTGAAGTCAATTAGTTATTTTAATTTTACTTATAGAGCACATTTCATGCCATAAACATAAACTCAATAAGTTTAAAAGAAAATGTAAAAATTGCAATAACGTTAACATATCAAGCACATCTTTGAAACATGTATGTCCGTTTTGATGCGCTTCCTTTTGCTGAAAGCTGCAGATCGTCTGTGTTTTTGTGCCTCTTGCGACTGCATCGACTCAAACTGAAATAAAGCAGAATAAGCTGGTCTGTCTTCAGTATGGTTTTCAAGAGGTTTTGCATTTTGTAAAATTGTGCAGGAAAAATTCATGCTTCATTATCCTGCTATTCACTGTCCACTTGTCATTGAGGGAAGAAAAACTGTGCGGTAACAGATTCAAGAGCAAAGCAGATGGTTTGGAGAAGTTCTAAAATAATTTTCATCTCGGAAACTTAAACTTTTGACTTCATGCTTTCCAACTGAACAAATGAGATGGTTTGTGTTCTGAATTTTTGACCCACTGATTTTTAACAGAGGGTGTTACTGACATCCTGGGTAATCTGACTCCTCTCTGTAAGCATCATTACTGCTCTCATCTGCTGAAACACTTGAGGAAGAAACGCACAAAGTCCTCTGAGCCCCGCCCTCTCATTCTGCATACCGAGAGTCAGAAATCAAAAACATATCCCTATGGCGCATAAAACTCAATGGCACTGGTTCAGGACGCCCCGGCTGACGGGATTATCAAGGAGGGGACTTTGGGATCTGGTCACGTCGCCACCTGCAGGTCAGCGGCGATGTTGCAGTGGGAAGTCGTAAAGCCAGAGAGGTAGAGGGTGAATCTGCATTTGGTTCTTCCAATTGTCTTCAATGTTTCAACTTTGAACACGTCACGTGTTTAAAGGTGGACGGAGCTGTAAGACGGAGTTTGTCCTTTCTGGCTGTCACGTCAGCACCTGAACATTGTGCGTCAAGTGTGTAACATGAGCCAGCACATTACAGGTGAGCGCCTTCAAAACAGATAAATGAGCACAGATTTATTATTTTAACCGATTAGTATGATTTTTTTTGTGTGTGTGTGTGCGTCTGTGTGTGTGTGCGTTTCAGGTAAGTCAGAGGACAGACTGGTTTGTTGGGACTACAGAGCTTCCTGTCCTCAGGATCCTTTCAGTAACCCAGCGTCTGTCTGGCTATCAGCTCTTGTGAAGAACAAACCTGCTGGGCAAACATACCACAAACACGACATCAAAGCTCCGGTACGGGCGGCTCCCTCATCTAATCCAGAAAACATTTGCTATTCATCTCATTTATCCCCCTTTTGCCCGGTGCGGTTCAGCGCTCTGGTATGAAGACTCACTAGAGTCCACACACCAGACTCTAGTGAGTCTACAGATTATGTCAGAATCTGTAAAGATTATGATGCTGTGCTTGCCCTGGAAAAACTCAGAGGACAAATTCAAACTGAAGCATATCCAGTTAGTTGTGAAGAGGAGGTGAGCTCTTATCAGAAACGGAGATATTTTATATTTTAGGATGTTTACTGCCTTTTCTTGGCAGAGTTGTTGTAGTTCATCCAGTTGGTTTCCTGGTGCTGATCTGGCTTTTGGCAGAAATCACGAATATAAGAAAATAAGTTATCCTGTTTGATCCGTCCCAAAACGAGCTTGGTGTGTGTTTTGGATTCATTTAACTACTGAATAGTCCACTGCTGTCTTAAGTTTCAGCCTCCTATAGCTGTTGTTCTGAGCTAAAGTGGAAGAATCGGGACTTAGACTATTGATCAAACTCAATAGTTTGATCAATATTTACATGAAGTCAACTGTCATGCAGCTTTTTTTGGTTGAACATCTTACTTTGACTCACCAAAACATTTTTCAGTCTTTCAATTTGTGTCTTGTCTGACCATAGCACACATCAGCAAGGCTTGAAAGTTTAGAGTTTGAACAAGAGACTTCTTTCTTTGCCTTTTCTTACTCTGGAAACTTATGCTGGTGTTTCAGCAACCTTCAGTTCATGTCGTGCTTGAGCTGACTTTTTTTTCTCTCCCGTCTCTACCAAGTTGGTCTTTAGACAGAGCCAGCTGGCTCGAGGTAGACACAGGCAAAAAAACCCCTGCATTGTGACCTTTCAAACCAACTTTCTTTCATCCAAAGGAACATAGTCTGAATCAAATCAGACAGTTGAAACATCTGGCTTTCTAGCTGGAGAAAGACTGAAACCATGATTAAGAACAGACTTTGGAATCAGTCTAACATTGATCTTGAGGAATGGCTTCCGACATCAAACCTGTAGTTTGTACACTGTGTAAAAAATTTGGAAGGAACCAAATCGAAGTTCACCAAATCTGCCTGTAGACAGATCCGGTATCCGTCTGCAATTATACCAAATGCTCATTGATAATCTTTACAGATTATGTCAGAATCTGTAAAGATTATGATGGAGGTACAACAAAGGGTGTTAGGTTGGGGATATTTGTGCCTGTATTTATGATTTTCCACCCGAGTGGTGTAAAGAAAATGACAAAATTACCATAAAGTTGGTTTTTTTTTTTGGAAATTGTTTTTTCAAATCTAAATGTTGAAAAAACATTTCTGTTTTCTGTTTTATAAAAACAGAAATTCTTACCAAGTGTTTGTCTCATTTCTCTGTAATTGTCAAGTTTATTTCCTTACCAAGTTCAGTCAGGTTATTTCCCCTCTGAGAGCCAAACCTGGTCACAACTTTTATCCGGTGGTGACTGGATTTAGCTGCGTAGGTCAGTTCCTCCCGCTGCTGCTAGCTGGAAGATAAAGCTAGTTCCGCTTTAGCTGAAAGCTAAAGCTAGTGTTCTAAAGCTAGTGTTCCGCTTTAGCTGGAAGCTAAAGCTAGTTCCGCTTTTTTAACTTCACGTTGAGCGCGAGCGAGCAACGCAGTCGCATTCCTTTTCTGTAACTTGAGCCGTTTTCTTTCTCTTTAAATCGTTCAGTTGCTTTTTTCCACTCACAGAAACCCGTTTCTCTGTTGTCCGCCATCTTGAGAAATCCTTCCCTGAAGCTCCGCCCCAAAGCGTCAGAAGCGTCCGATTTGGACCAATAATAATCAAGCATTCATGATGGACGTTTGCCAGAACAAATTAGACTTTTTTTTTTTTTACAACAATCCCGCCAAAATCCTCTTAGCCAGTGATACTATTAAGACATTCTGACCTTATTCATTCACAAAAATACAAAGCATCTTCGGGGCCCCAGAAGCGCCGGGGCCCCGGGGTGCAGCCCCGGTAAGCCCGCGCTAAAATCCGGGATTGTTCATCCCTCTTCCTGCCTGCGCCAACTGGCCGAGCGGCTCCAGATCTGATCTTATGTCTGAACTGGTGAACCATGAAGAGCTGCCCCACACAGTGTGCCAACACACACCAGGCTACATGTGTGAAGGCTCCTCGTCAGACTCTGCCCGAGCAGTCCGTCTGACAGGGAGGACACATTGGACAGGGAAACATGTGCTGCTTCTTGGAGCGGAGTTGAACAGAGCCAGAGAAGAACTGCAGCACAGGAAGCAGTAAAAATACAACACAATGCAAATCACAGCTGCAAGCATCATGGCCTCTGTAAAACACTCATATGTCAAAATAATGTTTGTTTTAAATCAGACTTTATTGCTGCAATCCAAAATACGATTTTTCAATAGATTATTGGGCGGAGTAAAATTACCTCTTTTTAATGAAATATAAATACAGAAAAAAAAGTATTACTTTCTCTTGAAGTGTGCTGTTTTATCATCTTTTGAGGGACGCCTCTCTTTTTCCCTCCACTCAAAACAAACCTTTTGCAACTTATTAAAGCTTGAAACGGCATTCGCAACATTTTTATTTCTCCAAAGGGTAAACTTTTGGGGTAAAAGGGAGCGAAAAAAGAACGTTCCCCCAAAAAGGTTCTTGAAGCGCTCCCCAGAACAGAACGTTCTGGTCTGCTTCCTGAGTTTTGCTGCTGGGTTTGTTCTTAAAGGGAAAGAAGAACGCAAGCGCTCGAGATGGAAATCATAAATTACTGTTATATTTTTTATTATGTATTTAAGTAGGGGGGATTCCGTCGTAAGAGTTTCTGAATTTAAATGTTGTTACTATAATTATTCTCATCATAAATGCTTCTCACACGGTGGGTTATTTGGCATTAAGGTGACAGTGAGCTCTCCTTGACGCGGCCCTGTCCTTCCCCTTTAAATCCAGACCCTCCGCCATGTCGGCATAGACTCCAGCTTCCTCTGCAGCCCCTGTCTCCCCCTCTCCGGCTGCCACTTTCTGCCGCGTCAGCTCCGTCTCTTTTTCCTTCCTCTCTCTCCCCTCCCTGCCATGCCCCGGGTCACCTCGCTGCTGCTCGCCCTGCTGTTCGTTCTGCTGCCGGGCTCGGGCTGGGGTTATTTCCCGGAGGAGCGCTGGAGCCCCGAGTCGCCGCTCCTGGCTCCCAGGGTCGTCATCGCGCTGGTCTGCCGCAACTCGGCCCACTCTCTGCCGCTGTTCCTCGGAGCCGTCGAGCGGCTGAACTACCCGAAGGACCGCTTGGCGCTCTGGTGAGTTTCACTGACGTCATTAAACGTTAATATACGTTTTTAGGTTAATTTATGTAACGGGTGGTAGCTGTCAGTGAACGCTGGCAACTTCAGTGTTTAGACAGTGGGTTACGCGTGGAGAAAGCACGCGCAGTTAACCCGCACAAATCAGTTCAATGATTCCATTGAATGTGTCGGGTGAAGTTTTCCTCCCCGCGGGGCGTGGGCCAGTTTGCCCGGGGAACGGGACACACGAGGCGGCCTCCGCCTGCAGAGACGAGCCCGTGAAAAGTTCCATTCAGTCACGGGTCGTCCCCTCATCCCCCCGTCGTTTTTTCCCTCTCCTCTCCTCTCCTCATCCCCACTACCCCTCCTCTCCCCTTCCCCGCACTCTTGTCTGGACTGGAGCAAAACTTGTACAAATAAGCACCTGAGGTTCAAACTCTTCCAACCTGACGGACCCTGAAGCTGGTCCAACAAGTGTTTGCAGGAAGGAAAAGCTTTGCTCCAGGCCTTTCTGGCTTCCTGCACAGACTGCTCTTGATTCCCTTCCCCTTTTTCTGCTTTCTTTTTTATTTATTTATTCATCTTCCATTAAAAAAAAAAAAAGAAGGGCTGTGTAATGTTTTAATCTTTTCATTAGCATTCATACCTGACAGCTTGAATCTGTTTCTGTTTCATGGTCCAGGAGGATTAACAAGGGGGGGAAAAAAAAAAAAAAAAAGCTCTGAGAGGAAGTTGTGTTCTGACTTTGAATTTTAAAATGTTTAAATGACACGAATACTGATGAAGTTATCTGTAGGTCTCTTCTTTCACAGTTTATGTCTAGCGGGTCGTCGCCCTTCTATGTGGTTACCTACATGAAAAACATTTTGTTTTGCTCCTGCGGCAAGAAACGGCAGCAGAGAATGTAGAAAAATATGTATACAACACGAGAAATCTTAAGAAGTGTGACTGACATCTATCTTTATGTAGCCTCCTTTACTCTGATGCCCCTGAATAAAATCTGGAGAAATCAATTGGCTTGAGAAGTGATCTTAGTGTTAAACTGTATTCTCAACATACAAACGTAGCTGTTCTGTAAAGTTACATGTGCAGAAGACGAGGCCGAAATGAAACCAGGCTAAGCAGCAACGACCCTAAAAAGGACATCCGTGCATCCAAATTTACCTTCAAATATCTTGAGTTCTTTAAAAGAAATCATCGATACTCTTATCATTCGTAGCATGTATTCCACTTTGTGATCACAAACTCCTCATGAAGCATGCAGATGTTTTGTGATTGTGACATCAGCAAATGTGAGAAAGTTTAATGTGCGTGAATACTTCTGCAAGAAACTTTTTTTTTTTCTTTCCTTTTGATGGAGGAAGGCAAAAAAAAAAAAAGAAAGAAAGAAAGAAAGAAAACTACCTGCAGACATCAGTGTGACAAGTTGAGAAGGAACGCTTGGCAGTAGAGTCCAACCAGCATGCAAACTCCCAGAGGGCTTTTCTGTGACACGCACAATGACTGATGCCAGTTCATAAATCTGTTTCCTCTCTTGTTTCAGCTCTCATATCCGTTAGGCATAGTTCTCCAATCCCAAATATTTACTCTTCAAAAAAAGAGTAAATATTCAAAAAACACTTTGTTGTTTTTATTTGTGTGTGTGTGTTTGTGTTTTTAAATCACTGCCTCTGGACATTGAAAACCTCTCAGCAGTCAGACGCTCCTGCCAGCACGCTGAGAGCTTGACGGATGCAGCGAAGAAGACGGATTGCGGAGTCGGTCACATGTAGGCGTGGAGATGACACCGCTGTGTTAACTTGCCACAGACGCATGGGAAACGAACGGCGGCGGCACGCCGACTGTCACTCACTACGTGACAGGCTTGGGAGGAAATTCTGTCGTTTTTTTTTTTTTTTTTTTTTTCACATTCTTTCACTCGCCGGCTCTCGCTGCCGCTGCCCGTCCCGCCGACACGCACTGGGATTTGTTATCATGACACAGACAGTAGACGAATGCCTCACTTTTTCAGCCTCACGGTCCAAATTTCCCCTCCCTTTTTTGAGGGTGGCTGCGCTCTAATGAACAAGACTTTGACCAAACTGAACTACTCTCGGCTCTCCTGGGTAATTATTAAAACGTTTTGTTAGCATTTTACAGAAACTGAAGTAAATTAGCAGCTTTTGTGCTGTTTGAAAGCATTTCTATGGAGTTTCGAGTCGACACTGTAAAAAGAAGGAGCTGCATTTGACCTCCAGATACAAAACAGGCTGCTTTATAACGAGAAAGTAATAAGGAATAAGATCCCAAACATACAATGGGATGCCTAGTTATCTTATTTGAAAACAGAAACCTATGGCAAAGTAATCAAACGTATTAGTTATTGAAGAAGATGTCATAGTTTTTATAAACTAGTGTCATTAACTGATGAAATGCAGTTAATATGTGCTGTTTCAATCACACTTATGTTAAGAAGCCTTTTGCAAAAGTGAATGCTTTTGAAGCATCGCATGAAATTTCTAAGTCCTTATTGCCCAGTCCTAGTTTTTGCTGATTTATTGTATTTTGCCTGAAATACAGTTTTTAAAAATGCACACATGGAGTTCATGTGCTAATTTATACACATGAGCTGTATTATTCCTAAAACACCTCCTTTAAGTCTGAAGTTTCAACAGAAATGACGGGAAACAATCAGCTGCCCAGAAATATCTGGTTCATATGTTTGTTTGGCGTAATATGGCTTTAGTTTAAGTTTTTAGCACAATGAGAGACTTGGAGTATCAATATTTGTTCCGCACAATAACTGCATGCTTGTGTGTAAAAGTGTTTTTATAAAGGTCGGTAGCTGGATATTTGTTTTCAAAACTGGCATTAAGAAGGCGAAGAAACAACTGAGCAGCATCTGTGTTTACATAGCTGCTTTTGTCTCACTCTCAGAAGATGCAAAGGGCGAATGAAAACTGTGAAAATTCACTACTCTGCAGCGATCGTGTCACTTATGGTGTGTTTTATGTTTTTGTGCCTGTTTTAAAGAAGGTTTAATGTGATTTAGAGGAATGGGAAAATGTGAACGGTTTTCACTGTGACTCACCAGCTGTTCATGGCTGGAATCCGGTAAACTTCATGTTGGCGACTGGATGCCGTTACGCTGGATTTCATCTTTTCCAGATTCTCCGACGGTGGTCATAACTCTACTATGTCTCTCAAATTACAATAATCTAGTCCTTTATGTTATTTGGCCTCGTTTTGATAGCAGTGGAATTTAGTTTATTGTTACTTAACCGATTACACCTGAAGCTGTTAACTGTCTTAAATTTTGTTTTTATTTTACCTTTTTTCCCAATGATTGTTTCAAATTTTATTTTTCTCCTTTTTAAGTTTTTAAAAACAAAAAAAAAATCCAAAAATGTTTATGCACTGTAAACAATTTGTTGCCCAAAACAATGTTTGTGCATTAGCATTAGCAATGCACTGCCCCCAATAGTGCATTAGCCTTTCCCTAAAATAAGCTTCTTAGCTATAAATTTATTAGCCATGTTTAGCACACTGAATGGAGGAAGTCAATGTAAGACAACATGCTAGTGACAGCATTTAGGCTAACATTAGCATTTTGGCTAATTTTAGCTTATACACTAGTTTTAACATACTGAATGGAGTAAGTCCATGTTAATCAACATGCTTGTGATTTTCCACATGCTATTAATGTTACTTTAGCTGAGCTTAGCATTAATGCTAATGTTTAGCATCAGAACGCTGGGTTCCAACCGACGGCCCTGTTGAAATTTCTTCAGAAATATTGCACTTCCTCTTGTGCTCCACAGGGTGGCGACAGATCACAACATAGACAACACCACAGCGATCCTAAGAGACTGGCTCATCGTGGTGCAGAATTACTACCATTATGTGGAGTGGCGACCTGATGACGATAACAGGTAATGTAACGTATATGGAGTGTGTTTTTTTTTTTTTTTTTCAACTTCTTTAAATGGGCCCATCTGTTTATGTCCCAGTTCCTTTGAGGACGAAGTGGGGCCAAAACACTGGAATAATCTCCGATACGAACACGTGATGAAACTTCGGCAGGCAGCGCTGGACACTGCCCGTGAGATCTGGGCCGACTATCTCCTGGTATGTTGGCGCCAAGTCATGGCATTCAGGCTTCCGCTAACTATCAAAGGAATCTGCATTACTTTGGAAAACCTGTATTAATTTAAAGGGACAGTTTGGATTTTTCTGTGTTTCGCGGGCAAGGTATTAGACATTAGTATCACAGATTCAAAAGGTACCACTTGTAATGCAATACTTGTGAACTCAGCTGCTAAATCCAGTGTGAACGTACTTTTAAAGCGCTAAGAAGAACTGAGGAGACTCGGTTCTTCTTCATCTAGCAGCGGGAGTAGTTCTCCTTTTCATACATATATATTGCAAAAGTACAAGTACACAACATAGTGCTTCAAACATTTTCAGCATTCATTCATTTATTGTTGTAGAGGTTTTCTTTTGAAGTTAAATGTTTTTGTATTCCCTATCAAACCAATCTTATTCAGAGCACAAGTATAGGGGTTGATGGAATGGAGCAAATGTTTGTGCTTCCTTCTTTAAAAAAAAAAAAAAAAAAAGAGGCTAAAATGCCCTGAACAGCTGTTTGACCACCAGCTGCCCCACAGTTGCTGACTGTTAATGTGCTCTGACAGACTAAGGGAAAATATGGCAAAACATAAACTGATAACATATCCCTACAACAACGCCCCGTCAGGCCCGTTTCGACCCATTAGAACGACAAGATCCACGCAGCGTCTGTGTGCTGGCTTCCCTCTCTCTGATCAAACCTCATCTCTGATGAGTCATCCGCCGGGAACGGGGGAAGTGGGGGGTCCTTTCTCTGCAGGCGTGCACACGTTGATGAGGAATTGAATGTAAATATTTAGCCGCTCTCTTCGCTCTGTAGATGGCCGACTGCGACAACCTGCTCACTGACAGAGATGTGTTGTGGAAGCTGATGAGGGAAAACAAGACCATCGTCGCCCCCATGCTGGAGTCCAGAGCCGCTTACTCCAACTTCTGGTGCGGGATGACTTCACAGGTAATCGGAGATTTCTTTTTAGCCCGCTCGAGATCCCGCACTTCTGTTTCAGTAAATATTCACTGCATATAGAAGATTCCTTGGTTTAAATAAGTTGAAGAATAAGTATTCTTAGAGTTGTTTCAGCTGCTGTTCAAATGTTAGACTGAGATATTTTTCTCTGCAATGTGACACGCTAACCCATCACGTCGTTCTTGAACCACTGCACACAGAGAGCCAACAGACTGTACAGATTATGTATCCGAGAGCCTCAAAGGCTCCCCAGATGGCAGATCAGATTTATGTTTCTTTTTTATGTGCCTGAAAACCTTCAGAGGAGGAGAAAGAGAACAGAGTAGTAAATGAGATGGAGACCAAACCCATCGCAGATGTTCTAATTTGTGGTTTTTGTGGCGTATTGTTCCTGGGTCAAACTGCTGAGTCAAACTTAGCTGCTTGCTTGACCAGATTGTTTCCAGAATCATCTTTAGAAAAGTTCAATCTAAAAAAAAAAAAAAGTGATTTTAATTGTAAATTTAAACCCTTCAAAATCCATTTTAAAGTGGGAATATGATTGAATATATATGGTTCTGGTAAGAAATTTAGATGTACTGATAGTGGAGATGTTGGTGTTTAAGATAAAGTCTCTTATTCAATAAATCATAAATGGGGCTAGATGGTGATGTGTTCTCCAGACACATAATGCAAATCGAAAGAATGAATACCCGCAGTTGTTGTGAAAATTGAAAAATAAGCTGACAGAAATGTGATGCATTTGATGCCTCTGTCTGTTTAAGAAGAAAAGGAACTTTGACTGTGTGGTTTTGATCCCTAAAAGTTACAGGATAGTAGCTCTAAAGAACTGAAACTGTGTTAAATAAATCCTTAAAAAATGTTGAAAATGATGTTTTTATATATATATATATATATATTTATATATATTTGTTTTCTGACTTTGTTCATCCCAGACTAGAATGTTAAAGTAATTAAATTCAGATAGTTCTTCAGATAGAAACTTATGTATGATGATTTTTATTTTTTTATCAAGCATGGCTTTTATTTTGAGGCATTTGTGAATAATGGGAAACACTACAGTGCTTGTCATATGAAAGAGAAATAAAGTCCCAATTATTTTGATAGCAAAAGAGAAAACAACGTTGAGGACTTTTGTGAGGATTGTTTTACATGCATTCATAAAGGAAATTATTTTTGTGGAAGAGGTAGAAAAAACTGAAAATTAATCACTGTTTCTATTGGAATTGGTTCCACATAATGCTAAATTAATTTGTAATTAAGATAGCTGATTTATTTCTTAGGTGTACTGAAACTTTTGCTCCATTCAGCTTGAAGGAAGCTTAAGGATATTAGAAAATTATTCGGCGGGTGTGCAGATAGCCCACATACTCATTATGTTCCATTAAGGAGTATCTTCAGGGTTTGTCCACGCTAGCTTTAATAAAACTCCAGCTGGTTCTGCTCATTAAAATAAGTTACTTAAGAGAAAGCTCTGTGATATGTGTTTTCTTGAATATGCAAACACTTTTGCATAATTTAGATTTCTCAAACTCATTTCATCTAAGGTGTAATTTTATTTTATTTTTTTACACAGTTGGAAAATAAGTATTGGAGACGCTGCAGATTTTTCAAGCTTTCCTCTTATGATGTGTAATCTTCATCATACTTGCACCTCAACTGTGAGAGAGAGAATCTAAAAACAATTCTGAAAATCAGATACCTTTTTTTTTTTTCCTTTTTAAGAGTGCACCGATTTATCGACCAATCAGTTTATCAGTCCCGATTTTCTTTTGGGAGATCTGTGATCGTCCAATTTTTACACATGAAGCCGATCTCATCCACCGATCTTATCTGGCTTGACAAAGGTCTAAGAATCATCCACTTTCCTCTTTTGATGAGGAAGGTTTGACTGACAGACCAGCCCACCAAGCTATGTCTGCACATTTACTATTAACAATAGTGACCCCACTGTTGCCAACTGCACACCTTTCTTGCCATATTGAGCAAAATTTCAGACAAAAAAATTAATATCGGCTAAGATCGGACTCGGCAGGTTAAGCTTTTTAAAAGATTGATAATCGGCAAGAAAACTGCAATTGGTGCAGCCCTAATTTAAATGGTTAATCTGTATTTTATTGCATGAAATAAGAATTTGATCACCTAACAACCTACAGTAAACGCCTCCTGTCCTCCATTTGGTGCTTGTAAAAAACGCATCTATCCACACACTCAATCAATTGGACTCCAATGTCCAACATGGACAAGACCAAAGTGCTCACCAGGGATAACATCAGGATGGGCTACAGGACAACAGTCAGTCAGTTTGGTGAGAAGGCAACAACTGTTGGTGAAAATGGAGGAAACCGTTTTATGAAGGTCAGGCTCCATCAGACTGGCGTTCCAGGCAAGATCAGGCCTTGTGGAGCATCAATGATTATGAAAAGTGTAGAGGATCAGCCCAGAACTGTATGGGAGGACCTGGTCAATGACCTGTGGAGGGCTGGGTCCACAGTCTCAAAGGTTTCCATAGTAACCCACTATGCTGTCATGGATAAAAATATTAAAATCCTTCAGGGTGCACGTGTCCAGCCAGGTCCATCTGAAGTTTGCCAGTGACCATCTGGATGATCCATTGGAGGCGTGGGAGAAGGTCATGAAGTCAGATGAGACCAAATTAGAACATTTTGATATAAACTCCATTCTGTGTTTTTGGAGGAAGAAGGATGAGCACAGTCCCAAGAACAGCATCCCAGTCGTGAAGCTTGGTTGTGGGGCCGTTAAATGTGGGATTCTGGGCGAGAGCCTCCTTCCCTCATTGAAGGTATCGAAGACGGGTCGTGGCTCGGTCGTCCAGCATGGTGTTGACCCGAAGCAGTGGCTCCAGAAGAAGCATCTCAAGGTTCTGGAGGGGCCTGGCCCGACTCCAGACCCGAACCGTGTAGAAAATTTATGGATGAGGCTGAAAATCAATGTTGCTCAATGAAGAGCTGGGGGGAGGAAAAGGGCTAAAATCCCTGCTGCCATGGAAACCTGGTCAAGATTTCTGTGTCAGAATATTTTGTTCCATTGTAAATATTAAAGTCTAGAACTGGGAGTGGGAGCATGTTGGAGTAGGCATGTTATTTAATTTAAACATTTAATTTCCTTTTACAATTAATGAAGTATTTTTAATCTGAATACATTTTTTCGGTTGATGTATTCCCTTTTTTTATATATATACTTATTGCTTCTGTTTTTGGATAACTGTGCAGCTGCAAGAATTTCTGCTCTGACTTTTTTTTTTTTTTTTTTTTTTTTACTTTTGGACCGTTGCTATGCGTAACCATGGCAACAAGGAGGCTGAAAAGGAGGCTTCATGGAAGCAGAGCCAGATCAAAGAGTGGAGAAGAACATTCGAGCCGTCTCCTCCGTCAAGCATGAAGAGCGAGGCTCACATTAACATTTGCCTGACTAACCACAAGCAGGCGGCGTTAAAGAGGAGCGGCAAAAGCAAAGGAGGTGGATTAGCGGTGCTTTCCAGCAACTGTCATCCTGGACAAGTTGCTGTGGAATATCATCTCTGCTGCCCAGCTGTTTAGCATGAATTGGTCTCATGCTAAGCAGCAGCAGTCTTCAGTCAGAGGCTTTTTCAGATCTGTTGCAAGACTGACTGCTACTAGAGATTCCTCCTGGCCACAGCATCTCTGTCCAGCAACTCTTTGAGGATGTTGTATGACTTCCAACGTCATTTAATTTTCCTTTGGGATAAATTAAGAATTTAATTAAATTGATTTTTTTCTGTTGTATTAAATACTTATTTAATTCAATAAAATGCTAATTAAATTAAAAATGTTGATGTGCCTGTAAAGAAAATGACAGGTCTCTCCATTATGTGCAAGTTGGAAAACTTAAATCAAATACTATCTAGCTGAAGTTGCAGACTTTATTTTTCATTTTTTATTCCATATTTTTTGCATCCTCTCCATCGTCATCCATAACTTTAAGGCCATGCCCACTTCCCTTTTGTACGTTTTCAGTTGTCAGCAAATTCCTTCCATTGAACCCAAACCGTGTTGTTTTTCAGGGTTACTACAAGCGCACCCCGGCCTACATGCCCATTCGCCGCCGGGAGCGCCGGGGCTGTTTCTCCGTGCCGATGGTCCACTCCACCTTCCTGGTGGATCTGAGGAAAGAAGCCTCCAGTCAGCTGGCTTTCTACCCGCCACACCCCGAGTACAGCTGGGCGCTGGACGACGTCATTATCTTTGCTTACTCTGCACGCATGGCAGGTGGGGAGGAGAAATGTAGCTGAGATTGCCTCGTCCCGTTTTCAATCCGCCTGCACACGTCGCATTGTTTGTCTTCTTTCCCTTCCCTTCCCCCCCTCAGACGTGCAGATGTACGTGTGCAACAAAGACACCTACGGGTATTTCCCGGTGCCCATGCGTTCCCACGCTTCCATGCAGGATGAAATGGAAAGCTTTTTGCACACGCACCTTGAGATCATGGGTGAGTTAAAAAGCTCAGTGGGTCTTGTTTTGCTTTATTGTTTTTTGTAAATGTCGACTTTCTGACACTGATTAGCACCACAGCGAAAGATGTATAAAAGAACTTGAAATGAATGTATTTTTGGATTGCAGTAGTAGAGAAACATAGAAACTCAACATCGAGTTTTATTCAGTCAGAAAAAGAGTTTCACTAAGATTTGTAGCAGAATAACTGGTGGGACCCAAACTGTTTTAATTAAATACAAGTGAAGTATTTTTGTTTTAAGTGGACCGGAGTTTCTCTGAATTTTTAGTAATTAGTAAGCCAAGATTTTTGTTTCACCCCACATTTTTTTTTAATCTTTATTCCCTTCGGGAAACTTTCCTTGTAACAAGATGGAAAAAAAAAAAAAACCCTCTAAGCTGAACTGGGACCCACATGTATCTTTGTGCCACACACAAGACCTGGTCAAAAACAGCCGGTCAAAGCCAAGAGGACGAGCTTAATGCTGCTAATCACGTCTGTGTACCCGCTGATCAATGTGCTCATGAAATGATTTACTGTTCCAGGAAAAGTGAGCATTCCTGCCAGATTTTGCTAACAGGAAGAAGTTGTAGTGTAGCAAAGAGCAAGGCTGACGGGGATAAGATGAGCTGCGCATTCACAAAGATGATTGACAGCGCTACAACCCTCCTCTTGGCTCTGATTGGTTGTTTCTAGTTAGCACTGAGAGAAGGCAGAGGAGCTACATTTAGTTCACAGATTATCTTTCATGACATGGTGGCAGCTAATGAGTAACCTGAAGGCTTTCACATCGAGAAATCGGCTCAAAGCCAGAACTGAACATTCAGGTGGAGATGAATCTCTGCCGCTCCAATCTGCTGTACGCCCTTATGATTTATTCAGATATGTTGCACCTGGGCCACTCAACAAAGTGCTTCACTTTCAGTCGTCTGCTTCTAGCTGAAAATGATCAAAGTTCACAAAGAAAGAGGAATGTTTGAGGTGAGGATTCTTTAAATAAAAGTGATCAGGATCATTAGCAGGGCTGCACAATATTAGTAAAACGTGATGATGTTTGTGAACGTCACTTTGGGTTCGTTGCAAATCGCAGATGGTGAGTTAAAAAGAAAGATTTATTGCGTCCGTCTCGACATGCTGCTTCTGGCAACATCTGCTGTTTTCTCAAAGAAACGGCTCAGTTGTGTTTTCTCAACGACTTTACCTTAACGCCTTGCTAAAGCACAGAAAGCTTCTCCTAAAATAAATTGCAGGTATAGAGCGCTTGACTGCGTGGTGGTGCTTATTTAATCGTCTAATATTTATGGCAGTTCAAGCAGTTTTGTGCAGTATTGATCGTGTGTGCAGTATGACTGCGAAAACCGAGCTTTATTCATTGCGCAGCCCTATTTACTAGTGATTTTTCAAAAAACTATGACATTTACTATATTCAGTCTGATATTTATCACTGCGCTATTTGCAAAACTTTTCTACCCTGGAAAATATGAGGGTTTATGGTTCTGGTGAGAAATTTACATGCACAACATATGTGCACATAACTGTTTACATCACTGGTGGATTTAGGTAATCTTTTAATTTTACTGACTTGTTTTGCTGGTTTGGAAATGATATTAACTTTTTGGAGCAGCTCAGGCAAATTCCTGACTTCAGTCTCTCTGTGTGGAGTGATTAAAGTCACTCCTCACAGTACCAGAGGAAAGAGGCAAAAAGATGATCAGCAACAGCAACTACAGGAAGGTTTTGATTGCAGTGAAGCCTAAACAATATTTTCTATTGATTATTTAAACTTGTGTTATTATGCCGTTACCAATATTTCACTGGGTGAGTGCAACTGAATTCTCAATACTGTCAAAGTTACAGCTCTAATTTTACTTCTTTTTCTTCTATTTTTACTTGTATAACTTATGATTTCACGCTCTTCATTTTTGTGTTTTTTGTAAACTTCTCCTCTTTTTTTTTTTTTTTTTTTTTTTTTTCTTCTCCTTTTCAACAACAGTGAATAATCCTCCACTGGAGCCCTCCAGCTTCCTGTCTTTTCCTCCCAAGCATCCAAACAAGATGGGCTTTGATGAGGTATACTCTCACTCCACCTCCTGCGGTCAGGAATGTGCCGAGCGTTCGCGTGTGAGCGTCTGCGTTCGTTTGTACGCAGGTCTTCATGATAAATCTGGTTCGTCGAGCCGACCGCCGCGAGCGAATGCTGAGGACTCTGTACGAGCAGGAGATCAGCTGTAAGGTCGTTGCTGCTGTGGATGGCAAGTACGTTTCCTCGTCGTCTTCCTCGCCTCCTTCCTGTTGTCTTGTCTTTTCTTAGCACCTCTGGAGCGTGTGCGCTCGCCTCCTGCGGAGCACCAAAACTGACATAAACAATCAGGTGAAAAGTAGCTGTTTGCTGCTCTTACTGCTGTTCTCACTGTTTATTCTGCTGGAGGTGTTTTCATCTGTGTAAATACAGCTGAAGCCTAACATTCAAATATTTATATACTCAACATAAATCTTTCTTTTTTTATTTATTTGGCTGTGTCTGGTGTTTCATCAGACTGAACTATTCATATTTTACAACAGTAAAGATGACTATTGTTTCTGTTTGCTAAACGCGTCATAAAGATTAAAGATTTGTTTTACATAACTTTGCATGCATGAAGATCACTGCGACTTTAAACAGTTTGGAAAAGCCTAAGGGATGATGTCATGGCTTTGTGAGCTTCTGATAGGCTCAGGTAAGCTGAGGCAACACCTGAACACATTCAAAGAAATCAAACAAGAACATGGAAGATATTTGCATTTCCACTCCAACTTTAATGATCCCCTTTCAGCTGAATGTGGTTCTTTTGTTACTGTTTCATTTTTTCCTTCCTTCCTTTGTGTCATTTTCATCCTGTTACCTGTGGTTCCTTCCTTTCTTTCTTTCTTCCTTTCTTTCTAAGATTGATTGTGGCTCAGAAGGTGGACATTTGTCCTGTCCTTACTTTCTTTTGTTTCTCATTTCTTGTCCTTCCTTCTTTCCACCGGTGTTCAAATTCTTCAAGGTTTTTTTCTATCCTCATCCTTCCTCCTTCTTGTGTTCTTTCTTCCTTTTGTCTTTTTCTACTTCTAAATCTTCCATACTATGGTGCACCGATAAATCAGTCCTGGTTTTTGTTTAAGAAATCAGCGATCGGCTATTTGATGCTTGACTGACGAACCCGCCCACCGGGTCTCATCTGCACGTTTGCAGTTAACAATAACCTCCCAACTATTTGGCGGCTTTTCAGACTAGAGAGAGATTACACCGGCCAAAACTCGGGAGTCGAAAAGCCAGGCGTTTTAGACGTCGGAGGTCAGTCAGAAAACTGATCTCTGTGATTCTCCATGCTGTACTGATGTCTTCCATACATTCACAGGGAACGTTTGGATTTTTTTTTCTTTTTTTTTTTTTAAACGCACCTAAAGGAGTTTTAGGAAAAAAATTAGGAAATCTTGAGTCACAAGTATTGGGAGGTTTTTACTTAATAAACAGAAGGATTTATGAAAACCTTTATTTTGAAACTAAAATTCCCCCTAATAATCAGTGTAATGACAAAAACCAGCAGACATCTCCAGGTACCAACACCTGGGAGCTACTTTAGTCTGTAGAAAAGAGAACATAAGCTTTGCTATGGACAGCATATTGATTGAACTAAAGGTCGTACGGTGTAATTAGTTCAGCTTTATGCTCTTCCAGATGAGCGGCCGGTTAATGCTCCGGTCTTTTTCCTGCTCCATAAGCATGCGGGGTGAACTTTATGATCTGGCTCACACTCGCTGGAATGAGCTGTGTGCTGAGCGAGTCCTCGGAGTCCAAGCTTAACCTCTGTGGGACCTCATCAGTCGTCCTGGAAACCGTCCAGCCATCGGACGCCCTAAAATACAAAAACCTGACAAATGCAACACAGTTTATAAATAAACAAAAAGTTGCGTTAAGATCATATAAAGAAGAAGAAAAAAACCTCCAGTGTAACATGTTTTATAAAGTTTGGACTCTGTGCAAGTCAATTATTATTATTATTTTTCCATTCATGTAATTTATAGATCTAATCTCTCCTGTGTTTATATTTAATCCCGTCTCTTTCTGCCAGAGCTCTGAATACGTCGGATATAGATTCCATGGGGATTAAGATGCTCCCGGGATACAAAGACCCTTATCACGGTCGGCCCCTCACCAAGGGCGAGCTGGGTTGTTTCCTCTCTCATTACAACATCTGGAAGGAGGTGAGACACTTGAACGCACCAGAGGCATTTGGCTCCACCTGCACAAGGCTGATAACAGTCTGTGTTTAAACAGTAGATTGGTTCGTTGTTTGGAAACTCGGTGAACTCAGACAAATTAACTTATCGGTTCAGGCGAGTATTTTTATGCTCTTGTTTACAATTGAGAAAGACTTTGGATCAGATATAAGAATATTACTTTATTACCTTATTTCATGATGGAGTACGAGTGACAGAAACATACTGCCTGTATGTGTCGAGGTTGCTTTATTAGCCGCCTTTAGCTCGTTTCCATATTCAGATCTGGGTTTGTCTGTTTTTCTTTTCTTTTCTTTTTTTTTTTCCCCCCATTTTCCACTTGGCAGGTGAGTTTGCTGACCAATCAGGCAGCTCCTGGTCATTACACCAAAGGGCACCAAGTCCTGCTGGGAAAATGAAAGCAGCATCTCCATAAAGCTAGCATAAAGCATCAAGTTCTCTAAAGTGCTCCTGGTAAACAACCGTGTCTGGTTTTAGACTTGATAAAACACAATGGATCAATTTTTCTTCCACGTTTTTTCTTCCACTTAACTTTTCACAAGTTTGCTGGCATACAATCGGGTCATTTGTGTAAGTCCTAAAACTGCATTAAAACAGTTTTTTTTTGGGGGGGGGAGTCCTGCTGAAATAAATTGCTTTTCAAAATTTACAAAAATAAAACAATGAAACACACCACTGTGTACATAATGCATCTATAGATTCTGTAGTAATGTTTGTTAAGGCACCTTTTTAAAGCAGCGGTTTCACAAATCTAATACTTTTAAAAGAAAATAGTTTCTCTTTCGCAAGGAGGAAAAAAAAAACATTATAAAGTGCAGTCGGTTTAACTGAACAAAGTACAACAGGAGCCAAGTTTGAATCACCTTTGTTGTCTTGTTTTGTCTTCTTCACAGCAAGAAAATGATAAAAGAGGCTCTGTAAAATGTTATTTGCTTTATTAAATGCCCTATTAAGCAAACATTGGGCTTGTTACTGCAGCTGAGCGCATCGGTTTATGGTTCAGAAAGACGCCTCCCGGTGCTTCGGTTGCTGCGACAAACCTTTAATTTCCCTGTGAACCCGTTCAGATCGTGGAGCGCGGCCTCCAGACGACCCTGGTGCTGGAGGACGACCTCCGCTTCGAGGTGTTCTTCAAACGCCGGCTCCAGGCGCTGCTGCAGGAAGTGACCACACACAAACTGGACTGGGATCTTATGTGAGTCAATAGAAATAACTCAGATTGCTCTAAAATAATACCTTCCTGTCAAACATGACGTCTCTGCTGCCGGCCACCAGACATTGAGATTGTTTGGAAATGTTCTGTTTTAGCGTTTTACTAGTGAGCACGGACGCTGAGCATCGTCCCAGAAAAGAAATAAAGTTGCCGAGTTTATGTGATGATCACATTTTAGCAGAAAGGCAGTTCAAAGTGCTTTACGCCACAGAAATGTGACAAAGTGGCAAATTATGGAACAAGCAATAAACTGTTTGCCAAATACCATCAAGATCGTAAAGCAAATGTACCTCAAATATATGGTTTAGTTGGGATGGATTATTAAATCTCTTATTTGCATTTATTTGGTAACTTTCCACTTTAATGCAAAGTTGGCAAAAATGTTTTATTTTTTTTATTAAAAAATTAATAGTGGGAAAAAATGAGGTTTGTTCCAGGTTTCTGTAAGTTGGTTAAATTGGTAAATGTGTATTTTATGTTTTGGTTATTTCTAAGTCTAAACGTTTTGTATGAACTATTGTTTCACTCGGTGAAACAAAACGACAGCAACTTTTTTTTTCAGTTTTAATTGGTAATCTGACAAATGGTTGCTCAGATACATCGGACGGAAGCGGATGCAGGTGGACCACCCGGAGAAGTCCGTCCCAAACGTCCACAACCTGGTGGAGGCCGACTACTCCTACTGGACGCTCGGCTACATGTTGTCTCTGCAGGGAGCCCAGAAGCTCCTCATGGCCGAGCCTCTGAGCAAGATGCTCCCCGTCGACGAATTCCTCCCGGTCATGTACGACAAGCACCCCATGTGAGTCCGACCCGCGTTCCCTTTGTCGTCCTCCGTGTGGCGCTCTTCTTTTACACGACCCCCGTTTTCTGCCCCACCAGTTCAGAGTACATGGAGCCCTTCGAGCGGCGGGACCTGCGGGCGTTCTCCGCCGAGCCGCTGCTGGTGTACCCGACCCACTACACGGGGGACGCGGGCTACATCAGCGACACGGAGACGTCCGTGGTGTGGGACAACGAGACCGTCAAGACGGACTGGGACCGGGCCAAGTCGAGGAAGACGCAGGAGCAGGGCGAGCTGAGCTTTGAGGCGCAGAACTCGGACGTGCTGCAGTCCGAGCTGGAGAACGTGAGCGCGCGGGACGAGCTGTGAAGAAGAAGAAGAAGAAGCACGGATACAAGGGAGACTGAAAAACTCTGTGATGCAGAGGAAAGTATGGAGGGAACATGATCAAAAAGAGACTGAGAGGCAGAGCTAATGGAGGCTTAGTTCACCAGGAAAAAAAAACAGATTCCTTATAGATTTCTCGCTCCACTAATGGATCATCTCCTGAGAGATTAGATGTCGAGTTAACTCTTGAAGAGTCCGCTAACACCTTCTGCTTTATTTATTGCAGTCGATACAAATGTCTTGCTTTAAGTGTGGTCCAGTTATTTATTTTTCTTTTTTTTTTGTACATCAACTTTTCTGAAACTAATGCAAACATTCACTTAGACTTTCTGCGCGTCTGAAAAGAAAACGAATGCGTATATGTAGGGCTGAAACAAGTGGATTAATCAGTTATTGGAATAACCGTCTAATTTAGCAATCGATTCGTCGGTAAAGGGAGTATACAGACTCAAAAAAAAGGCCATTTGTTGAAAGAACATGCTCAGAGCGGTAATGAACTGTAAAACACAATATACGTTTGTGCCATTAAGATGAAAAGAAAAACTTTTTCAGTAAATATGTTCTGTGCAAAACTCCTGAAGTGGCATTTTTAGCTTCAAATTCTAGTTCGCAGCCCTACAAATATGCAACCTTACCTTATGATTGTTAATATAGGAGTATATTTTGGGTTAAAATAAATAATTAGATCACATTTTTATCTTGCATGAACTGACTCTGCAGCTCCTCAGGTTGTTTATGTTTGTGAGATCCTGCATGTACACAATCTGTGGCTGTTTAAACCAAGAAATGTTGGGAGGGTTTTTTAACTTTTTATTTTTTATTTTTAGGGATAATGCAGGTGATGAAAGCAATAAAAAAAAAAAAAAAATGCAGTTGTAGAAGAAATATGTTCAATTGTTCCTGCTTTCTGTTTTGGATGTATCTTGTTGCGCCTGCCTGAGGTCCTGACACCAACGTTTCTCTGTTCGTGTCTCTTATCGTCTTGTTTAAGGTAAACCTCAGACGTTTCTTTTGTTTTTAACGATGAATGTATCCGAGTCTCTTCTTGCCAAAGAAACATTTTCACGTTTGGACAGCAGCAGATTTGATTGTCTCTGTGTTTTTGTTTTTGTTTTTTTTATTCCTGCTCTTGACCTTTTGCCAGATTTATTACCAAACCAGCAACTTGTGTTTGTATAAATTTGCAAATATAGATTTTTATTTTAAAAATAAAAAAGATTCAGCTTCGTTTTCTGCACGTCTTTCTCGCCAAAGGTCGGCGCTTTATAGAAGCGCTCAAAGCCCTTTTAAACATTGTGTCAACAACCACAAAGTTCAATTTATTTTAGGATTTAATGTGACTGAGACACGCAAAGCAGAGCATAATTAAGTTTTACAAAATGTGTTTTGATTTTTTTTTTCTTACAAATAAATAAATGTTTGCCTGTACAGTGTGTATAAAATGTATTCATAGTTTTACATGACCAATAAAATGTGCCTTTCTTTGTTTTTTAACAAAAAGTGAAAAAGTGCTTTCTACGAAATGGCAAAAAAAAATATTCAACATTCACTGAACTAATTCGACAGAGGTCCAGTCAGCTCACAACAAGTTGAATGCTAATAACTCAAGTGCAGTGAATGCGTCTCCAGATTGTAGTGTGAAGTAAAAACAAAAAAAAAAAACCTAAATATGCTGGTGGAGGTTGTCATTGATCCAGGACATAATTACCTTTAGTGGCTCAGTTAGAAAGCTACTGGACGTCTTTGTTTCTTGAGCCCTGAAAGCCAGAAACATACAGAGCTTCACCGGAAAGGTCAATAAGATGCATTAAAGTTCGTGGGAGAAAACACCTGAGCATCCAAGAGCGTGGCAATACTTTTCCGAGACGCTTTCGATCAATTAGGAAGAGGAAAGAAAACGTCCCAAGGGTCAGCTGAAGCTCCAGGACCAAAACATCTGGACCGAGTCTTTTTTGGCAATCGGTGGTTTTTATGTCAGCGCAAGCCAACCCACGGTGCGGCTCAGGCTTCTTTTAATTGCCACTTCCTGGTGTTTGCCCTCTCCGTAATTACATAATGGTCAGTTTGGATTACAACAGGCTGCAATTACTTATCCTCATTGTGCGTTTCTGTTCTCATTTGTTATTCATTGCTGACCCGTGGAGCTCACTCTCTGTGTTTTGCCTGCTTTACAAATTCAACAGGAGAGAGGGAAAAAAGTTTCCCCCTTAATTCAGGAGCAAGAAATAAATATATATATATATATATATAATTAGACTGAGAAATATATATATATATATATATAATTAGACTGAGAAATAATGTCTTTATTAAGTGTTGGAGAAACGAGTACACCACTGTGCATTATCTCTGTAATGATTCAAGTCGCTATCACCCTTCATGCAGTAATTGCGTTTCTTCTCAGCCGAGCAGTGGGGTGTTTGCTCTGGTGTAACGTTAAAGCTTGCAGTTTGCATTTGATTTGCTGTATTAAAAAACACAGACCCCCGCTGTTGCAAATCAAACACCGCTAACCCAGTGCTGCTTTGTGGCTTGTTTTTTTTTTTTTTGTTTTTTTGTTTTTTTTTAAAGATCTCTCTTCTGAATGAGTGTGTTGCTTTTTTTACCCCCCTCCTTTTTAATTCAAATTTTTTGTTTGTTTGCTTTTTTGGAGGGTTTTTCAGACTGTAGTGCATATTTGCAGCTATAAAATGCTCTCTGCCGCCTTTTACTGAAGGCAAACACAAAGGACCAGAACTGAACCAGCCCTGGTCGTGGACCCCTCCCTCTAAACACCAACAGAACGTCTCTGATAATGAACGAAACAATGTGACATAGAGCCTTTCTGACAGAACGAAGTAGGCGGAAAAAATCCCCAGAAAGTCAAAACAATCTGCCCAGGTCTACAGAAAATCTAGACGAGATGAGAAACGTTGGCATCCATCTGTCTGGACAGGATTGCAAACAATTTTGGGAACATATTGATACAAAACCTTTGCGGTTGATCAGGAACAGAGCGTTTGATTTGTTTCTTATTATTAAGGCTCATCAGAACTTGGCTTGTCAGTGGTCATAATGTTTTGCCCAGTATTACTTGTAAAAATCAGTAGACCTTTGACCCATTCAAGCTGTGTCCCCAACCTCGACGTGTCCAAACGTACAGTGGCGCAAAAAGCGGGTAACCCTGTAGCCACTGCATTAGGGGCGCCCAGCCAGAGGGGGCGCCAGAGCGAGGAAATGTATTTCTGCAAATGAATTTGTGGCGGCACAGTGTGATATATATTACACGATATTTCTGTTGATTTCGATCCGGCGGATCACCTCGTGCAATGAGGTCCACTGCGAGCACGTGCTGGACACGTTGCCTTTCGTTCCCATGCTTCTCCCTCGCGTGCGGGCGACAGTCAGGATGGGCTGTTGAAGAGAAGCCAACAGGCGTTTCTGGAAAAAAATAAAAAAAAAATTTTAAAAAATCCCCCCCCCCCCTGACACACAATTTAATGTCGCGTTACAGCTGAGCGACAGGCGGAGACGCGTTGGCACCGGTCGCAGGGAGCGGAGCTAACGAGCTTTGGCTTTGGCGTGCGATTGCGCGCACTTTGCGACGTCAGCGTCCAAAAGCGCCGCACAGCGTGTCTCTGCGCGCGCCTCGCCACGGGGAGTGTGTCAGCGCGTGCGACGTTTGTGACTCAGATGAAAATCCTATTAGATCTCTTTGCTCTCCCCCCACCTCTATATATACCTCCCTCTCTCTCCTCTCTCTCTCTCTCTCT